>CM069442.1:91503860-91697295 GCA_035610835.1 Ophiura sarsii | reverse complement strand
CAAATGTACCGACAGAACCTACGTATGTCTCTGAAAAAGGTAAAGTGGTACACAAAAAAAGGTATATTGTCAAATTTTACGGGGGGCGCGTACACAAAAAAGGTATATTGTCAAATTTTACGGGGGACGCCCGCCTCCAAAGCCCCCCCCTGTATCCGCCACTGTTAATCATGTTCATGGTTGATTTGATTCTTTTAAAAACTGTATCATACAGTATTTGTCTGATTATATCCAATCAATCGGGTCCAAATGCTCATTATGAATTCGTCACATATATTTTTATTTTAATCATTTTGATCTAAGTTGACCATTTCGCAATTCGGCTACAATTTGATTCAAGCACTATCATCGTTTAATCCTTGGGTGTGTATATATTATCAAACTTGACAAACTACACCAACTATAGTCGAGTCGTGAATAATAAGATCCTTCGTTGGTACAAACTTGGACAGACTAGAACTGATTTCAAAAGTAATTATGATGATGGCTGTTCAAGTCGGCTTTCTTCAACACTCTGTGGCTGAAATATATTGGCTACCGAACGGGTCGGCTACTCCTATTTGAATAGGTTGAAGCCATTCCCGTTTATAACACATTAAAATACATTGAATTAGCGAGTGTTCATAAAATGCTATGATGTGAAACTTAAGAATCCGTCTGCAAAGAAGATCAAAATGATATCAACCCTTCAAAACGAAATCAGAAAGTTTTCCGAGAGAATTGCAAATCTTCAAACTAAATGGTGTATTAATGTTACCGGGATCACGCGCAGCCCACCCCCACACCCAACCCTTAAGATTCCTTACTAGGAGGTTAAAACAATTTAAATATCAGTGGAGACTCTAAACCCCCATCAAAGCAGTTATGAACACTCTCATATTTTATAGGCAAAAATAAATGTTAACCCAATTTTGCTAAGGGGCGCGGATTTGTTCTGTAACCATTCAAGAAAATTGTTACCGTACCACAACCTCAAGGAAGCGCAAGGTTCCCATTTCACCGTCATTGCAAACTAGTTTCAAAAATTAAAATTCATACATGGCGCAGAGCATCAGACGTGAAACCGTGATGAAATCAATTTATTTATGGCCTAGTGGGCGGGTGAATTTGTGATGAAAAACACCTCAACCCAAAAAATTGCTACAAAAGGTTTTCCAACTGATTCTGGTACAAAGGTATATCAGGAATAACCAAAAGAAAATCTACAACCGGAAAGTGGTTATTTTCAAGATGGCCGTCAATACCCTAAAATGGCTATAACCCAACTATAATAGACTATGTAGTGGGTTTTTTGGGTTAATCACAAACTGACCCGCCTATCTATAGAGCCGAAGTGTCGTGGACATAATTCGAACAATTTCAAACTCACTCTCTAAATGTTGTGACTCCGTATGAGTGATTGTCTGTCATATATTATTAAGCAGGCTATTTTTGTTGTCGCAGTAAGCCGCAGTATATACGAAACTTATTTGAATTATGTCCGCGCATGACATAAATTGGCCGCTTAGGAGCGCTATTAATTCGGTCTAGTAAACCTATTGTTATCAATTACTACGAGAGGATTACCTGGTTGTATATTTAAATTCGAGCAGTACTTCTTGCTAACTGCATATGGGTGAGTTTCCATTATGTTGCAAATTACATCCATGCTCAAGCGTTTAAACTACTCAATGGGCATTGCAATACAGCCGGTAGGTTGCACACGAGAATTATGTCATTTATAGCAACCAGCTTTGATGGAAAGCAAATATTTAAATTTGTTGCCGGTTTTTAGGGCAACAATTTATAGCGCTGCTAAGCGGGCCTTGTCAGTGGCGTAGCTCGGGGGGGGGGGGGGGGGCAGGGAAGACAGAAGAAAAAACCCATTTGTGCCCCCGCCCCCCAGCCCCTCTAAAAAAAATTTAAAAAATTTAAAAAATTAAAAATCGGAAAATAATGATTAAAGACCGAGATGGCGGGCGGTTATATATGGGTATATTCAGCCCAAATAGTCAAAAAAGGCAAAATAGTACATGTAGTACATGTACTGTGCGATTTTGTTTGACCGTGCGAAATTTTTTGAACCTCACCCCCACCCCCCCCCCCCCCTACACTTTAAAATTTGGGGCAACCTTTTACGAAAATTACAGAAATCTTGCCCCCCCCTGAAAAAAATCCCAGCTACGCCACTGGGCCTTGTTGTAGCGCAATGACTTCGACTATACCCGCGATTATCGCACTGACGCACAACGATCAGGTTTGTTAGTTTAGGTTAAAACATTCAATAGAAATTATACAGATATTAGTATGGTGTCTTAAGTTTGTTGGCTTGTTTACTACATTTTGATTGTTTGTCTAGGTAGTACTGCTACAACTGACCCTCATCAGGAATTCACCCCATTTTTTCGATCAGCCGTTTTGCCACTATCAGAAGTCAAAAGTCATACGTAGCCTATAGGGGTCAAATTGCAAATATGCAAAACAGTTAATGGTTGTATATCCACCCGACAGCCCGATGTTTTATAGTTTCTGAGATTAAGGGCAAATTAGGTCAAAGGTCAACATGTTTCTGAAATTATTTGTACAGGGGTTCTCATAATGCTCAAATCTTAATGAAAATGGTCTATAAATTTAAACTATTTTTAAAAGACAAAAAAATCAAAATGTAGCAAAACATCAGTTAAAAATGAACCGTACTACTCTATAAAGCTAGCTACTCTTTGTCAAATTAAATTGATCGAATCCAGAAGACTTTTCACATCGAAATTACGATGCTGTGGGCGATTCAGTGATCGCGATGAAGTGATGGATGGGGTCTAATTTATAATTCAGGTGTTTCAAAAACGTGCAAAAGTGATCGATAATTATTTTGCACACCTATAGTCCTACGTTGTATACAGCTATCAACAGACATAGCGAAATTTGATACCGACGGTAAAGCATTACCAATCGCCAGACTATGGTGTGAAAGAAATTGTTAGTAAAATAAAACAAACAGCATTATTATGCAACAGATAGTGTGTTGAATATTAAATGATATGAAAACAGACAATTTGTCATTTAGTTTTAAGTTTTTCTTGTGTAACAAATTGAAAATTTAGTTAAGTTTAATACTCAATTGAATGACATAAAAAAACCAGATTAATACAAGTCAAATCAGGTTGGCAAACTCCAGTATGACGGTATTATACGACGAATGGTAGATATTTTAATTAGTGAATGACGGGATTACCAAAGTATAAATCTAATTGATCATGTTGGAGATTGATTGAATAGTGAGATGCCCCGTAAGATGCACGGGATCTTCTTATAAGAACAACATTACAGTAAATAAGCCGTATTGGTAATCTTTGCCCACCAAATTAAATTCTGAATAAGCAAAGAATAATCGAAAAGTATATTGAATTATACTACATTTCCGACAATATTCTTGTCTTTCAATAGACTATCCTTTTCGCGCGCTCTATGGTTTAAACATTCGGTACGTGCTGGACAAAATACAAAGTGGAATTGGGATACAATGTAAGATGAATAAATAGCACTAGATTAGTATTCCTTATATATACCTTCACCCCTCCTCTCTATATCAGCGTCGATATGCTTTTAGGTATAACATTCAGGACGATGTGCAATGTGGGAGGAATTAGTACAAAATGAACAACATAAATCAATGCAATATTAAAGAATGATGGAGAAATTAGACGCCATGTCCGAGAAAGGTATACCATGTTGTTTGCGGAGCCGATGATTCGCCGCCAGGTGTGGTTGCCAGATACTGCTCCGACATGCAATGTTGTGCTGAATTTCCTCTTACTATGCTAAATAACGTTAGTTTAAATAAACCAGATAAAAAGAAGCATAGCTTTGACAGCTGAACACAATTGTCTGAGAAATTACAATATACATACTAAGTAGATTATTTTAAACATTCACAAGGCGGCGTTCATAAAGCTAGATCTCCGACATTTAAGAGGGAGGTGTGATAAGAGCGGACGATGCCAGTGCTAGGCGTTCTTGTATAATAAATACGTCATATTATCATATATTTTAAACAATGGATACATATTGGACAACATTATTTATCTAATTATAAATATATGATACTCCCAAAAAGATGGTCGAGTGTTAAATGAGCTCCACGTAAACATTAAATTTTCAAATTTATTGAAAATCTTCAGTTTTGTAAAAAGGTATGATTAAAAAAACTCACCTTTAAAACAATTCAATATCATGCCGGCTCAAAGGTGCTGTTGATTAAGACCACGCTGTTACTATGTTTTAAAAAGAATCAAAACTAATGCCTATTTCATTCTACAACGTTCTATGGCAGTATAAACAGCCCTTTGCTATTGCAGATATTGCTCAATGGAGGAGACTCACAAAATACACCAGGAAGTTTTCCATGATCATTTTGTTAACAATAATGTTGAAACACACCTTTTCTTTTTCACAATAATTCATGTTTCAGTTCCGCTCTTTTTTATCGCATTTTTATATAAATGTGAAGGTAAATCGCTTATGAATATCAGATTATTACATAATGTACAGTAAGTAAGTGGTGGCCAATGATTGGTTTTGGCTATGCTACATATTAATATTGGACGTATAACATAGAAATAATTATGTTCAACAATCTTTAATTTAATTGTAAGAAATAAAGAATGTGTTCTATGTATATTAATTAGGAGCTTTCGTTATCAAATTACTTCTGCAAATCTACTCAGACATGTGATTAAATTGACATTTGGCCACTTCTCATGCACAGAGAATATTAATTCGTCAACAATTTGGTCTTCTTTGACAAATTATTTAAACATTTGTCAAGGAAGGTTCGTCAGTTAAGAACTATGTTGTAATGCTAAACAATTATTTTTTAATGATAAATGACCAATTAGTAGCCTAATTTTTAATTAATTTTCAACATAGCAAATTATGTTCACGACTCATAAATATTTGACTTTCAATGGCAAATGAATGAATGACAAATTAAATGACAAATTAAAAGAATAATTTGAATCAATAATTAGTCATTTAATTTGAATGACAAATTAAATGGCATTTCAATTGTCATTCATTAATTTGTCATTAAAATATAAATATATTTCTTCAGTCAAGGAAATGTTTGTTACGATGAAAATCAACTAGAAACACTCTAAATTGTTCTTTTAGCATCACAAATAAATGGGCACCATTACAGAATATTTCTTGAATCACAAACCTGCCATTTCTTATGACAAGTTTTTATTTTGTCAAATAAGACCAAATTTTTGACGAATTAATATTCTCTGTGTGTGCAGAAAAGTCCGTTATTAGAAACGTCATTCAGTGAGTATTTGAACATAATCAATCAAGTCAAAATAATATATATCAATAAAGTGTTGGTAGTTAGTTTCATATGAATAGAAAAACATATTTTCATCCGTATTATCCATGGCAAACAACAATGTGAATATTGGATGTATGTTTGATTTGTCTTAGCTATTGTGAACCATACATGAATCCAATTGTTCGTTACATCAAGCATTATTGAGTAAAATATTCAATACCGTATTGTGTTCGGTTTCAAAATGCAGTAACTTTACCAAAATAGTTATATCTAGTAAACGGTACCATGAAATGTCATGATTCTTTTTGCTGACGATAATTAATAAATGCCTCGATTGCCGCATACATTGCCTGCCTTCATATTCTGATAGCAAATATTTTTAATAATTATTTTACTTAGGCCTACACTTTCTTTTTTACTCACCCTATATGATGCCATTACTCTTTAATCTAAATTATCCTTAATTTTTTTCTTCAATCGCGTTAATAATTTGACCTTTGTGAAATTTGTTCATAGCAAACATTAGTTCAGCCATTATTTTCAGTAAGTTGAAAATGTGAAGATAATAAAAATCCCATTACAAATGGAATGAAGGCAGTCTAAGAGAACGAGGCATGTTTTGTAACCATTTTCTGAAATATGAATATTTAAATCATACATTTCATAACCGAAATACAAGGGAAATGGTGTATTTTCCATTATACAAAAAAACAACAACAAAAACACCGTCTTAAAATTGTACAGGAAACCGATGATTTTGTGCGAGTGCGTGTTGGGGGGGGGGGGGGGGGGGGGGTGTCATGTAAAATACCATATGAGAACATTTACCGACAATTCAAAAGTTACTAAATGATGTATTGAAGGACGATGGTTAAGCAGCTTGAACCAGGGTCTTTGCTTGAACACCGCACAGGTGTTGTACTACTTGAATGAACTTTTAGTATCTTTTGAAATGACTATATTCCTCCATTCAATGTGCGCTCATTCACGCATAAAAAAGTGGACTTGCCCTTTCCGACCGACCCGAATTTTCGGAAATCTAGGGTCGCTATTTTTTTAATTTTAAATTCCACAAAAAAAAGAAAGGAATATTGAAAAAAAAAAAAAAAAAAAATGAAAGCACATAACAATAAAGAAAGATGAAAACCCAGAAAGGGCAAGTCAACTTAAAGGGCAAGTCAATTTTTGTTGGCCTTAGGGATGGCATCCAGATTCGTACGGATTGAAAACCGTAGATCGGAGAGGGTAAACGCATCGCTGTCCGTTCACGGGAGTTGTTCAATGCGTTTGCTAAGCATGGCTAAGGCTAAACACGTTTTGGTTGGTCATTATTTAACCGCGTTCCGTTTATCTACACAAAACTGTCCGTTTATCCCAGTGCGTTTACCCTCTCCGATCTACGGTTTTCAATCCGTACGAATCTGGATGCCATCCCTTACAACACCTGCGTAGTTATAGCAGCCCCGTTCTAGTGTTGCTGTCAACACGTACATTGTGTTTGCCAAAAATCGTCTCGATGGAGTAACTCATTAAAAAAATATCCGATGAGGCATAATCTAACGGGGAACTTATTTTTGTTGAAATGTGTATATTTTCCAAATGATCCCATGCCCTTTTAGAAAAATGTTATAGTTCTTGTAGTATTATGAGAGATAAAGGTTCCAACTTAAACATGTGGATTTATGCTGTCTTGTTGAGTTAATAGAGAGATATGGATGATTCGTCACCAAAAATGCAACCACCCTTTTTGGGTGGCTTAGTTCATAATGGTTCTGTAAAACCTTTGTTTTCTGGTTGATTTTAAATGTGCAAAAAAGTAAGCATGGATTTGCCCAGGCTATTTGGTAAGTCGTTCTATTTCAACTCTGCCAAGTTCTGACCACTAAATCTGTCACTTTTGTGTAAGGGATTACAGTGGCGTAGCCAGGTTACTCATATTAGGGGGGGGGGCGAGAACTGAAAATGAACCGACAAGATTGTTTTGAGTCAAGACATGCGCGCGTAGCGCGCGAATTTTTTTGACTTTACACCTATTTTTGGCACGATTGATGTATATTTTGGCTCTAAACAAGCTTGTACCAACGAATATTGCATTTAGGTGATTGTTATGCGCGCGTAGGTCGCGAAAATTTTTCATGTGTACTTTTGACCATCATAATTCCATGATTCTTCTGGTCAAATGAACCGACAGTGCCAATCTCAACCGACACGACCCCCCCTCTGGCTACGCCACTGCGGGATTATGTTTTTTGTGTGATGCTCGATGATGGACATTCTCGTTTTTATAGTATGGCTAAAATTCACCCCCACTCCAAAAGTTGACAAATTCCGCCCCCGAAAAATTACGGGTCTGCCTGTTTAATTTACTTTGTTTCTCAAAGCGTTTATAATGGGACTATGATTTACATGTAGCAATAATCAGCCAATATATACATGGAAATGGTTATAATTCTTTTATTAATTTATGTAACCGTGTACGTCACCTATTACTTAAAAAACATGAGTCTGTATACTTAATTACTAAATTCAGCTTGTTCAGGACAGAAGATCGATTTCAATCGAATTATACGGACCCTTCACAAATACCATGCAATTTGTCTGTGCCAATAGTAAAGCGGTAGCGTTTACGTTCGTAAAGTGCTTGCAAAATTAAACAACGCTACCTCAAAATCTGGCTTTTGAGATATCACAGGCGGCGTTTATGGCACGTATTTTACACAATGAAAGGGGAAAACCTGTTTTTCGTCAATCAATCTGTTTTTTCAATCGAAAAACCAGGTTTATCGACCGATAAACCAGTTTTATCGACCGATAAACCTGGTTTATCAACAACTTGCTTATCAACCTTTAGTTTATCGCCGAAAAACCTGGTTTATCGGCGAACAAATATTGTGCAAAATACGTGCCACAGGCTTTGGCACATTTCAATGAAAGGGTGTTTGATATGTAAGGTTATCATGGTTATAGGGAAATGTATGATTGGCCTTGTCGGATCGGAAACAAACCTTCTTACCTGAAACAAAGACACTAAAATATACCACCTTGCATAATAATATTATATACACATCATACACAGTGGTAACACCGTATCAAAATGAACAGCATCTTAAAAATGCAAAGAATATAAAGAAATGGTACAAAAAGTTATTTTTTTCGAAGCATTTAGCTAAACCTACAAAGGTTTTTTGTTATGCCGCGGTGTATATAAGTGTGCACTGCAATCGTAAATTCGTCAAATAATACAAAACATTCTCTGAACAATTATGATTTGAACAATATTCTGCTTCACATAACTTATACATGCAGAATTAGATACCTCTATAATATACACCTAACACAAAAAGTCCCTGACCAGGTGCTTTGATGTTGGCTAATCCAAAATCAATAATCAGGCCTACATAAAAACCCGAGATATAGCAAATTTCTTCTCCGTAGTTAGATACTTCATTCATAAACATCGAGTGGATAGTTTTTAAGTTATGATTGTTTCAATGACCACAACTACCAAAAAGAAATTGCGCTAAAATTGGTTTCCTATGAATAGCATTGATTTGTCTTGTCCACTTTGATCTGAACCAGTCCGGTATCTGGATGAATGGGCACCAGGCGCAGCATCGACACGAGTCGATACACGCATGTTTTCACTGCGCAATCATGGTATTCATTCACTAAGCAATGATATCCCATAGAAACCCAATTCTTGCTATCGTTAGTCGTGGTTATTAAAATCATTATAACTTTAAAAGTGTCCATTCGATTTGTATGAATGAGGTTTCAAACTACGGACAAAAAATGTGCTCAGATTTTTGGTATTGATCATGGATTAGCCAACATCAAAGCGCTTGGTCAGGGACTTTTTGTGTTAGGTGTATAGTTTTGTACGAAATAATTCGAATAAGTGTTTAATCAGGCAAACTAAAAAGTTTCTATTTTGTAATAAACCAATAAGTTACTATAAAAGATATTAAGAAATGTTTCATATCGCAATGTTTGTAATCGCATTCCTCGATAACACCGTTACCCAGTGTCTCATGCCAAAAGTTCACTATATTCATGATATTGAAAAAATCCTTTATTACAATGTGCAAATATCATACACGAAATTCTTTTAAAGAATTTTCAAAATAAATCCATTTTAATTAGCCTTACAAAAGTCTTACAACTATGATATTTAATATGTTCAACCGTGGTTATACTTAATAATTAAAAAACTACATTTTTACAATCTATTTCACTGTATTTACCAAAACAAATTATTTACATGGAAACTTCAATGATTGAAAATATTTGAGGCCTATAATAATGGTATCCATACCCAAACCTTAATTAATGTACAGGAATTTCCATTTTGACTATCACCACCACTGCTCAAAGAAATTCTACTCGTATCTAAATACTTTATGGCATAAGTAATTTTGAGTTTTTTTAGTTGAGTTTGAAATTTTTGAGGCATAGTCAATTTTTGAAGAAAAAAAATTGCCAAAACAACAATGACCGACACGCGAGCGAACCTTATTTGGCATCTGTACGTATATTACGCGGATCAATGACTATACACGTGCGCGTTGTGTCAAAATGACAACCGCACCAATCACTTACTACTTGCGTGTTGCCATTTAGCGTTCAACCGCTGTTGATTCGTTGGCATTTAACTTAGCGGGCTGTTCGATTAAATCACAGGGATGTGTACATACATAATGATGAAAACAGACATATTTGTGTGCTGTTTTTAAGTAAATTACTTTAATCATTGATCAGTTGATTGATTAGGTTTTGTAAAAATTCATAACATTTATCTTCAGACCTCGTACCAAAGTGAAATGTGAAGAATTTCCACAGAACCCTAATTAGAAAGCAACCGAGTGATATACAGTCATAGAAGATCATGAAGATTCAGAGTGCGCAGTGGCGCTCGCCCGGGGCGTTTACAACATATGATGAACATTTCTGGTGATCGTTGCACGATTTTGTCATGAAAGCGCATTTGTTAAATGTAGATATGTTTCGGTATGTTTATGAATAGTTTATATACAGCATGTTAAAAGCAATCATAAAAAATATATAATATGGAATACAACTTAATGGCGGACTTTGATCTAGATCCACATGTTGGCAGCATTTGCTCCCCCGTCTTGCTTCTCATAGCCACCTGCTCTCGCCTGGGCACGCGGGGACCGAGGTGGGGAACGGGGTGGGGAACGAGGTGGGGATCGGCGTCCATTAGACAACTTATTGTTATACTTTCTGCTGGGCGCCTTCTTTTTCCCTCCGAAACTTTTGAAATAGAGAATCTCTACTATAAATATGATGAACGAGAACACGATACCAATGACTAGAACATAGTAAGCGCCTGATATGGAGTTGACATTCATGGAATACGCGCCGGCCCTCTCAAATGCGGTTAAATTGTGGCATCGATTGACACGGTCATCTAGATCCCACCAATCCCTCTCCAGGTCTTCCATAACGCCATTATCTCGCAGAGCTTCGATGGCGCCTGAGATAGCCTCAGCGAGCGGGGAATCCTGACCCACGGCAAAGGCGTATTGTGTACGAGCAATGTATTCCCCAACTACCATCAGGTCACAAGGTTTCTGGCTGGCGATGTAACGCAATTCGGGACTCTCACCAAGGAAAGCGTAGTTTCCATTGGATGAACGTACTCTCTCTACACCCTCTCTCGTGCTCGATACATAGACGTCTGCGTGATCGTTGTTCATCTTATGCCAAAAGCTTTTAACAGATTTGGTTTTCTTGAAGTAATGGTATGTATTGCCCTTATAGACGGTACCGTACTTGACTGTTTTCTGCCTTTTCAGATCACCGTTGTCTTTCGTGAAGAACAGGCGTTTGTCGGAAGTCACGAAAAACGTCAGGTTGGTAAGATATAGGAAAGCCATGAACAACACAAATAACCACCAGAATCCTACAATGCATCGACCAGCATTCGATCGCGGGGAAAATTCGGAATTCTGAAGGAACATAGAGGTGGCGCAAAACCACAGGGAATTCGCGAAGTTGAAATGGTCAGCTTTGTCATCATCTGCAACACCTTTTTCTGCGGCTGCCTTCCACTCGTAAGGATCAAAACGATTGAAGCAAAAGAGCATCAAGGCAACTAAGAAGAAAGTGAACAAGCTTAGGCACCAAACATCAATGGTAAATGGATAGATTATACGAAATGGGTCATGGTTGACATAGTTAGGATTAAGAACCAAAGGCTGAATACCACTGGAGAGGAATGGATAAGTGAAAGTCACCGCACCCTTACGACTTCCGGTTACGGTCAAAGGTCCAGCAGCGACGTCAGCTTTCTGTAATATAAAAATAAATAAACACCGGATATGTAAAGAAATAATTCATAGTATAGGTCTAATAATCATGATAATAGAGTATAGATCCAAGTTTTAAATACTGAATAATGTGGATTTTGAAAAGCACCCGGGAAAAAAAATCATTCTAAGAACTTAAGATGATGGCTTTTGTTGACACATAGTATAACACATAGGCCTAGTTTGCAAAAAAGAAAACAATGAGAAGTCACATTCAGACTAAGTTCAAACTATCATGACTATCCCATCTATGACATTCATCAAAATAACCAAGAAGGGTATATAGTCAGTTTCGATGATTTGATTGAAACGACTATGAGCAGTGATGAATATGTATAGGACCTCGGTGGCCTACCGTTCGTACTTTTTAACTCGAAATACATTGAACTCCCATCGAATTGATTCAATCAAACACCACCGGTGAGTTGTTGCCCGAGTTGTTGCAAGTGGAGGAAAATCGATCGGCCGGACTAAAACGTTTTAATAAGCGAACGCGAGCGCAACTTACCCCTCTAATAACTTCACCGACCATTCCGTTCCATATTTTGCTATACCCCGAAGCTGCGCCATACTTGCCATCAGGAACAAGTTCCACTTCGTACTCAAAGTCAATACCTCTAATAACGGATCTGATACGTTCCATAAGTTCCATAATAAAGCCTTCGTAGCGTCCATTACCGGTGTACTGACCAATACTGTTACCACTGCTACCACTATTACCACTTTCGGAAGCACGTTTGTAACGGTAATTAGCGAAGCGTTCTTGATCGGAGCCAGATTGGAGGAGTTTCTCACGAAGAAAGAGATAAGGTGGTACCTATCAAGGAAAAAACAAATGCTCACCGAAATGTTGGCTATCTATCCTTTAAAACATTACCAGATATGGTGCCTAACACTGCATCTTTTTTAGTTCAGTAGGCATGACGGGAAGCATGAATACTGTAATTTCATTGGTTAGTAGCTCAGTTTTGATATATTTTCGTATCACTCTGCTGAAGTCCAAGTCCAACTATATGACACGAAATTTCGTATCACATAGCGTGTATCACATAGCGGGAAGTGCGTAGCAAGGACGCTCTATCCGGGGCTCTATCCTGGGTGCGTAGTCGTTTCACGCAAGCGCCACGTCTACCGCGCGCGCTGCTCATTGCAAGCATAAAATGGCGTGCAATATTTACCCTGCGAGTCATGCCGTTGCTTTTTATCGGCTTCCAACGGTAATTGTAAATGAAAATGTTGATGTTTGTTTCCGTTTCCTCGTGTTGTTAGACCTTAAACTTTCACTTTATCCCTTCATGTCAAGGCCTATACTGAATGATAAATTCGTTATCCACCGTTTGTTCTTATAATGGTTTGGGTTCATATCACATTCGGCCGTACAAACCTAAAGCATAATTAACCATTTCCGATTTGGGCAGATTTTGGTGACATTAAAAAAAACACCACTCGACCGACCGACCCTACTTCACAGGTCCGTCGGCCCGTAAAACAGGATATTTTCTTCGTCGATAACCCTATAACCCTGCCAAATCCAACAAGCCAATCTCTATGTTCCACCCGGCATGCAAGTTTTTCCGAAGATAAAATGGACCCAGGCTATATATAGGCCTACCTAGCGGTTCCGCGCAGAAAACAAATCTGAAAAAAGTGCCCGAACGGGTTAGGGATAACAAGCATTTTTTTCTTCTTTTTCCGACCGACCGACCGACCCTACTTGACAGGTCCGTCCGCCCGTAAAACAGGATTTTTTTCTTTTGTCTTCTTCGTCGCCATAACCTTAACCCTGCCAAATCCAACAGAATCCAAGGAGCCATGTTCCACCCGGCGTGCAAGTTTTCGAGGATAAAATGGTCACATGCTATATACTTGGCGGAGTATCCACCAACCTTGACACCCGTGGGTTATGTGGAAAATCCTAAGCCGCTGGTGCTAGAGGTCTGTGGTTCAAATCGAGGGGGGGGGGGGGGGGGGGGAGGTTGCTGCGACCGTTTGGGTCACTTTTCTCCGCGCAGGAAAACAATTTGAAAAAAGTGCCCGAATGGGTTAGTGGTTAAGGTCCAATTCTAATAACTTGCCGAAATAGGAAGAACACCGACATTTTCCTTATCCTAGTATTACTTGAAGCCGATATAAAGCAACAGCATGACTCACTAGGTATAATATTGCGCGCCGTTTTATGCTTGCACAACAGCGCGAGAGATCTGGGGACATGACGCTTGCGTGAAACGCCTACGCCAACTACGCGCTTTCTGGTACGCACTATATGTTATATGAAATTTCGTATCGTATAGTTGGAATTTAACGGGAGTAATACCAAAACATATCAAAATGCTAATAACCAATACAATTGCAATATTCATGCCTACTGTATGATAAGAACCCAACCATGAGTATCTTTTCGTATTGCATGATTTTGACCTCATGTGTAATACGAGCCCAAGCAATTAATGACTGAACTATCATCTTTCTTTCTGGCATCATTATGATGATTTTGGATTGGATGATAAAAATAGTAAAAATAATGAAAAACACGAAATGACCCACCACCAAATTCAAATCAAATACAATCATTAAAGAGGATTTAAAGGGGAAGTGGGGTTGGCGTTGGGAGTGGAGGTGGTATGGGAATGAGGTATAGGGATTGGAGTGGGGACGGGATGGAGTGAGGAGAGGGAAGGGGAGGAAGATTTAGTTGGTGATGCCGGTAAGGGGTGTAGGCAGGGGTTGGGTGTAAGTAGATGGGAGAGTGGAGTTTGGGAAGGGATGGGTTTGTACACAATCCCATGCTCCTCGCATTATTTATTTCCCAAATCACGTCCCTTTTCTACATAAATAAATCTAAAACTCGCATCACGACGGCCCCTCTTCTAAATATTCACGATACAACTCTGACACAGTTTGAGTCAAAAAGAAGTTGTACGGGAATGTATATTTGTTTTCCAAAACTTGACAAACCAATGAAGAACGTTTGCAAAGGACATTTCCTCCCGCTCATACGAGAGTTATGTCTGTTTTAATAAATGAATTTTGGGAGTTATCCACGAAATGCTGAATCCTTTGAAATTATCGATCTAAGTGAGGAGCAAAAAGTATCTCTTCAAATTCAAAAGAAATTTATGCCCGAGATATCAAACAATGAAGCACGTATTCGAAGAACATTATTCAACATATTTTTAAACAAGAAATGTCTTTAAAAAGACAACGCCTCAGCTTAAACAAACAAAGATTTCTGTTTCATTGAGGGTGGTGTATGGTTTACGCAAATTATTCAATAAGGATAACAAATAAACACACAAACAAACACACCCCCACACACCGTTTCCAGATTATAGTAAGATTATTATCAGATCAAAAGTTAGGCCTGTTTTAATTTTAAAAAACCATTCTGGAAACTGTCCGGGGAATGCTAACTGTAAAAGTTTGTATTGGTCTCATGCTGATATAGTTATGCTTTCCCCCCTAAAAGAACCAAATTCTATGAGCTGTCAACGGTATAGTAATGGAAAGACAACAGAAACATATTAAACTTGTTTATTTCAGAGAGAAATTGATTTATACCCGGATTTAACTTTTATTACTCATAATACGAAACACAAAATCTGACAAAAAGGGAATATTTCACCGTTGACTCAATTTTTAGCCACATATATGGATTTTATCTATGCCATTCTACTGTGAGTTTGAAACGCGCGGGTTTAAATCTCTTTGAATATAATGATTCCTTGTGAATAACCTTTGCTCCTCAAATTTGATAATTTCAAAGGATTAATAATCCCCAAATAGGTTATTTTATCAAAACAGGCATAGGCCTATAACTCTTGATTTGTCAAATGTTTTGTCTTTTTGGAAACAAATATTCATTCTCATACAACTTATTTTTTTTGACTCACACTGTATAACACTAATGGACCCGGTAAAGTTTAGCTCAGAATATAAAATCACTTCAAGTCAGAATAATTACTGCTGCAGTTCATAATTATGCCTGTACATCTATAGGGGAATATGGGGCAACTGGTCCGTGGGGCAAGTGGTCCGAAATGAAGGATTTTGTAGTTGTATGGGCATACTGCTTACTTTTGAACAGTACGACTTTTGTTAAAACTTGACATTTTATTATATCCTTACCTTCTACAATCCAAAACATTTGGAACTTTAGGGTATTTACACATGTGATATTCTCCAAATCTTTGAAGCTACCTCCTTGAGTGACTGATTGAAAATTCACAGATAGTATGGGCGATATATGAAGATGGGTTTAGATCATGTTTAATGTACTTTATATGATTGACAGATATGCAACAGTAAATATATACATGCAGTACAGTCGTCTTAAGATGCTAGGTGCATATAACATTTGATGGGTGCTATATTGTAGTGTGCTAGGGACTTTCCGAAATATGATTAAAACCATAGGTTGTGGTTGAAATGACCGTAAAATGGCGCATATTGCTACATGGGACTTTGGTAGTTTGGATTTGCGATCAATATTATAATTTAAAGAATGCTTCAACTTAAATCATTATCACGAGTATTCATTTGGTAGAGTTATTAGTTTATGAATTTGCAAATAACAAAGAACAACATTTCTTATTTTATCTAAAGACACTCGTCTACTTGTAGGACCCGAAAGCCGTAATATTTGCGAATTCAAAGATACTCGCTGGCTGCAGAAATCTGTGTAATGGCCAAAAACAGTACTTTGGCGCAGTACTTTCGGGCAATTATTAGTAACCTGCGCTCGGCGTGCGCGTTCTCATCTAACGATTCATTTTTATTGGAACGCACTGGGACGCAGCTATCGCGATTATTCATGAATTCATTACTTCATGAATAATCGCGATAGCTGCGTACCAAGTGCGTTCCAATCAAATTAATCGTTAGATGAGAACGCGCACGCCGAGCGCGGGTTACTAATAATTGCCCGAAAGTACTGCGCCAAAGTGTTCCATTGTTTTGCTCACTGACCGACCAATCAAATTAACGCCTCACGCCCCTAAACTGAATATTCAATGAGTTATGAGGAAACACGATTAAAGCTTATTTCTGATTGGTTGAATGATAAAAATGTTAATGAGGGGATGACCCGACTTGGACTGTTTCAATAACTAAGAAGGGGTGGACAAAATAAACAGAAAACTAATTAATTATTTGCAAGATTATATCGGTACAAATCAACGATTTGGATAAAATATGCATCTTTTTCAGTAATGAATGAGAATAATGACTGCTTAACAACTGTTTTCGTGAATTTGTTTTGAAATCCTCGGGTTTTGTTCTGGTCATTCGGAATTGTCCCTCGGGGGCTGCGCCCCTCGGGACAATTCCTTAGACCAGAACAAAAACCTCTGATTTTAAACAAATTCACGAAAACAGTTGTTACGCAGTAATTATACTCTAAGTAATGAATGCCAGATAAGTCTGTCGCTAAATTGGATACAAGGCTACATATATCCATGAACCGAACCGATTACAATCATTAGCATATATTGAAACTAATAATATATCTCAATTTCGTATCTCGACAAGTCATTTTAAAGTCGATCGTATGATACTTCCAATAGTATTTTGTGGACTTTTGATTATGCTATAATCAGACGATTTGAACGACATGAAACCAGGGAGGTGTCAAGTAGTATTTTTTTAATCAACTTATTGGCGAGCAGTGTACATTACAGATACTTAAAGGGCATTGAGAGATACATGTGGAGTGCGCCCTCAATTGTTTTGGAAATCGTTTTTTTTTGCACCTACGTAATACTTAGGCATATTGATGGGGTGACAGGTGACGTCATACCAAGCATTTGATCGGCAGTTGCCATTGTTCTTTGCCCGGCAGTATGCGCGCGCATCCGCTTTGTTTAGGACCCGTGCTTTTAAAACTCGCGCCAAAGCATTATAAAGGGCAATAAGGCATAGTGGACAGTGTTGTGGTCATATGCTGTTCCCTCAAGCATGTATCGACAGTCCAGTCCTTCGATCGTTGCTTTTGTTGATAAATATTGCTGTCACCCTTCTATACGAGGGTCGGACAATAAATAATGAAAGTTTCTCGGTTTGGTTTCCTCCATACAACTCCGCAAGGGAGTTTTGACAGGAGTGAAAATGGTCTGGGATGCATTAGTGATTCTATTGAGAGATTAGTGTGATCAATACCAAGTATGAACATTGTCTTTCAAACAATACACTTAAGGATTTCTACGAATGAGAATGAACTATGGCGACATATCATTAGCTTAAAGTAAGTACACTTTTGTGGACACTGTCTGAAATCTGTTAATATTTGGCTGGATATGTTATAGGTTGAAATATGGTTGGTTGATACATTTGCGTATATCTCGGCAATGCAAGCATAGAAACAGATAACACTTGGTGCATATAGTTAGAACACACAATACTCTCCGATTGACACACTTTTTTAGATCGATACAAACAAGAAGAACAGTGGAGGGATTATGATTGGGTAAAAAGTTGTGTCATGTAAAGCAATAATAGTGGGGATTTCAAAAGGAGCTGATTATAAAAGGTCCTCAAACCATTGAAATGATGTGACGATTACCTTAACAGTACACAACTAGCTCTAAAGATAACAGAGGTTGTGGCTGAGTGAATTCACTAAACTTTAGGTACAAATCCAGTACCCTATCATGCCTATGGAACTATTACATCTAAACATGCTAAAGGTGTTATAAAGCTTTATCAAAGAGCAATGCTGAATATGAATTATCGTAATACATGTAATATGCAGGAACAGAAACCGTAAGGAGATATACTTGGTTTCTTACCACAACGACACGGGATCGACAAGATCTCCCTTATGGTTATTATTGTGTCCAATCAAACCTGACTTCCCAACTATAGAGTGTAATAGCGTTGGGTTTAAGAAAACAATGTTTTCGGGTTATTTTACGTGATGTTTTGTTTAAAATTGTAAAATAAAAGTATTTTCACTGACCACCTTGTGAATCTGACATGGAAATGGAATATATAAACCACTCTCAAACATATTTATCTTCTTTAATACAGCGTCTTATATTTACAAATTGAGTAGTAAGTAGAACGACATACTGTATATATGTATTAGGCTATATCTACTCTACAATCACGGCTTCTGAACAACAGTGATGTAGATTGGCATTAGAATACACAGCGCACTGGGATTATATTATACATAAGGTACCCAGAATCTTAATGAATTTAAATCTAAACGATTAACACACACTAACTAAACAGTAATTGATATTAGTAACTTCGTTAGTTTTATAAATGACAGATGATCATCTAATATTTAGGAAAAGCCATGCCTTTTCCCCCTCAAAGGCAATTTTTTTAAGGAAAGATTTTGCAAAATATACTCATATTAACTGAGGAGATATTATACAATTACAAAACGATACTACATATTGGCCAACTAAGTTTGATTCCGTATCAATCTCTCGCTGAAGGCCGATGCAGGTATTTGAATTTTGCGCTCATGTACTGCAATGGTATAGGAGTGCAGTGATTGGTTACTAACTATAGTCATTTGTTTTTGCAACTATTCTTTCATTTAACAGATCTAGCTAGATCCACATATTTCCTGCCCCTTTGGCATTTGCTCCTGCTTTATCAGCTCCGTCATATCCATTGCCACCACCTACTCCGCCTCCATTCCCTGCATAACCACTATTCTTCATTCCCTTCTGCTTGTTACCGTTGCTTCCCCCACCACCGTCACCCCCTCCAGTGCATTTAAAGAAGATAATCTCTCCTACGAACGCAATCAGCGATAGAATGATCCCAAATAACAACATGTAATAAAGCCCTTGTATATCGTTCACTTGTAATGAATATGCGCCAGCCCGTTCCCATCTGGTTAAATTATGGCATCGATTTCTTCTATCTTCTAGATCCCACCAATCACGTGTCAGGTCTTCTAGGACGCCGTTATCCCGTAATGATTCTATCGCACCCGAAATATGCTCTGCGAGAGGTGAATCTTTAGCGACAGCAAAAGCGTACTGAGTGCGAGCAATGTATTCCCCGGCTATTTTCACATCGCATGGTTTCTCGCTTGCAATGTAGCGTAATTCAGGACTTTCACCAAGAAGGGCGAATTTGCCGTTGGAATTTCTGACTCGTTCGACACCTTCTCTCATACTAGATACGTAGACATTTGCGGGATCGTTGTTCATCTGGTGCCAGAATCTATTCACTGAGGATGAAACCTTAAATAAGTGTTCGGTGTTACCTCCTTTCACTGTGCCGTACTTGATTGTCTGTTGATCTATCAAATCATTTGGAGAGGTGACGAAGGCTAACCGCTTGCTAGAATCAATGAAAAACATGATATTCGTAAGATACAGGAACACACAAATCAAAACAAATAACCACCAAAATCCTGCAATGCACCGCCCAGCATTGGAACGTGGCGATGTATCAGAACTCTGGAGAAAAAGGGTGGACGCGCAAAACCAAAGAGAGTTTTTAAAGCTGAAGTTCTTAGCATTCTCTTCAAATGTCATCTTCTTTTCTGCAGTAGCCTTCCATTCATAGGGGTCAAAACGATTGAAGAGAAATAACATTCCAGCCACTATGGCAAATACTACAGCGTGCAAAACCCAAGCATCGTAAGAAAATACGTAGATGAAGCGGAAGGGATCGTGTTTGACGTAGTTAGGATGGAGCGTTAATGCTTGGATGCCACTGCTCATGTAAGGATAGGTGAAGTCTACGGCTGACTGTCGTGTTGGTGTCACGGTCAAAGGTGCAGCAACAACATCGGCTGCCTGTATATCAAAAGGATAATAAATGCATGAATTTATTAATTCAATTGATAACTCTGATTCGGGTTAGCTATAAAAACCCAGTGATCAGGAATCAGAGTTGCTCGTCTGATGAAGCTACTAGCGCGGTAGCCTAAAACATCATTAAACAGTGAGTACAATGTAACATCTTTCACTTCTTTTGGATTGGTACACTTTATATAAAACTCCTTAATGTTTTTCACGAGAATTGGATTAATTTTACACAGATTGGGTATTTTATACATATGGTTTTTTTAAAATTTGTTATGTATAGGGCCTACCTTTTACATAATTATTAAGGAGTTCTATAAATAACTTAAATTATGTAAACATTTTCCTCTGTGTGTTATATAGTGATTTATACCAAAATTACTCAAATTCAATTTACCATTGAAGTATGGCTCAATGGACATGAAATGGATATCACCAGTTAAAATGCATTGAATACGTTTGATACCGCAGCACCGCCTCTACAAGGTGTGTCAAAATATTCAGGTCCCATTTAAAAAAATCACGAAAAATTATTTTGGTCAAACATTGGTCAATTTCTTAATTGTTTACAAGAGTAGTAATGTTTCTTCATACTTGATGATGTTTGCAATACAATGCCTTATTTTGTTATTCCACGCCAGAATTACAACATATTTACGAAAAAGCACGAAATCCAAAGTGTTCCAAGTTGGTGGATGTTACCACTCACTAGGTTTCTGTAGCATTATACTTCCCGGGTATTAGTTATTCACACAACACAACAAACTGTACGAGTATAGCCTAACTGTTGAAATTTTATGAATAAAAAAAAAAGATAAACCAAAACATTCCCATAATCATTGAATTTCTTATTGTTTCTTATTGTTTCTTATTGAATTTCTTATTGTTTGCAACATTTTGACGGAATCCTCTGAACATTTGGAAACCATTAACGGAAGCTCCGTTTGGACTTGCAGAATGCTTTTTGGCCCGAGACGTTACCCCTGCGGCTTTAAAAATGTGTGTAGAGTTGATATTTTTGTCTGCATACGGTATTTCATATTTGTCAAATGAATTTGATCCTAAACCGATGGAAACTATAAAATTATCTTTTTACTTTCAATATGCCAAGACAATGAGTAAATATGAGTCAATGACTTACTCCTCGCACAACTTCTCCAATCATTCCACTCCATATATGGCTGGAACGTCCACGCCTTCCAACTTTGCCATCAGGGACAAGTTCCACCTCGTACTCAAAGTCGATGCCTCTAATCACTGATCTGATACGCTCCAACAGTTCCATAATGAAGCCTTCGTAGCGCCCATTTCCGGTGTATTGCCCTGAACCATCGGGGGACTGTCTACGATAGCGGTAATTCTGAAATCGCACACGGTCTTTGGGCGATTGAACGAGCAGGTCACGGCGGTATAAGAATGGTGGTGTCTATATAAAAACAGAGAAAAAATAGAGAAATTAGAGCAGCCATAGATTCATATCGTTATGAAATACAAGGTATCCAATCCCCCAAAAGATTGAACAGATTAGGCTAATATTACCCAGTAATAAAAGTCCGCGTGGGTTTCCCTTTTGTGCAACATTAAAACCGATTTTAAAACACATTTTTCAATTGCTATTTTCTCATTCAAATCGAATATGTAAAACAGAAAATGTATCAAGGGTTTTCATTGAAAATGACCATTAGGATTTAAGACTTGGCACAAATCGAAGAATTTGTAGAGTACATGTTTTGCTTTTAGGCTGTTTGTCTATAAGTGTTATTTTGTTTCATGATTTATGCATGTGTCCAACTCCCCAAATAGAGAAACATTCGCTTGTCCACAGGACAAGCTCGTCATGAGTAGCCACTCTTTTTAGTTGGAGCACCGGATGGCTCTTGCCAACACGGGAAAAAATGATGTTTGTATAAGTGTTTGATTTTATGTATCAATTACCAAATGAACATGTGAAATGATATCTTACGGTTGAGTGATTTTATATATACAGATTCATGGCAAAGAAAGTTTCATAGACACAAAACTTGTAAGATCAATTCATCATTAAGCTTTTAGCGAATCTTTTTAAGCATACACTGCAATTATTTTCTTGTGCAACATCACATTTCAAGAACGTTTAAGTAGTATATCTGTATTCTGGTCTGAACGCCTGACAAAGTGGCATATTATATCCATTGGTCCCAATTTCGTAATAGCTCTTGTTGAGTGCACACTACACTGCAAAAAGTGCAGAACACATGACGTGTTCAGAACATGTTCACGGTGTGTTCGCCAGGTGTTCCAGAACATGTTCAAAATGTAACAGATTTAGAACATGTTCTGAACGTGTTCTGGATATGTTCTGAACGTGTTCAGAACATGTTCTCAATCTGTTACATTTGAACACGTTCTGCAGTTTTTGCAGTGTATGTGCGCTGTAGGAACGTTTTGTAACTATTTATAATATAGAAGGGTGGCATTTCGGGACGTAACAAGCTAATATGGATATTACAGGGTGAGTCAAAAAGAAGTTGATCGAGAATGAATATTTGTTTTAAAAATAGACCAAACAAATTTGACAAACCAATGAGGCACGTATTCAAAGAGCAACTTATTCCGCTCATATGACAAAAGGAATCATTGAAATCAATTAATTATATCAGGAGCTATGCCTGTTTTAATAATAGAACCCCTTTTTTAGCTTTCCACGGAATGCTTAATTCTCTTGAAATCTTTCCACTCTAAGTGGGCAGCAAAATGATTGCTGATGTTTGTCCTCTACGGTGTCTTAATTGTTTTAAGTGGGCCTTCAATGTTTAATCATTTTCTTAATGTTGTCAATGATTTTTTATTTTATGCACACCATTCCCATCTGTGTTTGAAACTCCCGGGCTTTAATCTCATTTGAATATGAACGCCCGTGTGTACATTTTGCTGCCCACTTAGAGTGGATAGATTTCAAGAAGATTAAGCGTTCCGTGGACAGCTAAAAAAGGGTCTCTTGTATTAAAACAGGCATAGCTCCTGATATAATTGATCGATTTCAATGATTCCTTTTGTCAAAAAAACGCGGAATAAGTTGCTCTTTGAAAACGTGCCTCATTGGTTTGTCAAATTTGTTTGGTATATTTTTAAACAAATATTCATTCTCGATCAACTTCTTTTTGACTCGCCCTGTATTACACGTTTGTTGTACAAGACATAATTTGCAGTGACTTTTACACAAAAAGCAGTGAAACATAATGCAATACAGGGTGAATCAAAAATAATAGCACTCCCTTTCAGCATGGATTTAATCCTATTACAACCACTGAACCATGATCAATTTGATTTCATTGTACAACTAACAAAGTTAAATTCCTGAAAGAATGAGAAAAATCCGTTATCAATTAAGGAAAGTATATATGACCATTTAGGCAAGTCAACCCATTTTGTAGTATGTAATTGCAGGATTACATACTTTTAATAGGCTAAAAGGGAAATTCTCCTTCTTATCATGCTTATAGCAGAAATTGAAGTTGACTTACAAGTCCAATTTCACCTGTCTATGAATGGCTTTAAATGCCATTCTCTGTCTATGATTGGTATAAACGCACTATTGACATGATTTGTGCTTTCCTACCACAACTTTACTACATGGTTTTCTACTGAGGCTTTCTCATGAGAACACTAAGCAGCATTGAACATTGCACAGACATATTCATGCGTCAAAGTTGTGGATTATGTATTAAAGCTCTTAATGTTTTGAGCCAGAATTATGAGAAATATAGCAAACTAATCTTTTTAATCTTTTTAATCTTTTTAATCTTTTCTATTGTTATTGATAGATGATTTACAATGTTTATGGATGAAAAGTATTGAAATGTAAACCATGTCATTTTCTGGTTTGTATGTGTAAATCCCATTGCACAGACTATAGTAAATGACATGGTTTACGCAAATTATATTAACGGTCTAATTTTTCATTGGATTAATCTCATATATTCAGAATATTATCATTATTAATTGAGCTTTGCACTTTTCTTGACAAGTATAACACCGTCATGAAACAGATCCTATTTTTATTGATTCACCCTGTATATGAGATGTGGCGTCATACAGCACAATGCAGTGCAAAACATAAGTGGAGAAATAATGTACAAATACAAATAAAGCAAAAGCACCAGCAAAACATATAAAAGCAACCGTAGTCCCAGCACCAGATTTACCTGCAAAATAAAACAATAACTATAATTCCTGCTTAGCAAGGGTCGCATTATGACGCGTCTGCGCGTCCTAGACCTCTCACTTTCGAATAGTGACGCGTCAGATTTCAAATTGGAAAGCCTTGCGGGTGCCGATCAAAATTGAAGGGACCCCTCACATTTGACGATGTGTGGAAATGGAAACCTTAAGAAATTCTGTAAATTACATATCCATCCTTTGCTCACAATATAAATTCAATAAAACTGTCCTCATCATCGATCATACCCGTCGTCCCCTAACTAACCAAACCATAAGTCATCGATTCATAGTGTGGCCTCTAATTTTCCTAAATCAGTTTCGTCCATTTTCAAATACCCATACTTCGGGACCTCTCATTTTCTTGAGGGACCCCTTAAATTTGTTTTTTGAAGTCCTACGGGGTCCCGAAAAATGTCATGGGACCTCTCACATTTTTGATCCAGTGCTATCCCTGCTGCTTAGTCATAGTGGCAAATTCACAATAACTATAATTCCTGCTTAGTCATAGTGGCAAATTCACAATAACTATAATTCCTGCTTAGTCATAGTGGCAAATTCACAATAACTATAATTCCTGCTTAGTCATAGTGGCAAATTCAAAAGTAAAATAGAGAGAAATGTTCCATGAGCACCAAACCAAAGTCAGAGCAATTCAACTTCCGGTACTCTAAAAAATTGGTACGCTTCAAAAGTTGTTCTAGTTATTTACACCAAAAGGTGTATTATGATTTTAAACTTTTATATTGGACATGTTTAGGCCTACAGTTTATTTCTCTGGTTTTCTCTTGTTTTAACAGTATCCTGTCCTATATCCAGTCACCTTTCTCAACGCCTTTTTTCAACAGTTTGGGAACACCATATTGTATTCTAGAACGCGTCCAGTGCACACCGTTTGGTGTTATGAACCAGACCACCTTTTGAGGCGTTCTATTTATTTAGATTGAGGATAGACTTATTGTATTGAAAAGATAAATGCAATAGACGAGAGAACAAAATAAACCAAGGATCAGAAACGGATGCCATATCTTCAAATATACGAAAAATAATAATTAATTAAACGGAAAGATACACTATACATGTAGTGTGAAATTGCTTAATTTGGTTACGGTGTCTAATACCTCGTTCGGGTACATATAATATTGTATACCATTTCCGTTTTTCTCATCTGCTCATAGTCCGATTCATATTTCTAGTATTATAATCCAAGATTTTGAACTCGGTGAACGCGAAAAAACGAAATCCGACTGTTCAGCTGGAATCAAACTCATTAGGTTATTAAAAAATGTGAAATGTTTAAAATGTAACCTTTCCAACACACTTTTAGTTACTTACGATTTTGAAACAGGTTCATACACTCTTAGTAGTTTTGAACCAATCAGAAAGCAGGAAACTGAAACACGCGGAGTGCATTGAATATTTGTAATTGCACGTTGCCATACAGTGCGCGCACTGCGCACCACGCGTTTTGCTTTGAAACGTTGTTCAGGCAGCACGGGTTAGCCGATTTTTACTGCGGATGTTAGCAAACTAGAGAATACAGGTATTGTTTTAGACCGTAGTACCAGTGTTATATTGTCTGACATAAATGCGTATTTGTTTCTCAGAAAATTAGAAAAATCAGTGCACTAGCGCAAATGTTGATATGCTCACAATGGCACTCCCCCTATTATACAGGGCCGTGCCATCATTCACAAATCAACATCAGCGCGCGTGCATATATTTCTCAAATTTGTCTCGTAAATACACATACGGATTTATTGACCTATAATTAACAATCATTTAGCCCGTATTCATAAAAAATAAGTAATAACTAGTAAAAGCTATAAGTAAAAGTAATTACTAGATAAGTAAAAGGTCTAGCATAAGTAATTACTAAAAACGTATTCACAAGCTTTTGCTTATAAGAACACCTGTTACTTGTTACGACTAGCATGTTCTGAATAACTTGCTTACAGTAGCAGCTCCAACGGTCATGTGTATAAAACTATACACGATATATACTGGTGTGGTAAGCCTATAGCTGCATGCATGCCATAGTTTAGTCTCATTTCTCACATACGCGTTTGGATTGCAAGGATTAGCATTTTGTGGATTTTGTTCTAAAAAATAGCTAATTAAAAATAGGAATATCACAAATTTATTGTAAAAAGTTAAAGCGTCTAACCAGAAACATTTTAAAGGTTAGAGAGTAAAGACTACAAATGAGAAACATGGCAGCAAGAGTGATATGACTATTTTGGCAAAAGGACAAGCTTCAAATGGAAGTAAATGCTCGTTCTCATGAGTTTTTTTATGAATAACCTTTCATGAATTTACTAATCTGCCAATAGCAATAAACAATTAACAATTACTTTTGCTAAATATTTCTAGATTTTGCTTATATTGCTTATTTGTATGTATAAAGATTCAAATAAATGGTTAGTGAAGGTTAGTAAAAGCAATTGCTTACACTGTAAAATGAAACGTGTCTTTTTCTGATAACACTTAATAAACACTTTAACATGTTTATTTTTGTGTTTTACGTGTAAAGGTATAGGAGGCATTGCATATGATAAACGTTTGCATAAACACTACAACACGTTTATAGAGGTATTTGTTGTATAATTATTAACACCCCAACATGTTTCTTATTGCTGATATAAACATGTTGGTGTGTTAATAAATATTACATAATTACCTCTATAAACGTGTTGTAGTGTTTATGCAAACGTCTATCGTATGCAATACCTCCTATACCTTTACACGTAAAACACAAAAATAAACGTGTTGAAGTGTTTATTTAGTGTTATCAGAAATATAAACGCTTCTTTTTGCAGTGTATTTTTATGAATACGGGCTATAGCTCTCACTCTAAGGAGGTGGGTTCACATCTAGAAAATGAGGCCCATCGCGCATAGACCTGGGTAAATTAGAGTGAAGAACCGTAGCATTTCGAGGGCTCAGAACCACAAGGCCTTATCTCCATTTTGACCATTTTGAGAAAAAGACTATTGAAGATTTTTAAACACATTGGGGAGATGGAGATGAGGCCTTGTGATACTGGCTATAACTTTGAAAGGGGTGTTTTATGGAAATAAGGCTGTGTACTGGAAAGAGAATTTCTTTCTGAACATTTTGATACCAAAATCTCGTTTTTGAAAAAATGGAGATGAGGCCTCGATTTGTTCTGTGATCATCGGACTCGTGATCTTTTAACAGTATTGTTGCAACAAAAAGTAATTATCGGTACAAGCGATACTGTTAGTACAAATATATGTATACAATTCTAAAAAGGTTTAAAATTGATACCTGCTTTAGATTTGTTTCGTCACAGCTCATACTTTTTGGTGTTTACAAATCGACTTTACAAATGTGCTAAGAATGTGTGTCATTTTGTAGTAGCTTTGCATTTAGACAGGCGTGCAAGAGGTATAAACTTTAACCGTGACAAGAGAAATACGAACCGTAACCATGGTAACATAAAACATTTAGCAACAAAAAGCTTTGTGAGGCTGCGGGATGCATAGTTTCATGCGCATATGAAACTATCATATATTTTACCTTTGCTCCAAAATGAGCATTCCCGTCTTTGAAAGTCACTATGCAACTGGTAATGGTGGTTGTTCCACATCATAGGCCATAATCACATCACTCGTCTTCAAGGACTTCCAAGAAGGTAGCCTGCCGGAATGGAACGCCGCCATGAAATCAGACCATCAGCTAGTAATGGTGGTTGTTCCACATCATAGCCTAGGCCATAATCATATCGTCTTCAAGGTCTTCCAAGAAGGTAGAATTGCCGGAATGGAACGCCGCCATGAAATCAGACCATCAGACATGGCAATGCAGTTGATTATTGTGGACGCCCACTGATCCACGGAGTTATGATGAGGATCCATGGAATAGATCCAAATCGGAGACATCCATAGTTCCTCCGATAACTTTTGTTGCCACCTCTGAACATTCAACTTTCGTGAAGCAATGTTTTGCTTGATGAGATACCCACTAGCGGTCTTTTGACCGTGTGCATTATTACGTTTAGACAACCTTAAGTACTAGATAATGGGGGAAACGTCTAGTAGTAGTAACATTTCTTATCTTAATACTGAAATTCTTAGGCAACTATAAGTGAAATAAATTATAACACTTGAAGACTTTTTAAAATACTGCATCAGATGTTGCCTAGGCTCTCTCAATGTCAATGACCTCCAGAAATCTATTTTTTCTCTTATTTATATTTTTGATGTTGTTAACTATAATATGTTTGGGCTTTTATCTTATTCCTGTGCCACGCCACTTTCATTGGCTTTTTTAACCCTCTCCATTTGTTTTTACTTGTATTATGACTATTTTCTCTGAGTTGCAGTGAACCAATTGATTGGCCCATCAGAGCTCTCTGTAGAGAGTTACCAGTTTGATTTGTAATCACTCAGTTCATTAAATTTGTTAATGTCTGTTGGGCTATTGTTCACATTTGCTCTTTATATAATCTTTTTAAAAAAAACCGTGCCAATATCTATTGATTGGCAAATGTAACAGGCACTAGATCAAGTCATATCGTTTCTAGTATTCGAGCATTAATGCTCCTATTTCTACATGAAGAGAAAAGCACTATAATCGTGATATTAGCACATTTTTTAACATAATGAAAAATCATACCTTATCAGCCACAATATTTAATAATTAGTAGCATTTGACCTTATAACAAAACAAAGGAGACTCCCGTATGAAGGCAACAACTAAGATAAGAATATTTATTAAGCTATCTCAGCAAATTATATACAACCTCAAACGCAATATGAATGACGAATGAACACACACCGGATTTTACAGTTCAAATATACCGCTCTGCATCATTCATACTTCACACTGTTAACAATGGCGACTAAACTAATATAAATAAAACCTATAGCATATCAGTTATACTATAAAACATTGGAAACGTCACGAGGTAACAATAACAGGGGATGTACACATCTTTGTTTTCATCTCTTATAGAAAATCTATTAATCTATAGATATATGAAAAGGGCTCTACAAATAAATAATACCCACAGCCCACATCTAGCTAACCAAAGTAATTGATGACATTTTTTTTTTACTTCACCGGATACTCAATATTTTGATATTCGATATTAATATTAACTCCCATTGAGTTTTTTGCAGGATTACAATCAGGGCTATCAGTATCATTACGAACCTTTCTTATACACACACTAAGAAATCTAAGGAATTGAAATCGACGAAACTGATCAAAGTCAAATAATATACTAAGACGTTTTACCAAACCAAACTACTATACGTGTATCTTGATTACATATTGTTATATCCATTGGTTACTTGGTCCTGACGGGCTAATACCTCCTTTGATCATGTCGGTTGCTTGCAAATCTCCCCCATCAGGTACCTGCTTACCGCTATGTTGCTTGCTCTTGCGTTTACCACCGCATGCTTTATAACAAAGCAACTCTACCAGGAACACTATTACCGATGCTCCTATACCAATCAATAACATATAGTATACACCTTGTATGTCATTAGATGTTAACGAGTAAACACCTGCTCGTTCCCATTCCGTTAAATTCTTGCAGTGATGGCGCCTGTCATCTAGATTCCACCAATCACGTTCAAGATCCTCCAATACGTTGTTTTCTCTAAGCGCCTCGATGGCACTAGACAATTGAAAAGTAAGGGGTGAATCTGGAGCCACAGCAAGAGCGTATTGGGTTCGAGCAATGTACGCACCAGCAACCTGCAGTACGCATGGTCTCTCGCTTGCGATGTACCGTAACTCGGGACTTTCACCGAGTAAAGCATACTTGCCGTTTGACGACCTAACTCGCTCGACCCCGGCAGCCATGTCTTTGACGTATACCTTAGCATGGTCGTTATTCATCTTGTGCCAAAATTTACGCAAGGATGAAGATGATTTGAAGCGGTGAAACGTGTTACCGCCTTTAATAGCGCCATATTTAACCGTCTTTTGAGCCATAACATCACCAGCTGTACCGACAAGTGACAATCTCTTGTTGGAAGTTATGAAGAAGGTTATATTTGTGAGATACAGGAATACCATCGCTAATAGGAAAACCCACCAGAAACCAACGATACATCTACTCGCGTTAGAACGAGGTGAGTGAGTGGAGCCTTGTAACATCATGGTAGATGCGCAAAACCACATGGAATTCTTGAAGCTAAAATTCTCCGCGTTTTCTTCGGATGCCTTTTTCTTCTCGACCACAGCCTTCCATTCGTAAGGATCATATTTATTAAACAGGTATAACATGATAACAACAAGCCAGAAACATACAAAATTCATGCCCCATGCATCAATGGTAAACGGATAGATAATTCTAAAAGGGTCATGTTTTACATAAGCAGGATGAAGAACAAGAGCTTGGATACCACTAGCCATAAATGGGTCTGTGAATGATACCGCCTTCTTTCTTGCTCCCGTCACCGTCAAAGGACCGATTGCAACGTCGGCTTTCTGTAAAAAATGAAAATTACAAAATATGTTTGTATAGGTTTCTACAACTCATTTCTTCAACGTCCTGATTATAAATTCCTATCCACTGTAATGTTGGGTTACTACAATACAAGTGTATGGTCGTGATTTGTCGATTTAGCTTTAATTCTTAATCTTAACAAAATACTCTTTGTTTCGAAGGTTAGGTTACGTACTTACTAACGAGTAAGTTGTCTATTTCTTCTATTAATATTGGCACATTCTTAAGCCTTACAGAATGGATTTTATCTCAAAATAGTTCACTTGGGACTTGGAGTAAACACACGTGCACTAATGAAAAGATTGTTAGAAGTTGCAGGGTGAGTCAAAAAGAAACTCAAAGTAAAATAATTATTAAAAATATTTGTTATCAGAATATGAAGGCAACCAATGTATGCGGCAATAGATGCATTTATTCACTATCATCAGCAAAAAGGATCATGACATTTCATGATACCGTTTACCAGATAATATGACTAAATTGGTACAGTTACTGCATTTTGAAACCGAACGCAATATTAAATATTTTACTCAATAATGCTTGGTATTAATGAACAAGTGGATTCATGTATGGCACTCAATAGCTAACTAATAAAGACAAATCAAATAAATAGGCCTATTATTCTCAGTTATTTTCTCAAACAATAAATGCGAAATAATGACCAAACAATGTCATTATTACACGCATTTAGCAACAACAACAACTATTTTTTGTTGTTGTGATAGTCGGACTCAGCTCGGACTAGTGTGTGGACCCTTTTCAAAAGTGGAATTCAATAGATCTTATGAGAGAAAATATCGCAAATCGTGTTCACTTTTACGCAAATGAGCATAAAATATGTTTACCACAACCAATTTCAACCAATTAAAATTCTTTAGAAAGCTAATGAGATAACCCGTCTGTCTCAATCAAAAATCTGTGAATTTTTTGCACAGATTTTAAGATATAAAATCCCAAAGTTGAGTACACTTTTTTTTGACTCGCCCTGTATGTGCCTTGTCATGTTCATAACGCTACTTTACCGATCTCACCTGAAGTTATCACTACATGAGTTAGTTCTTCGTTGATCATGTCGATGATTCGATCCGTTGCAAAACTGGTTGAAAGTCGCTTCTACGTGTATGCGTGTAATACATGGCTGTGTTACCCGTCAAAACAATCCTCTTTACTCAGGTGAATACGTGATTATGTGATAGCATAACAGTTGGTGATAGCAACTATAGTCACTCACTAAAAGTAGGTGCATGAGATGACACTAGCTAGTGTCTGTCTACATCTAAGAGGTTGGATACGTGATTTTACTATCTATCACTCTTATCACTCTTTCCCATCAGTTCGATCAGCTATATAGAGCGCTTGGAACTACTGGAATTTATTGATATGCTATATCTAAAATGTTAATCGATATTCTTGCTATGTTAAACATTGGGGGATAGAAAATGCGTCACTAAACCCCTCAAAAAATCAAAAATGTTTGGATTTTATTTCAATCGCATATCAATCGCATATTTTGCTGATGTTCATACATATACACCACTCATTAAATTAAAGGAACATGTGTGTGTCATGACAGAATAGTAGGCACGGAGTACTTCGAAAGGTATTTAAATGATGTGAAATTCATTACAGGTGTATAGCCAATTGTTACCCAAACAATATTCAGTAAAGTAAGCATGGTAAGGGGAAATCATGCGTGTCTTCTAACAACTGCTCATGGACATGAAGTGTCCACATAGCCCTATACGGTGCTTGGTTTTAAGTACTTGTCATCGCAAGCTTTCAGCAGTTATTGAAAAAAGATCCTGGTTGAAGAGTGGATAAAACATTCCTCAGGACTCTCTACGGCAGCTGATTCTAAGCATGTCTCGACGCTGTCAGGAGTGTAAATACACGAACTTGGAGGTCATACTAGTTACTAGACGCTGATTCTAATCATGCCTCGACGCTGTCAGTGGTGTATACAAGCACTTGGAGGTCAAACCAGTTACAAGACGCCGATTATAAGCCTCTCTCGACGCTGTTAGGAGTGTATACAGCACGTGGAGGTCATACCAGTTACTAGACGCTGATTTTAAGCCTGCCTCGACGCTGTCAGGAGTGCATACAAGTACGTGGAAGTCATACCAGTTACTAGACGCTGGTTCTAAGCATGCCTCGACGCTATCAGGAGTATATACAAGCACGTGGAGGTCATACCAGTTACTAGACGCTGATTTTAAGCCTGCCTCGACGCTGTCAGGAGTGTATACAAGCATATGGAGGTCATACCAGTTACTAGACGCTGGTTCTAAGCATGCCTCGACGCTGTCAGGGGTGTATACAAGCACTTGGAGGTCATACCAGTTACTAGACGCTGATTCTAAGCATGCCTCGACGCTGTCAGGAGTATATACAAGCACTTGGAGGTCATACCAGTTACTAGACGCTAGCTCTAAGCCTGCCTTGACGCTGTCAAGGGTGTATACAAGCATATGGAGGTCATACCAGTTATACTAGACGCTGATTCTAAGCATGCTTCGACGCTGTCAGGAGTGTATACAAGCACTTGGAGGTCATACCAGTTACTAGACGCTGATTCTAAGCCTGCCTCGACGCTGTCAGGAGTGCATACAAGTACTTGGAGGTTATACCAGTTATACTAGACGCTGATTCTAAGCATGCCTCGACGCTGTCAGGAGTGTATACAAGTACTTGGAGGTCATACTAGTTACTAGACGCTGATTCTAAGCATGCCTCGACGCTGTCAGGAGTATATACAAGCACTTGGAGGTCATACCAGTTACTAGACGCTGACTCTAAGCCTGCCTCGGCGCTGTCAGGAGTGTATACAAGCACGTGGAGGTCATACCAGTTACGACGCTGATTCTAAGCATGCCTCGACGCTCTCAGGAGTGTATACAAGCACGTGGAGCTCATACTAGTTACTAGACGCTGATTCTAAGCCTGCCTCGACGCTGTCAGGAGTGTATACAAGCACTTGGAGGTCATACCAGTTACTAGACGCTGATTCTAAGCCTGCTTGCACCAGCTACTAGACGCCGAGTCTATGCATGCATCGACGCTATCAGGAGTGTATACAAGCACGTGGAGGTCATACCAGTTACTAGACGCTGATTCTAATCATGCCTCGACGCTGTCAGTGGTGTATACAAGCACTTGGAGGTCATACCAGTTATAGACGCTGATTCTAAGCATGCCTCGACGCTATCAGGAGTGTATACAAGCACGTGGAGGTCATACCAGTTATAGACGCTGATTCTAAGCATGCCTCGACGCTATCAGGAGTGTATACAAGCACGTGGAGGTCATACCAGTTATAGACGCTGATTCTAAGCATGCCTCGACGCTATCAGGAGTGTATACAAGCACGTGGAGGTCATACCAGTTATAGACGCTGATTCTAAGCATGCCTCGACGCTGTCAGGAGTGTATACAAGCACGTGGAGGTCATACCAGTTACTAGACGCTGATTCTAATCATGCCTCGACGCTGTCAGTGGTGTATACAAGCACGTGGAGGTCATACCAGTTATAGACGCTGATTCTAAGCATGCCTCGACGCTATCAGGAGTGTATACAAGCACGTGGAGGTCATACCAGTTATAGACGCTGATTCTAAGCATGCCTCGACGCTGTCAGGAGTGTATACAAGCACGTGGAGGTCATACCAGTTACTAGACGCTGATTCTAATCATGCCTCGACGCTGTCAGGAGTGTATACAAGCACGTGGAGGTCATACCAGTTATAGACGCTGATTCTAAGCATGCCTCGACGCTATCAGGAGTGTATACAAGCACGTGGAGGTCATACCAGTTATAGACGCTGATTCTAAGCATGCCTCGACGCTGTCAGGAGTGTATACAAGCACGTGGAGGTCATACCAGTTACTAGACGCTGATTCTAATCATGCCTCGACGCTGTCAGTGGTGTATACAAGCACTTGGAAGTCAAACCAGTTACAAGACGCCGATTATAAGCCTCTCTCGACGCTGTTAGGAGTGTATACAGCACGTGGAGGTCATACCAGTTACTAGACGCTGATTTTAAGCCTGCCTCGACGCTGTCAGGAGTGCATACAAGTACGTGGAAGTCATACCAGTTACTAGACGCTGGTTCTAAGCATGCCTCGACGCTGTCAGGGGTGTATACAAGCACTTGGAGGTCATACCAGTTACTAGACGCTGATTCTAAGCATGCCTCGACGCTGTCAGGGGTGTATACAAGCACTTGGAGGTCATACCAGTTACTAGACGCTGATTCTAATCATGCCTCGACGTTGTCAGGGGTGTATACAAGCACGTGGAGGTCATACCAGTTACGACGCTGATTTTAAGCCTGCCTCGACGCTGTCAGGAGTGTATACAAGCACTTGGAGGTCATACCAGTTACTAGACGCTGGTTCTAAGCCTGCCTCGCCGCTGTCAGTGGTGTATACAAGCACTTGACGGTCATACCAGTTATAGACGCTGATTCTAAGCATGCCTCGACGCTGTCAGGAGTGTATACAAGCACGTGGAGGTCATACCAGTTACTAGACGCTGATTTTAAGCCTGCCTCGACGCTGTCAGGAGTGTATACAAGCAAGTGGAGGTCATACCAGTTATACTAGACGCTGATTCTAAGCATGCCTCGACGCTGTCAGGGGTGTATACAAGCACTTGGAGGTCAAACCAGTTACTAGACGCTGATTCTAAGCATGCCTCTACGCTGTCAGGAGTGTATACAAACATGTGGAGGAGGTCAAACCAGTTACGACGCTGATTCTAAGCATGCCTCGACGCTGTCAGGGGTGTATACAAGCACTTGGAGGTCATACCAGTTACTAGACGCTGATTTTAAGCATGCCTCGACGCTGTCAGGAGTGTATACAAACATGTGGAGGTCAAACCAGTTACGACGCTGATTCTAAGCATGCCTCGACGCTGTCAGGAGTATATACAAGCAAGTGGAGGTCATACCAGTTACTAGACGCTGATTCTAAGCCTGCCTCGACGCTGTCAGGAGTGTATACAAACATGTGGAGGTCATACAAGTTACTAATAGACGCCAGTTTTTGCGACTCCGTCTTAAACTGAAAGTGTATACGCACTTTACAATGACTGACAGTTCATTATTGTCCTTATACAATGTTATAATGGTGTGTGGTCATTCTTGAGTCCAAGTGTTAGAAGACATGCGTGATTTCACCATACACTACTGAATATTGTTTGGGTAACAATTGACTATATGCAACACATTTTACATGATTTTTAAACCTTTTGAAGTACTGGTGCCTATTCTATGTCACGACACACACCTGCCCCTTTAAAAAAAGTGTAATATGTTGCACATAAATGGGAAGCTGATGAGTTCATCTTTACAATAATGTCAAATGTGTAGCAATCACTTGTTTCAGTGCTAAGCCACTTGCTTGATAATATGGAGAGGTATAACTCTGAATGTGCCAAAGTCATCCGATTTTTGTGCTCAAGAGTCAACAGAGCATCAATTTACACTTTATATATACACTGAGCCAAAAAATAAACTTATACAATTTTAACAGATCACCAAATAAAATTCTGTGCATGAAAATGTACCAAATTTGGATACAATATTACTGCAATGTATTGCTTCAAATGGCAGTCAATAACCAATTGTTTGCTTCAATGACACAAGAGAAATCTGCACTGACTCAGACAACGTCTTGCATCACAGGTCACAGCAAACAATTTCAGCAACATAAAGTTAAAAACATTTCATAGAGTCAAAACAAACTCACATCCAAACAAACAAGAGGACATTGACGTTGACATTGACATTGACGTTTTACCATGGTGTACCCGTTCACCAGACCTCTCCCCAATCGAACATCTCCGGGATGAGCTTGGACGACGTGTATCAAGAAGAGACAATCCACCTTTCAATAGACAAACACTTATTGCAGCACTACAGGAAGAATGGAACAATGTTCCCCAGGCTACCATCAGGAACTTGATTGGAAGCATGAGAAGGAGATGCACAGCTTGCCTGCAAGCTGGAGGTGGACATACCCGTTATTAATGACTTCATTGTTTGTTTGGATATGAGTTTGTTTTGACTCTATAAAAATGTTTTTAACTTTGTTGCTGAAATTGTTTGCTGTGACCTGTGATGCAAGACGTTGTCCGAGTCAGTGCAGATTTCTCTTGTGTCATTGAAGCATACAATTGGTTATTGACTGCCATTTGAAGCAATACATTGCATTAATACTGTATCCAAATTTGGTACATTTTCATGCACAGAATTGTATAAGTTTCTTTTTTGGCTCAGTGTAGTTGTCTATGTAACACTTCATATTTTCATTGAATGTTCAGAGAACAGAGCTGATCCTTTGACTTCAGCGCAAAATAGTGGTGAATTTGGCACATTTTGAATGAGACATCCCCGCATTCTCAAGCAGGTGGCTAAGCACTGATGAAACAAGCGATTGCTATACGAATGAGATATCGTTGGGAAAAGGAACGCATCAGCTTTTCACTGATATGAAAGACAATGAATTACAAACTATACAAACAATTGATAATTGAAAAACATTTTCGAACTTTTTTGAGGAATTTACATTCAATGGTAAACATTTCTGAATCAGAGTAGGCTAAAAACAAGTGGTCACATTTTAGGAGTAAATTTCTCAAAATATGTTAAATCCGTGTTAGAATTGTGTTGTCTTGACAAAGTATCATCCCTTTCGTACATTTTGAATCAGTACAATTTAGTTATGGTATAGTAGAATAATCATGCCATCATCATACATATATTTACATGGATTATCGGATACGTTGGTTGGTATTATGAATGTTAGATGAATAAATTATACCAGAAATTGAGCACTATGAGTTCAATTTGATGGGTAAAGATAATGTCGTATTGCGCAATGTCCAACTGATTCTATGCTGGTCTAAATATTGGCGTCATTAGGAGTAGGATAGATTCATAACCATGTGGTTCCTATTGGGGTCGTACTCGTTTTGTATCAAACATGCTTGTACTTATGGGTATTCACATATATAAATAATGACGTTTCATGGAAATAAATGACACATGCAATCATTCCATTCGCATCACAATGCATCAAGACAAGGTACTCATGCAGTGTGGTAGATGTTACTCATAACATATTATTTGATGAAAATCGGACGTTTCCGATGGGTAACAGCGGCCATCTTGTAATGTAATACTCCAGCATACAAAGCGAATATATAAACCAGTTGCAAATGATGATCAAGCATCGACAAGATAAACGATTCTCCAATACTTTAAACACCCATTTTCTTCTAATTGGCTCAATCAAAGTTGTGGTAATACTCATTGAGGTGTTGCGTATAGTCCCGATTTAGCCGTCGTATACGTAAGTATTGATGAGTGTCACATTAGTATAACAATAACATACAGTGGCGTAACCATAATGTGAACGTCGGGGAGGGGTGGATTGGATGGAGAATTACAAAAATTCTGCAATTAGTAGATGTCGGCGCAGTGTGTAATACCAGCATAAAATGAACTGCTATGTTTTAGGAAAACGATTGCAAAACGCGAGACAAATGCAGCTTTACCGTCAAAACATTTTCTTATCGACTTATATGGTTTATACATTTAGGCATGGTGTGGATGGAGCATAGATGGAGTAGGGGTCACTGTCCCCTGATGATTACGCCACTGAATAAAGAGCATGTAATGGTTTCGATCGAATTGCTCATCACACTTTCAATTATATTGGTTATCACATCCAAATATGCAAACTATGATCTGTATCACATGCATTCATAATTATATGCTGAATATCACATGCATTCAAAATGATATCACATGCTCAATATGCACATGCTAAACAATTAAACACGTCAATACAGAATCAAATACATGCATAAATCCATTCGCGTGCAATGGTCATTCTATATACATGTATACATAATATGTACATTCGAAATGAAGAAATGACGAATAATAACATGCCTGCCAAAAGAAGCAGAATGAAAACTAATGTTATTTGATTAGGCCAATCAAATGAACATGCATTTAAGTTGAATTGAAGGCCTATTATTTGAATTGAAGGCCTTATAATTGACTCGAAACTTGGCTTTTAGGGCTACTCTCCTGTAATCTGGAAAAAACCTAGTAAGTCAAATTTTGGTGTGGAAATTGAGTTAGACCCATATTTGGACTTAATAGGTTTTCCCCTTCAGTTTATCAAGTTAAAGTGTGGGAAACTCTTCCCTGTCAGCAGTTTTTCATCTGGAAGAACCTAGTATGGAAAAATCTAGTCTGGAACAAATATGGGAACATTTTCCCGTTTGTTTTCTCAAATTTGCGTTCAACTGAGATAGACTTACTAGGTTTTCCCAGATTACAGGAGTACTGTTGCTACGACTACCACCTGATGTGGATCGGGAAGCTTAATGGTCCACATTAAATGTAAATTATCAAAGGGTTTTTGTTCAAATTGAAATTTAATGTCAAATTCAAGAACATTCTGGACATAGGCCTAGAGAGTGCTTCAATAGTATTTATAAACTAATATTGATAACTTTGGTGGGTGTTATACTAAAAGATGTGAATGACACAATATAGAACTATCAATATTAAACCTAGGCCTACATTTAACACACTAAATGGTTTAACATTTGAATGTGTTACAAAAGGACTATATTGGGCATAATTTGTAGTCCTTTCTCTACACTGATTTGTTAGGCCACATGATTCATGAAGATTACATGAAGTGTTAAATCAATATAAATGTTTATTATAAAACATGCGCAATGATATGTTAAAATGCATACTAGGCCTATGTGCTTCTACTACATACTGTAACGTCAACCTTAGCCACCCGCCCCTAGGCCTATGAAGTGTTAAAATACACACATGTTATTTATACGTACACAGCAAAAGCGTTGTTTAAAAGTTTAGATCAGAGTTGTTCAAGTACCCTGCCTAAACGACTCTTGATTCTAAACAGTTATTCAGCAGGCACTTGAACAACTTCAGTTGTTTAAAAGTTTTAAACAGCGTTTTACAGTGTAGATAAGCTTAATGCAATGTTAACTTGCAGATGTTTATAGGCGGAACATATCTTATTATATTATTGATACGTGCATTTTAACTAAACTTACATTTTCATTAATACATGACACAGGCCTGGTATATACTGCTTATGATTTCATTTACATGCACATACGTACGTTAAGACTAAGAGCACTACACGTCAATCATGTCAATCGTTAAATTAATTATCTTCGATTAAAGTGTTAAAACGATATCATGCGTTTCATTCTATTGATAATAATTATGTTTGTAATTGAAATCAGTACGTACCCCTCTGACGACTTCTCCCACCATTCCATTCCAGATTCTACTATACACACCAGGTGCTCCATATTTATTATCCGGTACCATTTCAACTTCATACTCGAAGTCAATGCCTCTTACGACCGACCTTATACGCTCTAATAGTTCCATAACATAGCCTTCATATCGGCCATTGCCAGTATACTGAGCTGCACTAGAACTTGTTTGACGGCGATAACGGTAGTTTGCAAACCTGTCTCGGTCGTTTTTAGCTTGTACAAGTTTCTCGCGAAGATACAAGAATGGGGGTACCTGGAATTAGGTAGCATGCAGGTGATAAAAGGTATAGTTCAATGGGGGTACCTGGAATTAGGAATAGCATTCAGGCAGGGTGATAAAAGTCTGTTTGATTGCAAAGATATTTTAAAAGCAGATCTTGTCAAGAAATAGTGAAGTAAATTTGTATGTTACTCAAGTGTCTAAGTAACCACAAAACATCCAAGTTTAACTTACTTCCAACAGTATCGATATAGAAGGTAGGGTCTAAATGGAAAACATTTGATTTAAAGATATATACATGTATGAACATATAATACAGTTATAGTAGTCTGAATCAACGGTTATATGCAGATGAATCCACGTTTTAAACACAGAGAATATTAATTCGTCAAAAATGTGCTCCAATTTGTCAAATTACGGTAAACATTTTTCATTAGAAATGGAAGGTTTGTGATACAAGAAAAATTATGCAATCCTGCAAATTTATTTGTGATGCTGAAAGAACAATTTAGAATATTACTAGTTAATTTTCAGCATAACAAACATTTCCTTGACTTAAATATATTTAACTGTTAATGACAAATAATGAATGACAAATTAAGTGACAAATTAAACGACTAATTATTAATGAAATGTCAAATTAAAATTAGTCGTTTTATTTGTCATTTATTTTGTCATTCATATTTAAATGACTAATTATTGATTAAAGAGTATTCATTTAATTTGTCATTCATTCATTTGTCAGTAAAAGTGGAATAGGATGAGTCAAGAAAATATTTGCCATGCTGAAAATTAATCAAAAATACTATTAATTGGTCATTTATCATTGAAAAATTATTTTTTAACATTACAATATATTTCTTAACGGACCTACCTTCTATGACAATTTTTTAATTTTCTCCAAATTATACCATATTTTTGACAAATCAATATTCTCTCAACATACGTCAATTAATACAATACAATGGTCAGATGGTTATAAAAACGACACATTCAATACAAGATGAGGTAGAACACACCACTACAGATATTAAATGTGTTCTTTCTTAACAGTTGCTGCTGATTGAAGACTATCCATCACTACACCCACCCGGAAGATGCTATGCCAACACTGCCGTCCTTCTAATACCTAGATATAAGTATGTAAAGTATCACTAACAATATAAAGTTTACGTGATTTTAGTAAACATTTGCTTCAGATATTCATAAAAATACTTCTTCGATTATTTACCTCAATACTGACGATCCGTATTTTCCTATCCTTAGCGAGCCTGAATGAAGTGGTGTTCAGACGACCTTCGTTTTGCCACTCCTCATCTCGGCGGTCTTCAAGGTAGGCCGGATTCTGAGTCCATTCTCCTCGCTATTCAATTTCAAAATTAGAACGGAGAAAATAGTCGAGATAAAAACAACATGAATTTAAAAGAATTGCATTTCGTATAAAGCTGACAGACTGACAGACAAACATACCATGCGATGTGTCATACATGGATGTTTTGTAATGCACGGGATATTTTTGTAATCAGGTATTTCTATCATAGAACCAGATACGACAAATGGAGGTAACAGAGGCTGAGGAAAGGTCTAGATTATTCAGTCTGTCTTAGCTATAATGGAACAAAGGACTCTCAGATCGCGTAAAATGAAGAATGGTAGAAGAAAAACATCGTAGGTTTTAAACAATGAGCTACAATTGAAATGGGAAGATTGCAATCGAACCCAATTTTTCCCCTGTCAAGTCATGCATCTTACCAGCTGTCGTAACGTATCTCCTCTTCCACTAAAGATAGTGATGGTATAGTTGATCCGATTCCCATTCTCATCAAACGCCACATTTCCTGTCATTCCTTCAAACGAAACCTGCGAAATATGAATAAAATACACCTCATAACTACATGACTTTTTTAAATGCATAACTACTAAAAATACCGATTGACTTGTATATATGAAAGTTGATATTGAATATTTGAAGAAAAATACAGCCGTCACAAAAGGCGTGTGTCAATACATGACGGGAGGCAATCAAAAGCGTTTACAATTCAAAAGAATGTCCTCACGTTTTGAAACAGTTTAAAGTTGATAGCTGTCATCATCTTGATTCTCTGATTGGCAGACCGTATTGAATAAATGACGTAGTTCTGGACAAACACATTCAGGTTCAATAGTGAGAGCGAAATAAATAATAATCTAGAGATTGGGCAGTGTGGGAATGTATATAATTCATATAATTGCGTACTTACTTTCATTAACTCTTCTGTAAGATCATTATTAGCGGCTACGTCAACAGCGGTTGGACACGTCAACATCTGGGTATCACCTGGTAAAACAGCATCTCCACGCTGTCCCTCTCGGGACTTCCTCTCCACAAAGTTTCCAAGAGCATGACCGACAGACAGTACAGCATCAAATGCTAATTTCTCTCTCATAGGGAAACTGTAGATCGAGTCATACTGATCTCGACTACCTGGTTTGGTGTATTGTAGTTCACGTGTAAAATTCATGGTGAAGTACGTCATGTAGGCGTTAGTTTCTTCCAACCGATCTTTGTATTGTTCAGGCAGACTAAGATCCTGGTGATTCAAAATCAATGTATGATGTACAACAGTGAAAGTATATTATTGTAAAATCAATGTATGATGTACAACAGTGAAAGTATATTATTGTATGATGTACAACAGTGAAAGTATATTATTGTATGATGTACAACAGTGAAAGTATATTATTATATGATGTACAACAGTGAAAGTATATTATTGTATATGATGTACAACAGTGAAAGTATATTATTGTATGATGTACAACAGTGAAAGTATATTATTATATGATGTACAACAGTGAAAGTATATTATTGTATGATGTACAACAGTGAAAGTATATTATTGTATGATGTACAACAGTGAAAGTATATTATTGTATATTTTGTATTTTACATTATATCTATATTTTGCTTTGTTTTGTCTTATAATTTTCATACTTTCTCTTCTCCCTCTACTTTTCTCCTACCTTTAGACCAGAGACAATTAGAAACCACTCCTCGCAGTTTTCAATTACGACTGTGTTGTTCGTATATTCGATTAGTCTCAAACTAAATCAAAGACCAACCCTTGACAACACTTTGCGTAATTATGACATGCTGACATGAATACCGTTATAGAAGTAGGGGAGAGCGGAGAGTGTTTGCCCCATTTTCATTTGAAATGGCCTAGAAACGTCAATTTTAGAGATTGAATGGACCTATAAAAGATTGATATCTTGACTACATACGACCCCAATTTCAGTACCCTGTGCCTTATTAAAAAGGAAGGATATATAAAGACAGGTGTCAACAATGGTGAACTTGGCCCGACCTCGCCCATATGCCGGGGCAAGTTCACCATGGGCTCAGGCTTTATACAGTAGTATGTATCAAATATCATTTAGTGAGTCCAAAATTTAAGGGTGGGGGCCATTTTGGCGTATTATACTCGTTTACAATTTTAAAATTTTAATAAATACCACATATAAAAATATTATCTTCTAATTTTAGTGCTACTCCATTCCAGATAGCTATTTTTATAATTACAAATAGGCTACAGGAGGTGAATTATAGTTTTGAAATCATGCAAAATCTTAATCATGTAAATCCGCATTGGCGAAACATGCCCCATCATTAAAAGGTGAATGGGCCCCATAGCACTGACCGATTACCACGCATGTCCCTCATACAAATGACGTGTTTACAATTACAACTGCATCAAACCCATAACCAATCCCACACCTTCTAATGATGATTTACATTAAAATCTTCTGTACGGATATCTTTAGAAGAAAAAAATATATCAAAAATGGATTTTAGTAAACTGGTTTTTAGATGATAATTTGATAAATTGTATACGGAGATCTGCCATGTTACCATGGGAACATATTGTGTTCGTCAAATTCAACCAGTGGCCGCAATGATGAGAACACTGTGGGCGAACCTGCCCTAGGGTGTATACACCCCGCTCTCCCCTATTTACCAATGTTGAGTGTTATTTAACCACCCTCAACATTTCTAAATTTATTTGTACTTACCAGGTTACCCAATATCCACGTGTATTTGCTGTTTAATGACCCCGCGGGCTGGTCACGGCTATTCATCTCAAGTGCCTGGGGTTAACAATAACATCAACAAAATAGTGTAATTGTTAAAGAGTTCCATATTCTGAAAAATGTAGGTGCTGAAATTAAGTTGATCTTACATAAGTTGTATAATAGAAAAAAATAACGAATACCCTATACCATATTGATTATTCATTGTAGATAATAATCTCCACCGAAAACATGATATTCGGTAGGGTATATACTCACTATACACCATCAAAATTCACATCAAAATGCTTAAATAATTGGTCTCAAAACCCTTCATCAAATGTAAGACAATTTGGTGATCTCATCGTAGATATCTAATGATACATTTCAGACAAATAAGAAATTAATGGCATGCCTTTTGAGTGATGATATTTGCTTTACTCGGGAAACCTGTGGCATAATTACCTTATCAATAAATTCCCTGCAGACTATCTCCGATATACAGTAGAGTATAATGTTCTTAGTCTTCGTTTCTGTCGTCTTTATAATAGAGCCTTCTAAATCATCTGTGTCTATTGGTATTACTGTTACGTTCCAGTCCTTGGCTTTCACTTCTTGCATGACGCCTTCAAAATTCGCAAATGCTGCAGATATAAAACATAGGGTGGGATATAAAAAAATGGTAAGATGATCTACAATTCATACAATTCGTCGCTGTTCTGACATACCGGCACACCTCTTTACTTATTTCTGTTGTGATGTGCCGGTATGTCAGAACAGCGACGAATTCATATAATTTCAACCCGGTAGGCTATAACACAACGATATGTATCTTCTTATTCCCGCCCATAATCATATTATTATGGCGTTTTGTTTTAGTTTATTTGTTTCGTGTTTTAGTAACATTTATTATTATGATTTAATATCTAACAAGTAACAGTTACATGTCATTCAATTCAAATTTGATCTTCATGTAGGTTTGGTTGTTGCTTGGATGTAAGTATTTTCGATGCTGAGCACATCATTCTGCACTAAAAATTTCTTTGAAAAGTCTGAAACTTTGCCTGACCAAAACGGCCACGGAAGGCGGCGTGTTATACAACCAAATTGTCTTCACATTTGGAGATTTTATAAAAAAACATAATTTATTTGCAATTTAGAAAACACCAAACAAAATTGTATACATATCATCGTCTTTGCGAAATTAGAGGTCAAAGTTCAAAATTGCCTTTTTGTGGTTTTTTGTTAACGAAATTATTACTATTTTTCGGCAAGTTTAAGATCTTTGCACGCCAATAAATTGAATTATTTTTAAGGGAAATATGACTACCTGAAATAGGCATACAGATACAGTCCTCAAAACAAGTAACTGACCAGGTAATATATATATACTCGAAAACAATAGCTCCTCGTAAAAATATCAACTTATAAAGTTGTAAGGAAATCTCTTCTCTTCAATTTGAGACATTGTTCATAAAGATCGATTAATCAGAGAGCACTACATTGATAAGGATAGAACAAAATGCAATTTACATTTTTACACATGGTTTTATTCGTTATTACATAGATCAAAATTATGCTCAAATTGTGAATTTTGATTTGTATGGTGTCGTGTATGAAGGTCAATACATATGTATGTTTTGTTTTTCGAAAAATTAGAAAACTCAATGCACTTGCGCAAATGTTGATATGCGCGCAGTACAAGTAGCACTCTCCCTGCGGGGTCGTGCCATTATTCACACATCAACATCAGCGCCGCGTGCATTGATTCATCTAATTTCTCTTGAAAAAAACATACGCATTTATTGCCCTATACTTAATAAATGTATTTATTTATGCATTTATTATAAATATTGATAGGTGTCACACAAGTGAATATTCATGCAGAAGGACTTGGGTATGTATGTGTCTCTCATTATGTAAATTGGTTGGGTGAGTGTATCAATGTATATCATGGTTACTTACCATTGCCATCATCTACCACCAAATTAAATGCGCGCCATTTGAAATAGTTCAAAACATCAATGAAGAATTCAGATTGATCCTCTGCACTGGGATACATTTTGAATGCCTTAGATCCACTCCCGAAGCTTCCAACGTCCAGGCCAAAAATAGGATTTGAACCATGACTCATGACGCCTGCAAGATCTCCACAGTCTGGGCACTTGTCGTCCAATACTATAAGAGCGGATGGTCGCTGAGCATTGATCATTGCGCATACTAGAGAAAAAGAATACAAAATGTCATTATAACTCATTTTTAACCCATAAATAAAACATTACATGATAAAACCTGGATTAGCATGTATACCTAAAATAATTCCGTCTCGGAAATCTTTCCATTCTAATCATTAACCCTCTCTTCTAAGGTCAATGTTCTAACTCGCTTTTAAAAAAGTTCAATGCGTGCCTGCCTAACAAAAACACTAATAGGTCCGTATGCACAAAAGAGTTAGACCGGGTCTAAAGTTAGACCTGGTCTAGGTGAAATTTACTCATGCCTCAAAATCATTTTTCCTCTGCATTTTCATGAGATATTTTGTGCTATTTTTGAACTTTGCATCTGAATCTTTACTATTTGTTAGCTTATTTGAGAAGGAAATGTAATTAAAGGTGTGCTTTCACAAAAACTAAAATCCACTTAGACCAGGTCTAACTTTAGACCCGGTCTAACTCTTTTGTGCATACGGACCTAATGGTCCGTATGCACAAAAGTTAGACCTGGTTTAAAGTTAGACCTGATCTAAAGTTAGACCTGGTCTAAAGTTAGACTTGGTCTATTAAAGTTAGGCCTGGTCTAAGTAGATTTTAGTTTTGTGAATTGCACATCTTTAATTACATTTCCTTCTCAAATAAGCTAACAAATTGTAAAGATTTGGATGCAAAGTTCAAAAATAGCACAAAATATTTCATGAAAATGCAGAGGACAACAGCTTTTGGCAAGTGAATAAATGTCGCTTAGACCAGGTCTAACCTTTAGACCCGGTACTCTTTTGTGCATACGGACCTAATTGTCTTCAGACGTATAGGCCTACGCGTAGTGTATAGCAATACAGTATAATAATATCATTTGACTGATCACGAAAGGACTACAATCTTGAAGAATTCAGGTTTTTACTTTAAATACCAGAAATCAAATATACTATTTCCATGTGTAATTGACTTACTTTCTTCGATGGCTGTATAGACAGCATTGACTGGCTTGGTATCGCCTTGTACAATTGCCATACTATGTGGTTCTGGTAGAAGTGTCCTATTATTCCTAACTCTGTTGATAGCATCAAGAATCACATCACCATACATATTGCGGGCACCGTCATCAGTCTCCCCGACGAATGTACCTGTTGGAATAGCACAGTTTTAATAAGACATTCACAAACTAACAAAACATCAGGTAATCAAAAGTAGTACTTAAAATCACCCTATATATAGGCCTTGCCGCCTTTAAGTTTATGTACCATATATGAGCCCTAAAACACCGAGAAGCGCTCCTAATCCGGGGGATCCCGGGGGTAAAATAACTAACTAACAATTCTTGATTGAACGTTTGAAACCCCCAACAACAGTGCGTATATTATATTTTTACAAATGTGCTGTTTATATAAAAACAAGAGCTAAACAGTAATCAAAACACATTATTTTAACTGGTATAACTTAGGCCTATATACCCGGACCGGACCGTATCTCATAGCGGTTAATTTGATTAAAGCATTATTGAAATCAATGAATATTGACAATTTGATCACTGTAAAACTGGGCCTTTGGCATATCGAAAAATGACATTTCACCACCTAATATTCCATTACAATTGATGAAAAAATGTTCAAACAAAAATAAATACATTGGTTTAAATGGTTTGATACTCGGCGTACAATTACAGACAAACAGAAGCATTATTCGCGTCGAGTTGATAAGACTATACTTAAACTCATACTATGAAAAATAACATTTCATAGACCATAGTGTCAACTACCATGTAAAAACGATGGTTTGGGCAAAAAACACTTTTGTCTTAAATTCCTAAATACCGAAAATACTGTATTAACTTCATAAAATGTCAGTTAATAAAACTTAAAAGCCTGCTATATTAACTTTAGTTTTACTTTTAGATTCATGGGAAAGCAATATATCCGTGTTTTACTTTTAGATTCATGGGAAAGCAATATATCTGTGTTATGGTTGGATGATCCAGAACAGGCATTGTAGGTATATGGTATTCAACATGAATACGTGAAAGTATTCAGTTCAGTCGCTATTCCCATGCTAACAATAAATACGGTAGGGATTGATAAATTGTTTACCCAAAAAATAATCAAATATTGTAGCCGTGGTTTTGGTTTAAACTTTTTAGACATGATGCCACTCTAGACCACAATGCCACATTGTCAAAGATACATGTTCCAAAGGCTTAAACAGTTCAGTAAGAGGGTCGGTCAATATGTAATGAAAGTGATCTTGGTATGGGGTGCATGAGTGATTTCCATTGAGGGATAGTGTGATCAATACAAAGTATGAACCTTTGTCTTTCAAACAATTCACTTTTGGATTTTTAGATACATTTGGTTATGTAACGTCATTAAAATAGGTTTCAACCACTGACTGAAATCTGTCAATATTTGGCTGGATATATGGGTTGAAATATGGGTCAATTGATACATGTGCGTATATCTCGGTAATGCAAGCAAAGAAACAGATACCACTTGGTACATAGTTAGAACACACAATAATCTCTGTTCGACAATCTTTTTTAGATCTGATTTTTGTAATACAAACAAGAAGGGACCATCACAATACACTTTTATCATGTTTATTGAGCAAAATCCACAACAATAAACCATGGAAAAAAAAAAAAATATATGCAATCTTCTTATAGCACGTGCTTCACACAAACAATTCAAATTTCCCGCCAAATAAATAACTTATTTGGCAATGTCCAAAGGGTACTTACTTACTTTAAGCTAATGCTATGACGTCATTTCATAATTAAAAATCCAACACTTAATTGATTGCAAGACGAAGGTTCATTGTTTGTTTGTATTGATCACATCTCTCAATAAAATCATTCATGCGTCTCACAACAAGATCACTTTCATTACATTTTGACCAACCTACATGTTTAATTCCCTTCTTCACACCAAATGTATTCATCCTTTACATACAAAGGACGAATTGAAAATATTGTAAATCTATTGAACATTTTCCAGTGGCGTGCTTTTCGATAACCGACAGTTCCAATATAACCGACACGACTATTATAGGGTGAGGGTGGGGGCGCGGTGGTCCCTGTGGCCACGCCACTGACATTTTTCAAAATTTGTCATGAAAAGCGGGCGTTTCATTATTTACCAATTCCATTTTCTTTTTGTACATGTTGGGCATTCCATATCCGATGAAAAAGTGTTTACGCCCGCCCGCCATCTCATGGTGGCGTGATGTCAGTCTGTGACCCAGAAAAAACATTCAAATCATGCCAGTACGAAATCTAAAGGGAATTGTTTGGAGCTGTTGTTGGGAGCAAATCCATTGTTTTATGGTCGTAAAACGTGATATATATTCAACTCAACCATTGAACTCACATAGCTTGCACTCTTATCTTTTCTTATTTTGCTGGTAATGATCGAGTTACCATGATCACGTGGTTGGGATGTGTCTTTTAAGCACGTTTAAACCACACCGGCTTATGTTGCTTCATTTTGTACATTTACAAAATACGAAAAACGCACGTAGAACATTTTAGCAATGTGTTGCATTTACAAGTTCGTATATAAAGATTCGTTTTCAAATTATGTTGATAATTTGGAGGAATAAATACCGTGCTATTATATGTATGGAGCGCTCATCATCTTGTTTTTACATGTTGTTTACTTGTTTACTACAGGGTGTATCAAAAAAAAATAGGACTCTGTTTCATGACGGTGTAATTCTTGTTATAATCATTGGACCATGACCAATTTAGTTTAAATGTAAAGCCCAATTAATTATTATGATATCTTGAAAATATGAGATCATTCCGATGAAAAATAAGAAAACCACATGTAGCATACTTTGCGTACACCGTGTCATTTCCTGGTTTGTACAATGGGATCTACATTATATTATATATACATCATCTCTTCAGGGATGTTTAAATATTGATATTAATTCGGAGGAGTATGATACTTTTATCAATATTATGTGTGCTTCTGATTTTGATATTGTTAAAATAATTGCTAAATATGTTAATGCTGCGTTTGATATTCGTTCTATGGTGCAGCAACATTAATTTGTCTCATGCATGATATGTAAATTGTATTCATGAACTGAAGCGCATATGCGCATTGTACTCTCTGTTATGTATGTTTTCTACATTTGTGTGCTTTTTGACTATACCTGTATGTTGGGTTTTGTATGTCAATAAAATTGAAATTGAAATTGAATATACACTTACAGTAAATAACGTTTCAATACGTTACAATAATTATAAACATAGAAAATAATCTATCGGTCAATAGCAAAGATTAGTTTGGTAATCTATTTAATCCTGGCACAATTCAATAGGCCTACTGACTAAATAATCCACAAATCAGATGCATGCATATTCTGTGCAAATTAAAAAAACAATCTTGTTAAACAGTTCTCGAACCCACTGTGGATGGTTCATTGAGTTATAAATTAAGAAAGTAAAGATCAATGATCCATGATTTCATATGCCAAACAATTATTTCATATCAATAGTTTGATTGCACATCGATGTTCTTGCATACATAATTCATATTTTTGACAAAAAAAGTAGAGAAGTCTCTCTTTTGAAGACAAAACAGCTACATTAATTAATGTGTAAGATAAAATATGTCCGTGTTAAATATTGCTCAGTGTTCTTTATCAGGAGACAGTTCCAGCAGTAGGAAAGCATAATATTTCAGGCAATCATAGCCGTCATTCGACATGTCCACCATTACGCTGAATGCAGATACATGTATTTGCTCTATCTAGCATTTGTGCCACTGCTTTACGAACCATTCCTCGGTTGCGGTAGTGCTATCACCTCTGCCTGATGCTGTACTTCTTGAAGGAGGGGTCTGATAGATTTACTATGTTTATAAATACTAGCGGCGTACCCTCGCTACGCTCGGGTCCCGCTAGGTGGTTATGCCACATTACCTACCTCTGAAACCACATAAAGCCCCTACAACACCCCAAACCAGGTTGATTTAAAACCATATCCCTTTTAAAGGCATTATAAACCCCATACAACCCCCCCCCCCCCAATCAGGTTGATTTATAACCATGTCCCTCCTAAACCATTTACCGTGGCTACTTTATTAACCCCTACCTCTCAAACCGCATTAAGTTAACCTTCATTACTTTTAAAACCACATAAACCCTCTACAATCGCCCGCCCCCCCCCCCCCCCCCCCCCAACACCCACTGCAACTACAAGTGGATTTATAATCATAACCCTCCTAACCATTTCCCGCGGCTACTTCATTAACTCTTAACCCTATCCTAAAACATTTCCCGTGGTTTTACAGCCCCTCCCCTCGGCCCATGCACACACCAGGCCAAACCAGATTGATTTATAATCACAATCCCTCCCTAAACCATTTCCCGTGGCTACTTCATTAACCCTCGGTCCCTTAGATTGTTTGGCATGCCAACTTAAAGTAAAGAAATCAGGTTGTTTCATTAACCCCCTGCGAAACGCTATCCATTATAACCCTAGGCCTATCCTAAATCATTTCCCGTGGTTTTACACCACCCAACTCCCCCCCCCCCCCACTCCCTCCCCAACATATCACCAAATACACAACCAACAAACTGTACAGGCCTATTATAACCATTATCCCGTGTGGCTTCTGCGCCATGTGTAGCAGTGCGTGTGTCGCGCGCGGCAGTGAGCCCTTGCGAAAACATGCACGCGACGTGTTACCACGGTATGATTACGCGGTAGTACGCGCAACGCACAATGTTGTTTAATTCTAGTGGCATTTATGAGCCAAATCTGAGCGGTTTTTTGCTGTTTTTGGAGCCAATTGTTAACCAATTTCACTGAAATAAACTTTAACACCCTTCCCGTTATTTCCTCTATCTTTCATGCGAATTAGGCGCCACTTTGATCACAACTAACGGAGAAATAAGGATAACAAACACACAAATAAACACACAAACACACACACAAACACACAAACACACACCGTTTCCAGATTTATAGTAAGATTGTATTGAAACGTAAACCATGTTATTTACTGGTCTGTATACATGTAGATCCCATTGTACAAACCAGTAAATGACACGGTTTACGAAAAGTATTCTAGTTTTCTTATTTTTTATCGGATTGATCTCATATTTTCAGGATATCATAATAATTAAATGGGATTTATATTAAGACTACATTGGTCATGGTCCAATGATTATAACAGGAATTACACCGTCATGAAACAGAGTCCTATTTTTGTTGATACACCTGGTATACTTTTGTATACTAAGCTAACTGACTGCATTTTTAAAATGTGTTGAAGATCATCTTGAATAGGCCTACAACTATCCCGGCTATGACCTCAATTATTGAGTTAAATAATTATAAGCTAACCATCTACTGTAACAATTCTACATTATACATCATGTAAAGTCAACTTAGTTAAAGTAACATTTATGAATTCTAATTGAAAAGTTTTTTGGTCAAATAATGAATTGTAAAAACGTTGGATCATGGCAAAATAAACACCATGTTTTCGACAAGTGGTGACGGCTGTCTACCGTACATGCATGCATACATTGTATGTATTTGAGAGTATAACTCAAAATTCAATTTTTCATTATAAAGTAAAACTTTGTTATGTTTGTTGGGCGCCAATAAAGATCTTTGAAAAATAGATGAAAATATCATTCACTAATAAATCATCGGGGCTTTCATAAAATCATGTCATAACTTTACACACAGTGAAAATCACCATTTCATATTTTATGAGTTCATAAAAATCAATGAGTCATAAAAAAAAAGGAACATCATTTGTCATTGATTTGATGAGCGTTTGTCCCGGAGACGCCCATTCTTGTATTATTTTATTTAATGGTTTTTTGTCGAATAAGTTTAATCGACTCAGTCTACTAATTTATATAAAACATACGTTTATAAAACATGATTTTATATAAACCGTAAAGTTTCAATATAATTGTCATTGATTTCGTAACGATATATAAAAAATGCTTATTCCACCACAGAGGGTATAGCGAATAGCGATATCCAATACAATACAATGATGTTATTCAACGCTCGCCTCATATGATACATAAATATATAAATATGAATACATGATACATATAAAAGTATAGAGTTCGATGAGTCCCTTTCTCACTTGTTTGTATTGTATGACAAACATGAATGGTGCAATTTATTTCAAAATTACCATGTGTTTTGCTCCATTCAGGCTAATTTAGTAGCTTTAGAGTGATCTCTGAACATGCTATAAAACGAACCCATGTGTCTCTATAAAAGTGAGGAGGATCAATGTGGGGTGGGGGAGGGGGGGAGTGTCAAACCTGTTTTAGGGGGCTGTCACTTTCTTCGGTAGGGGGTCCCAAATATTACTGGGGTCATAGTCTTTAACACGGAAAATAGGGGGGTCATGAAATTAATACTATTGTAAATAGGCCCCATGAGGACAAAGTATGTTCAATTCTATGAGTCATTCAAATTAAACTACGAATAAATATGACCTATGTAACTCAAATTGCTTTAAAATCACTTTAGTCCCTTTTCCCTTCCAGAGGGGTCTTACTTTTATAGAGGATACTGATCATACAATGTCTCATTCATCGCTTGAGCGTTTTAACTTTTAAAATTACATTTTGATCTGTGATTAAAATTACATTGCCGACATTTAAATAATGAGTACCCAAGCAAAATTGTCATTTTTATAGCTTAAAAACAAAAGGATGGTCTACAACAACTATAGTTATATAAACACTATTTTTACTTTAAATAATATTATATATCAATTTAATTTCAGTTTACTCTTTATTTCATAACGACAGCAATTTGTAAATGTATCATTCGTGTGTTTCGAAGAGTTAGTCCTTTGAATATGAAATTATACAATTTGACAAGGAAATACGTTTTGGATAAACACCAATTTTAAATTTGATTTTGAACGTTTTTTTCATTCAACATTATGACTAATTAATGTAGGCCTACAATGTAGTTCTGACGAAGACTATGACCACACTGGCCTCTGTAATCAGTGATTATGCTGTCTTATGAAGACGACACGATAAACGGTTGCAGAAATTGATAATACCGTTAGTTGCACTGATAAATATTCAAAATATAATGTATACCAACACATTTAAACAAACCTGCAATAGAGGAAAGAAGCCTCCATGGTTTATATATTTGAAACTTTTCAAACATAGTATATTATTTAATCAAGGTTGTTACCTGATCCAATTTAAATAATCATGCATCATGTTGCCGCCTATTTGTGTCCTTCTAATATAATACTATTGATAGAGTATAAAGACTAACCGTTCAGATATCCCTTCTAAATTTACATATAACTAAACGCTATTTTCTCCTGATATCATCACAAATTTAATTTCGCTATAGATCTTACCTATTTTGACAGTCCCAGCCAGACCATCATGGACGTATAACTCCACTAAGAGCAATGCCCACAGCATTTTCACACTTGTTGATAACATGTTTGTGTAAAGAGACGGCCTTCTCTTACACGAAAAAACGTCCACACCCTTAAGTGGACCACCAAATGTTATACCAAAATTGCGCGATTGCGCCTATTCTGGACGAGATAGCCAAACTTGATTCCGGAGAGACAGATATAAATCCAGTATTTCACAACTGTTGATGATAAAATGGCGGATGATTCAGTTTCACTCCCATAAAATGATCGTTGTTTTCGCTGCGTAACGCAATTGGAATGAAAATCGTCAGGTCGAATCGCGTGTTTTTGTCTGACTATAAGGCCTATTATTGTCAAAAGGTTGAAATGTGAACAATTAGATGGGATGTACCACTACACAATAGGGGAGGCATTCATGTGGAAGATAATTGAGGATGCGGATGTGTGCAAATCATCTCATAGTCGTGTGCCTTCCTTTCTTTCCCAACCTCTCCTAAGTAGTCGCAACTCGTCTTTTAAGGCATTGCCCACGCTAGAGCAGTTTGACTAACATTGCAACCATTTGAAATATATTTTAGTATAAAAAGTGTGCAGTATAAAAAGTTTCAATCGTCATTCAGTGTCTGGGAAAACGACCGCTATGACCTAAGGAGGCAGGCGAGCATGGCGACCCATTCAATGGATTTACGTGGATTATGACGTGTTATACACCTGTATATGCAAGTTCCTTTCAGGTCAAATTGATTTTGTCTTGACTTTTAAGTATAATAAGTGTGTAACTGTTTTGTTACAAACCAACAAAGAATTAACAAAAACAAACGTGTGCATTTTACAGTAGCTCTAGGCTTTTAGGCAATTGCTAAACCTCTGTCTAATTCTAAACCACCCCGTATAATTGTTTAACGGTCCATATATTGTTACATTCCTTTTCTCTTAATAACGGTTGAGATATTTTACATATTCATAAGTTATCAATCACCCTCGTAAATAACGACACTACGATAATGGATTGATTCTGTATTACCATATGAATAAAGCATAAAGGTTAGCTTTTGAGATACGATGATAAATCGGATTTGTTTTGTCACATTATAATTTCCCCAATATCCCCATACCATGATGGCCATTTCGGCAACGCTGCCGGGCTATAATCAGGAAAGTTGAAATTTCCTGGTGTAGTGAACGATATTTAAAAAAAATCGAAGATGATAATAATATCGTATTATAATTAACACTCCCCCCCCCCCCCCATCTTATGCTCATCGTGCTCACCCGTTGGTATAAACCCAAGGTACAAACCCGTTAGTAACCCCGATTGCCAGCTTCGTGGTAAAAATGAATCATCAGATCGAATCGATCGTGTGACCAGGAAAGGTGAGTCCCGGTGAGTGAGTACTCTTCTCACCTTTGTGTGACCAGAGAGACACCTCCCTGGTGTGACCAAGGAGTTATTATTCCCGTTATTATAATACTATAATATAAACTCATTGGTGTGACCATGGACTTATTTAAGTCCATGGTGTGACCAAACATCTATGGACCAAATAACTCCTTGGTGTGACCATAAATACAGTGGTAGTTATGGTGTGCTGAACATGATCGGATCACATCAATGCAAGTTCCCAACCAGAAAAAAAAGGAAAGGTTAAGACGACTTTCTTGTTTGTACTATGTCGAGGGGCGGGGGATCTATTCAAAACCAGTTCTATGAAAGGATGAGTGCGTTGTACTCCATATCCCGGGTCCACATCTATATGGTCATGTTTTTTGTACTGGGTACAATTTGTGTTACATGTCCCTTTTTCCATAAATTAGGTTCCTTTTTCAGTTAATGCATTATATCTGAAAAAGTTTACATTTTAAGTTGGTAAAAGTATACATATTCTGAAAGCATATACTGTAACGGATGCAAATAGCATACAACCAAGTTGATTATACAGGGTGGCCCGAAATTGTACAGGGTGTAACAAGCAAAATCTTCTAAAAAAGAAGGGTTTCAATAATTACTTCCACTATGCATATGAAGTGATGAGAGAAAAGTTCAGTACAGATTTAAAGTAGTTTAATAAAATACCCATCCAGACATATGCAAATTAAATTTCATTATGAATCTGAAATTCTACATACAGGGTGTCTAAAAATGTGTTTATTTAGTTCTGGAAAAATGCTTCTATTACTACATACATACAAAGACTAGTATTTTAACAAAATTCAAGTAGATTTCAAATACAAATGCATCAATTACATGTACACAAAGATTGATTGATTTTAATTTTAAACATATAGGGTGTTTAAAACATTAATTTAGGTATACGTGATTATCCACAAATCATTAAATTGAATGAATTTAAATTTGCATCAGAAACATGATTTTACATTCCAATTTGAAGTGGCAAATGCTTAAAGTGGTATGAGTTTCAAATAATGTTCAATAAAAAGGGGCCCTTTAACTACAGGGTGACTCAAATTTTCCCAATGGCACATGTTTAGTGGCATAAAATCAATTGCATTCATCCTTCTTGCACCTTCATGATGTGCAAAGCACATTCAAATGAACAAATTAGGTTAGTTTCCATAATGTTTAAACCCAGTATTCAAATTTCAAGATTCTGATTTGAGATTGAATTATAAAATGTTATCGTTTTAAGTTGTATTCAACATATAGGGTGATCCAATGTTGATTGGCAAACTAGTCACTAGTATCGTATCAACTTACTTTTCAGTTGCATTCCTAAGAATTTAATAATTCTCCTGAGTTTACAAGCTTGATGAAAACCAGCAGTTTTTTACTTATTTAGTAACACAGTTAAAAACAAGTAATAACACCACACAAACTTATTTAACAAAATGTGCTAATTAACATCCAGACAATACAGAATACATGAGGTTAATTACATATCTTCTTTTAATTTTTAATTCAATAGTTAAATTTATTTATTCAAAAGGTTACCTCAACCTTTCTATACTTTTAAAATGGACAGTTTGGTGCAGGCAAATGTTTGCATACATTTGCAGACTGCGACCAACTTACGTTTCTTAACAATTTTTTGAGCTTCTTAATGCTAATTAATGATTCCTTAAGAGAGCACCACACCAAATCAATGCGCAATTCGTGTAATCCTGCAGTAGTTCCGGAAAAGCACGAAGACTAGATTTGTTAATGTGTGGTTTTCGGGCAATTTGTGGGACCTATCCGTTGGACCTACAATGATAAAATACGATATTTTTTAATTTATCGACCTAAATAGTGCCCAGGGCGTAAGCACCTGCCTAAATAGTGAACAGGCATGCCAGAAAACGTGAAAAAGTGAGGGCGCTGTGTGCAGGTCCGTAGCGGAAAATTTAGCTTAATAACCGCTCATGAAACAAGGCTTAAATTAAAGTTGAGATGTTACTGAAAATGGTCATAGGTGACAAGTATGCAATAAATGTAACCGGAGGGTAGAAAAGGTGTCTTGAAATATGGCACTTTTACACGTATTTCAATGAGAAAGATATTTGGTGTGGTGCGCCCTTAATTAACTAATTATATTTTTAATTCAAATATGCTTCAATAATGTTATGTTTTCAATATAGAATTGTACCAAGAGTGAAACAAGTGCATTTTATGTTTGCCCAATGTATATTGCACCATACTTGTTCAACTATGCACTCCTCCTCCTCCGCATACTCCTCCTCCACATACTCTTCCACCCCTGACTAATGAGGTTTAACGAACTATTGTAATTAACAGAACCATGGTAGTTTATATTTTTCTTTTTAAAATAAAGGCCAAATACTTTCTCATCAAAATAAGACCAAATTTGAGTATGTGTGATAAAGAATAGCCAAAATATATGCATGCAAAGTAATAATATGTAGTGCAAATGTAACAGATCCACCTTTTTTGGGTACCCAGTATAAAAAACATGACCATATGCAAATATCCCGATTTGGTGGATAGGATATAGAAAGATTATCCACATCCACACGACTTCTTCTTATTAATTTTGTAAAAGATAACTTTTTGGTGGCTTATAATATCCAGGCATACCCTGTACGAACAGCAAGAGAAATTAATGACCCTAGGCTAAAATTGTTATTTTTCGCGCCATTTAACATAACTGTTTTGCCACAGTTATATGCATGCATGGCTCTACATGTACAACACAGTTAACGCTATTGTTATGATATAATCCCATTGTAACCAAAACTAGTGGGTAAATCTGAAACTGACGATCAAATGTCGAGCTTTGGCCTTGCCATACAGGGTGTCCTAAAAGCTGCAATGATCTAGAAAAGGTCTTCTTAAAACATTGGGAACAGGAACTGCCACCCCCACTACAGAATCCTTTTGTATAATGATTTTCAGAAACAAATGTTTTAAAGTAAATCTTTGGCTATAACTCTTAGCAACCAACTTAAAGGCATATTATGTGATCTTTTCCAGATAGCGCCCTCTATTCATTATTTTTTTTAGAAAGTAGATTTTCTTGCAGATTTACATTTCTGATCATAAATCATACATACATTCCAAGTTACAGAGCGATACGATTCCTAATTACCTAAAAATCATGGTTTTAGAGTGAATTTAGAGTAAAAATATAAACTGTCGGAGTTATCCGACAGTTTATTTTCCCTCTAAAATCATGATTTTGAAGTAATTAAGCATCGTATCGCCCTGTAACTTGGAATGTATGCATGATTTATGATCAGAAATGTAAATCTGCAAGAAAATCTGCTTTATGATTTTTTTTTCGATGTTGAGGGCGTTCCCTGGAAAGATCACATAATATACCTTTAAACCTTGTGCACCTCTAGAACCGTCGCAACAAAAGTTGAATCTAGCTAGGCTCAGCCAAGCCTTGTAGGAATCCTTGAGTCAAGGCATGTATTTGAGAAAACCCAATCAAATCCCTACTTCATCTGTTTTCCGACCCTCCTAATAATAGAATGAGCGATTCCGTGTGTCAAACACACTAAACCAACTATCAAAGCTTGAACTTGACAATGACATGTATGTACGTATGTCCCAGTTGACCAATTATTTACTAGAAGTTTCAGAACAGGTTACAGAAAGCATCTGACCTTTTTTGAAAAATCTGCGTGTCTCATAAATCATTGTAATTATAACGTGGATTGAGAATAAAGTTGATTAAAGCTGTATAATAGTACTAGTATATATAGCTGTCATTATGTCATCATGAAATACATTACATGATCATATGAATATGTCAACGCAAGTACAAACCAAAATTTATAAGACTCGGATCCAATCAGGTAGATTAACACGTTTGATCGAAGATTCGGAGTATTTAATTTTGTTGGATAAATAGTATTACTACAATTTACAAATAGAAGATATATTGAAATGTTAAATAGCATTCCGTAAACTGCCATTAAGAGCTAATACAGGCTGTCCCAAAATGATTAGTACCCATCGATGCCCAAAGTTCAATACTTTTTGTCATCATCAAAATCAATGGGATTAGGTCCGTTGTTTCACATCATCTTTGTCATACTGTACTATTTCATTAGAATTTTAGATCATGAATATCGGATTTATCAAACTCAAGATACACTCCATTATGTAAAACATGGTGATTTCACCTTTTTGGCAAAGTGCTAACAAATGTGTGTGCTATTATAGCTTGTTTGAAAGAAACTTGTGTATTCTCATAATCTCTTGTCTACTCAATATAATCTTGTGTGTCTTTCTGTTGTAACTGTTATTAGTTATGGGTGTTCAAATTTCTTCTCCTTAATTCAATTTAATGGGTAAGATAAGTTTGTCACACTTGAGTGACCCCATGCATTGTTTTATTTGACAAGTGTTTAGGGACTTCTAAATGAAGTGGACGTGGTATATAGTGAATCACCAGTGGCTTAGATTTCATTTTCACATTGGAGAATGGATTTCGTGAAACACTATTAAGTATAACTATATCATTTTTACCAAGTTTGTAGGAAATAGCATCCCCAATATGAAAAAGAAATCTCAGCCACTGCTAATTACCCATGACTACGTCTTTACCTGTTTAAATGTCCCTCAAGTTTAGCCTCAAAACTAGCTCGTTATAGAAACAAAGCTTGGGGTCGCTCATGCGTGACGATCCATGTTTACTCTTCAAATTGAATCAAAATAAAGAAGTATTAATGGTGTGAACAACAATATAATACAACAGCAGTTTTAAATAGAAAGGAACCAAAGATATTAGCAGACAAGAGATTAAGAGAATGTATTAGTTTCTTTCAAACAAGCTGTTTAAAAACACTTTTTTTTTGCACTTTGCCAAAAAGGTGAAATCATCATGTCTTACACAACGGAGTGTAACTTCATTAAAATAAGTCCGATATTTATGATCTAAAATGTTAATGAAAGGGTACAGTATAGCAAATATGATAAAAAACAACGTATCAAATCTCATTGATTTTGATGATGAAAAAATGTATTGAACTTTGGGCATCGATGGGTACTAATCATTTTGGGACAGCCTGTACCAAACCCTGCGCAAGGAATGCCGACAGGGAACACCACTACTGATGGAAAGTCCACTACACAAAAAGAGTCTAGTCGGAACCATCAAGCACCATCAATTTCTAGCACCACCAATGGTATAAAGTGTTTTTACACAAACGCTCAAAGTATTATGAACAAAAGACAAGAATTTATAACAAATATAGAGCTCCTTGAACCACAGGTGATTGGAGTAACTGAATCGTGGACAAACAGCAGTGTTCTGGAAGGCGAAGTTGCACTCAGCAATTACAATCTGTTCAGGGTAGACAGAAAAAATGATGTTTCAGGAGGTGGAGTGCTCCTTTACATCCACAATTCACTCAATGCTGTCCAATGTAACGAGATAAACTGCATCGAAGCTGCAGACACCATGTGGTGTCAGGTAAAACTCAACGATAAGGACAGAGTATTAATCGGATTATGTTACCGTAGCACCAGCAGCAGTTCATCGAATAACCACAAGATATTTGACCAAATCAGAGCGTGCATAGCAGTCAGAGGTATCACACACCTGCTCGTCATGGGAGACTTCAACTTCCCAGAAATAAATTGGAACGAATACAATGTCGACGCTGGTCCATTTTCTGACCCACAAGTATTCTTTGACATGACTCAGGATCTTTTCCTCGTTCAACATGTAGAAAAACCTACAAGACACAGAATTGGACAAAAGTCTTCAACTCTTGACCTGATATTTACAAATGACGATATGTGCATCGACCAGATTAACCACTCATCTCCTTTGGGAAAGAGCGACCATGATGTACTTCACTTCACCCTGATCTACAATCTAGAATTACCTGAAAAAAGTGAATGTTCAACCAAAAACTACAACAAGGGAGATTATGATGGTCTCAAGTCAGCCTTTAAGTCCGTGAATTGGAAGGAGACTCTACACGAGGACTTAGATTCCAACCAAAAGTGGATACAGTTCACAAATCATTACCACGAATGCACCGACAAATACATACCAAACAGAGAAAAAGGACCGAGGAAGAAACCACCGTGGATGAAATCCAAAGTCCGAAAATCAGTAAAGAGAAAGTTCGACCTGTATAAGAAATACAGAAACACCAAACGATACAAAGACTATGTTGACTACAAAGAGCAAATAAACAAAACCAAGCAAACAGTGAGGAAAGCCAAATCAGACTTTGAAAAGAAGCTTATGAAGGACTTCAAAACCAACCCTAAACCACTGTACAAGTACATGAGAGACAAGCAGAAGGTGAAATCTGGAATTTCCCAACTTGAAAACGAGGATGGAAACCTGACAGACACAGATAAAGAAGCAGCAGACATCCTCAGCCATTTCTTCAAGTCTGTATTCACAAAGGAAGAAGCTGGTGAAACCCCCACGCTTGAAACAATGACCAAAGGAGACCAACGTATTGAAGAAACAAATTTTACAACAGAAGACGTAGCCAAGAAGTTACGGGAACTCAAACCCGATAAATCACCAGGCATGGACGGTGTTCATCCAAATGTCCTTAGAGAATGTGCAGAAGAGCTTGCAGAACCACTCCACCTCATCTTCAAAACATCGCTGAAAGAAGGAAAGCTACCTGAAGACTGGAAGAAAGCAAGAGTGACGCCCATATTAAAAAAAGGTTCAAGAATGAAGGCTGAGAACTACAGGCCGGTCAGTCTCACCTCGGTACCATGTAAAGTGATGGAATCACTTGTAAAGGATGAAATGATCAACTTCCTTGAGAAACACGATTTACTATCAACTAAGCAGCATGGTTTCATGAAAGGTAGATCTTGCCTCACAAATCTTCTCACCAGTTTAGAGAGAATAACAGCCGGACTAGATGCAGGAAGCGGGATTGATATCATCTACTTGGACTTTGCGAAAGCATTCGACACAGTACCACATAGAAGACTTATAAACAAACTACAAGCTTATGGCATAGGAGGAAATCTACTTCACTGGATAGAAGAGTTCCTTACCAACAGGAAACAGAAAGTGAGTGTCAGGGGCACAGACTCAGAATGGGCAGACGTTCTCAGCGGCGTTCCTCAAGGCTCTGTTCTAGGACCATTGTTATTTGTTCTCTTCATTAATGACCTGCCAGACAACATAAGCTCGGACATATTAATGTTTGCAGACGACACCAAGTTATACCGCAATATCAATGACGACGAAGACAGACTCAAACTACAAGAAGATCTTGATCTCCTCCAGTCCTGGTCAGACAAATGGTTGTTACGGTTCAACGCCAAGAAGTGTAAAAAAATGCATCTGGGCCACAATAACACCGGAGCCAGCTACCAACTAAACAACACACAGCTAGACGAAACCTTGGAAGAAAAGGACTTAGGAGTACTGTTTACCCAGGACTGTAAACCCAGCAAGCAGTGTGCGAAAGCAGCGGTTAGAGCCATGAACTGCCTACGTGTAGTGAAAAGGACGTTCACATATTTTGACAACAACAGCTTCAAAGTGCTCTACAAATCATACGTCCGACCGCACCTAGAATATTGCGTCCAAGCCTGGTGCCCACACCTTAGAAAGGACATCAACGCCATGGAAAGAATACAAAGGAGAGCAACTAAGATGGTACCCCAACTGAGACACCTAACATATGAAAACAGAATGAAAAGCCTAGGCATCATATCTCTTGAGAAGCGCAGAATCAGAGGGGACCTCATCGAAACATTCAAGATTTTGAAAGAGCTCGACAGAGTAGACCCATCAGACTTCTTCACATTGGCCCAAGCAACCCACGCCACAAGAGGACATCAAACTAAAGTCTACAAGCCAGCACTTGTCAAGAACCTCAACTGCAGGAAATACTTTTTCACGATGCGAGTAATCAACAAATGGAACGAGCTACCCAAAGATGTGGTCAACGTCAAGACAGTGAATGCATTTAAAAATAGACTTGACAAACATTGGAACAAGACCGGATATGGAATCGTAAAGGCTAACAGCCTAAACTAATTTTTCCATCAAACCTTAAGTGTAAGTGTAAGTGTAAGTGTATAATTGAAAATAGGTAGATCCAGTGGCGTAGCCAGGGGCGGGGTGGGCAAAGTGTATTTTTTCCCGGTGAACACCCGTTCGACCCTATATATTATTACGTTAAAAAAAAAATGGGGCAGCTTGGTTGTTTATTCAACCGACTAACATCGCATTAGCGCACGAAATGTTAACAATATCTACACGAATCTGGCCATTATGAAGGTACATTTTTCTTTGAGATTTTTATACCGTAAATTGCCCATCATCAGGCGCGTGCCCAGGGGGGAGGCTTTGGGGGCTCAAGCCCCCCGGGTCCCAGAGGGAAAAGAAATTTAAAAGAGGGGAGGAGAGGGGAGCAGAGGGGAGGAGAGGAGGAAGGGAGGAGAGAGGAGGAAGGGCAGGGGGAGGAGGAGAAGGAAGAAGGGGGAATCTGAACACTGAACCATATGAGTGTTTTATAACAAAGTAAATATTGATAGCAAGGAGAGTGTTACGTCATCCAAGCAAGTTAAAACCCAACAGCTCGGCCCTCTGAATCCCCGCCAACGGCATTCCCACCACCAGTGGCGTAACCAGGGGGGTGGGGGTGGGGGAGGGGGGGGGGGGGGCAGTCCACCCTCACCCATTAGCAAAAGCTCGAGAGTACAAAATAAAAAGAAAGACAATTAAGGTGGAATAGTAACGAGCATAGACAGTACAAGCGGGGAGGTGGAACACCTATGCCCACCTCAAAAGAAGTCATTTTTTGCGCGAATTAGTTTCAATGTTTTATTATTCAAGCTTAACAACATGGTTTTAGGGACGCTTTCAGGACCATTTTAGTGAAAAAACTATACAAGTTTGCGCGCTTTGCGCGAGTTAGATTCAATGTTTTTTTATTCAAGTTATAAAAAGATGGCTTAAGGAACGTTTTTCTGACAGTTTGTACGCGTATTTTCAAGATTATGATATTATTCACCTTTGAAAAACTTACCGTAATACAAACAAGGAACAAAGTATTTCTCACGTGCATCCACACCGCAAACAGGACATTGTGCAACCGCAGTGTTGGTATAACTTTCAATAAAAACAAGGAACTACATACATTCCCAGTAAAATAAACATCAGACACTTTATTTTTCTACTCTATTCCTCTTAACCTTGGTCACTGACTGACCAGTGAAATTCGACTCATACACAGGTGAATCATGGTTTATAGAGAGTTTATATATGATGCGATCAAGCAAAATCAGTCTGAAGTAGGGCGTATCACATTTTCAGTTCCTTATTATTGTTCAACACAATTGGTCAGTGTAAATATTTATACAATTACTGTGCAAAATTGAAGGGAAAATCATATTTTGAATGATATTGATAATAAGCCAATATTGATGGGAAATGAAGGGAAGGTTTTCAATAAAATATTGGTCAAAAGTACATACCAAATCGCACCAAATGGTTTCGAAAATTGAACACTTCCAAGAAGGGGGGTCACATAACCCCGTAGAATCCCCCACCCCCTTCCGTTGCACCACTTTGATTAGTCACACATGCATACTCAATCAATTTATATTTAAGCCCCCCCCCCCGGGTAAAAAAATCCTGCGCACGCCTATGAGGCCAAAAAAATAAAATGTTTGCTTGTCCATAGATGGGTCAAAAAAAGTTGGGTCGGTCGGTCGGAAAATCTTTTTTTTTTAATCTTTTTTTTTTTAAACATTGGTTGTTCTGGCCATATCCTACAAACACAAAAACTAGCATGCACCATTTTGAGCCTTATCAATGGCAGGCTAATGGCAATGGTTAATTTTAGCATGGTTTAGCCCACATTTGATTTGAAATAACCAACATATTTATACCCCATGACCCATAGCATAGCGTTAGAAACTTTTATCTTTAGATCCTAATTACTACTAAAAGAAAGAGAGTTTTTTTCTGACCAGTCGGGACTGCCTCACACGGTCGGTCGGACGAGGACAAGCAAACAACTTTTTTTTTTGGCCTGATCATCAAACCGGGCAATGGTCAAATTGTCATTTAGACGGGAATTAAATAAATCCCTTAGATTCTTCAAATAGGCGCAATTCACCCAAAGTCAAAGGGGCGGGGCGATCCCTTACCCGGTCCTATGAATACCTTGATTAAAGTCACTGAAGTTACGTAATGCATGCTTACTATGAAAGTGTTTGGATGGTTAAACCTCTTCTCTTCAAGTTTCTTTTGGATTTTCACTTCTTTCTACTTATATTTATTTCCCCTTCCTTATCAACTTTCTACACTATTCTTTTCCTTCCCCTCTGTCCTTCCTACCCTTCTTTTTCTCTTTCCTTCCCTTTTATCTTCCTCTTCTTTTCTTTCCCTTTTCCCTTCCCTTTTTCTCTTCCTCTCCTCCGTCTTCTTCTTCCCTTCCCTTCGATTTTTTTTAGCCCGGTAGTTTGAGCTGGCCTTCCCGGTTAAAGCCGTCAGGATGCCCCCTGACCCCGGCGGGAGATACGCTACTGCCCCCCCCCCCCCACCCCATAGGCCTATTGGAATCCTGTTGGTTGAGATTGGCACTGTCGGTTGAGATTGGCATTCTCGAACGTAATTCACTGTCACTATCGGTTTGCAATAGCTCGTTTTTTGGGGCCGGTTTGGAGAAAACCACGTCACAACCCCGGTGGTTTTCATGGATAATATGGATGAAAATATGCATTTTGCTCAAATTGAACTATCAACATGTACCAGTAAAGAGTATTATTGATTTGATTGATTATGTTAAATTACACGCTGAATGATGATTATTATAAAAGAGTTCTCTGCAGATGGCCAAAGGTGAATTTGACTGAGTAGATTTGCCATAATTTGATAACAAATGCTCCAAAATGGATAGAAAAATAATTCTCATGACGCATTTAAGATTGCTGAACATGATTATTACTATTTCATTGTTCCATTTTATATCTTTCATGGTCACATTTTTCTATGCCTGTACATACATGGTCTCTTACAACAAGCAAATATTTTTTTTATCTCGACAATTTGACCATGGTTTGGCCAAGAAATATGGTGTTTTTTCAAAGGCCCTTAAAGTAACATGTAATGATCGGTGGTACTTCTTTATTCATAAGAAATATAATTAGCAACATTAAAACATGATATCATTGCTATAACACCAGAAATTGGTTATCTTTATTTAATTAATTTTCATACATAATTTCTATATTGAATATTCTATGTGAATATAATTTTAATGATGAATATTTTAAAAGTAATGAAAAGTAATAATAGCTTTGTGTTATGAAAGTCATGATATACTGAATGAATCACATAAACAAATCACTATCGTGTGATATTAAATTAAAAAGTCTAAATAATTCAGACAAATTTACCTCAAATATAGTCCAATGAAACCTGAACTAACATTCACCTATGTTAGCACAAAGACGGTAACCTCTTTGGTTAGCAGAAAATACCCAACACTCTTTAATGTTTGATTGTCTAGGATAAGGCCAACACAGTGTTATGTTATGTTGCTTTTATTAAAGCTCTGTTAAAAGAGGGAAGGGGCAGAAAAAACTGAGAGGGTGAATAGTGGATTTGCCTGATCATTCACTTGTTTTTAGGGATTATATTGAGAACCAAATGCAAAAAGAGTTAAAATAACATGGTTGAATTTCTTTAAACAAAATCCAAAACTAAGGTAGGTATGGCCAACAAAACTTTTTTTGTTAGGCCATATCCCCAGGCAAAATTTCTAACTTAATACCATTGACCTACCTACAGTCAGTCCTTTCCCTAACATTCCATGTGTATAATATTATGTGACATCAAAATGTGGTTGTACTATCCACCGGATTTGCAAAATTAGGAAAACAACTTTGGATTCTAGGTTCAGTTTTATTCTGACTTCCTTATCATATTATTGAACCTTTTATATATTTCATGGTGGTAAATAACTTGTTATTTCACACTCAATTTAACTTTTAAATTCCCCATAAATGTTTTACACAAGGGAACAACCAATATATTGATGAAGATACACATGTAAGTATGAGTTTGTCAAGATGCTACTTCTTTGATTTCCTTGAAACAAAACTAGTACATTTACAACGTACAAGATAATCAATCAAAACAATGCGTTATTTGGTTTATTACTACCACCAGTATTTACCATACAATGTAATACACCTAGCACATAAAGTCCCTGACCAGGTGCTTTGAGGTTCACTAATTCAAAATATATAATCGGTACAAAAAATCTGAGATATACATTAAATGAGCAAATTTCTTTTCCGCAGTTCGATACCTCATTCAACAAAATCGAATGGATACTTTTAAAGTTATGGCGATTTCAATTACTGTCATAACTGTGTGCTATCTGAACGAGACAGATGAATGGGTCTGGAGTGATAACTGCAATGTGCGGGACAAAGGATGTATCTGGCTGTGAAGAATACAAGTCTTAGCTGATTAGCTGTGAGTTTTTTCAGTGCGTAATCACACACAAATCAATGATTTCCTATACCTAGTGCAACTTTTCTGTTGCATGCGCGGTCATTGAAATCACCATAACTTTAAAAGTATTCATTCGATTTTGTTGAATGAGGTATCAAACTGCGGAGAAGAAATTTGCTCATTCAATGTATATCTCAAATTTTTGGTACCGATTATCTATTATTTGTTCGTTACGAATATTCGTCTATACTATTGTATACAAAGGAGCTCACGCAACTTTAGCGTTTATTAAGCATGCAGTCGAGACTAATTTTCGCTGATTGCATGGGTTTTGCAAATACGTGTTATCGGGTTAATGAAGCAGGCTTACGAAAACAACAAATCAACAAGTTTGCAAAATGTCGCAGCAGACTCCCGGGAGATTCGCTTCTTTAAGTGATGATGATTTTAACGAACTTTTGCGGAACAAAGATTCTGCAAATACAATTAAATCAACATGCAACGCAACTATGGGTAAAAGCCTGATATAAATAATAATAATAATATTGTATGTCTTATTTTTGGGTGATACAAGAAAATATTGCACTCGCTATAAAAAATATTGCACTCGTCTCCGACTCGTGCAATATTTTTTATAGCTCGTGCAATATTTTCTTGTATCACCCTCAAAGCCATCCAATATTATATAAATATTTAATAGTTAGGAGAATGTACCATCGCATATTAAAATATCACACATATGAAATGTTCTGAAGACACTTGTGTCAGGATCAATTGCACCTTAGTATGAAGTCAGATACTTGACAGGTTCACAAATCAGAAGTTCCAAGTCCATTGCTTCTTCAGCTAATAACATATCAAATGAAATATTAGCTTCCTTGCAATTTGAAATATAAATATAAGTTTCTATTAAATGTAGGTCCTTAACAAAGTCCTCCATTGATATGGAACGTTGAACAATATTATGCAGGGTGGTTTAGAATTAGAAAGAAGTTTAGCAATTGCCTAAAGCCTAGAGCTACTGTAAAATGCACATGTTTGCTTATTTCTCATTTGATTACTTTAATTTTTTCAGAAGATGAACTAGATTAAATACGCTTTATGAAAACAGCAACAATGTCATGGTTCAATACACACATCAAGGTCAAAGGGCCATTTCAATTTGTTTGATTCACCCTGTATAGACATGAAAATATGCAAATTATTAACACTAGTAGGCAGTAGATCAAAATTAAGTTACAAAAAGCAATTTTCTTTAACAATTGTAACAATGCTGTTTATAAAATTATCATTTACAACATTATTTTATATTTAAGTAGCACCAATTGGGAGATCTTGCCAGTAACAAAACACAGAAATATTATCTTGACAAGATTTTTATCAAGATTAATCAAAAGCACTTGAACCTTTTCAAAATATTCCATTGACAATAATTCTTCAAAAATACAGACGCGGTCTGATACAAGTTGTCTGTTGAAATGTACCAGCTATGTTGCACGTGACCTCATTAACATATGAAGGTTTTCATGCTGCAGATATGAACCAAGTTTGTTTGCAATTGGACTTAGTTTCAATCGGTCTTTGTATTTTTGTATTTCAGTTAATTATTTTACAACTTGACTTCAACTGACCTTTGACCTCAATATGTGACCTTTGACCTCATTGACATGTGAAAGTTGCCACGTTGCATGTATGGTCCAAGTTTGGTATAAAAATGGATCAATTGATCCCATATGTATTGGTTGAGCTATGAGTTTTAAAATATTGGGCGAGTCGCAGGTTCCCCGTTTCATCTTTGTACCAAGTTAGGTCGCTGTTGGACTTTGTATGAAAAAGAAATGGAGAAAACCAAAAAGTGAATACCAAATGTTTGACAGACTGACAGACCTGCGCACGAAGGATGCCGCCGTAAGTAGACAACCTAAAAATGTAAAAGCTGAATTTGTCATGTTGGTTTAACTTTTGTAAATTGTAAATTTTGTGCATCAGTGTAAAACAGTTTCAACAACTCGCAACAAAAAACACCTTACTATCCTTAACAATTTTGCTTTTAACTTGGGCTTTTATATGCATAAAGGTAAAATTTTGCTTATATAATCCATGGTAACTGTTGCTAATAGATGATGCTGTGAAAATTAAAAGGGAAAGATAAATTCCATTATCCCGAAATAAAATGTTTTAATTCAGCAAGAAAACAGTTTTATTTGGTGTAGGTGACCTGAAAACCAAAATTTTATTTTATTTATTTTATTTTGAAGTTGTGATAATAAGTTAACACAATTCATTACTATATTGATGGTTAAATCAACTACAAATTATGTTTTTTTACAATAAATATCAATATCATCAACCACTAAAGACAATTATGAGAGCCTCTTTAAAAAGTCTTTTTATTTTTAAAAGTTCAGGTACTTTTGGTCTAAAACTAGTTCTAATAGCATTTTGGAGATTTTCCCAGGATTTTTAAATTAAAAAAAAGAAATACGGGTTACAATGGCTCAAAAATGAAATGCGCAAGGCCACTTGTTTTCTAGCCTTATTGACAGTAACAGCTGATAATATCTTGCTCATTAATAAATAATTTCATACAATTATTCATAGTTAGCAATAACCTCATAAATATAAATTAATTTGTAGTGAGATTACATACAGGGAGAGTTTTAACAGGGAGAAATGTACTCAACTTTGGGATTTTATTTCTCAAAATTTGCTCATACATTTTTGAGGTTATTTACTCTGGCAGAGAGGTTGTCTCATTAGCTTTGTGATATTTCTCTAATAAGCTCTTTTTAACACTCTAATCTGATTATCACAAAACCTGATTTAATCTTAGCTCTGATGAATTCACAAAATAATGACATTGTTTTGTCAATATTTTGCATTTAATGTATGAAAATAATATCTGAGCAAGTTTGTTTTGTCTTATTAATCAGCTATTGTGTCTCATGCATGTATCCACTTAGGATGCATGGAAGTTTTCTGAAGAAAAACAACTTTGCCCGCTATCCAGGAAAAAAACCCACTTTGCCCACCAACCAGGAAAAAAAAAGAGTTGACCCATTAGTAAAAAATAATAAATCTGACTCACCCATTTCAATGTAAAGAAAAACATTAAAACCTTAAAAAAAAATAAAAAAATGCCACCTTTGCAAAACAAAAAAAAATACTTGAAGATTTGTTTTTTTTTGGCACGACCCCAACTTCCATGCCCCCCCCCCTGAAAATCAAATGGTGTGTCCCTTATTCATAAATAGCATGCTAAATTGAGTACAATACTCAAATTTCTTTTTTGGTTTCAAAAATGCAGTAACTTTACCAAAATAGTTAAAACCAGGTAACTGTACCATGAAATGCTGTGATTCTTTTTGCTGATAACAGTAAATAAATGCAGCAATTGATTCAAGCATTGGTTGCATTCATATTCTGGTAAAAAAAGATTAAAACATCTATTTTACATTGTGTACAGGGCTTTTTTGCTCACCCTGTATTACAATTTGATCAATCCAGTCAAAACACATGCAGATTGGTATGGTATCACACTTAATATGCCACACAACTTTATACAATTAACAATAACGGATTTAGGCAATAACATGAATAAATTAATTAATTAACAAATAAATTTAAAAAACTAATAAATAAAATCAAAACAAAAAAACTTGTTCCACACTCCACAGGCTCATAGATTGCAAATTTTGATTTTATTTTTAAAAAAATATAGGTCAATAAATGCGTATGTTTTGTCTCAAGATAAATTGGAGAAGTCAATACATGCATGCATGCGTGCTGATGTGTGAACAATGGCACAACCCCATAGGGGACGTGTTATTGTGAGCAAATCAACATAAATTGCACAAGTGCATTGATTCTTCTCATTTTCGAGAAATTAAACTATCGCACCTATTGAGCTAATTCATACATGAAGATACAAATCAAATTTTACAATTTTATGTATACTTTTAATATCATTAATAACAAATTAAATTTGTTAATAAGGCCAACAAAAAAAATAGTTGTGTTGCCCTCATCCCGCCGGGTCAAAAATCCGAGAATGTGGGCCGGGTATTTTTTAAAAAAAATTGTTTTTAAAAGAATTTCTTCTTTATTTTCTCTTTTTTTTTTCAAGATTTCTTTTTTTTTCAAGATTTTTGTTCAAGATTTTTCTTCTTCTCAAGATCTTCCAATCTGTGAAAATTGCACAGAGATGGGCAAGAAACCAAAATATTCACCATTGGGTTGAAAATACATCCAGTATCTTCACACATGTTGACTGAAATAATAGGTATAAAATTGTTGATTTGGTAAAATAAAAAATATATAAATTAAAAAAATCCGGCCGGCCGACCTTCCCGATTTTAGGCTTGTGAGGGCAACACAACTTTTTTTTTTTTTCCTAAGTTTTGTATCACCCGCAGTAAAGTATGGCAAACCCGTGCTGCGTGAACAATGAATAAAAACAAAGCATGTGTTACACGCATGTACGACGCGCAATTATACACTTTCAATGCACTCCACATACAGTATGTTGGTTTCCTGCTTTCTGATTGGTTTGTACTACTAGTGTAATCATGGTATTTGATGACATTACAGTAACGTTAGTTGTCTACTCTCCTGACTCTCCTGTTGCTGATGAGACATATGCGGTATTACAACTTCTACTGTGTCAAAAGAAGTGCTGTCCCTATTGGCATCCTGATCCTCTATCACTCGAGATGCCTGACTGACAATAGGCATGTGAAGCATCACTCCTTGCTGTGTGTTGAGATCTTCAGATCTTGCTTGGATATGTAGGCTACTCTCTGCTGACAATCTGGTAAGGTCTCTTATAGGAGGACGCATATCAGATTCACTAATTGTCAATACTCTTGGTGTGCTCATGGTAGGAGACATAGAAGTAGCAGTTGTCTGAGATGAATGCCTATCAGATACAGAGGGACTCTGTCTTTCTTTTTCATCATTCATATTTCTATGACGATGGGTACTACTAAGATGTTGGGCAGCAGATGCATCATGGTAGTGTACAGGAGATCCACTAATATTTGACATGTCCCGCATAGAATCCCTCATATCAGGGGCCATTATGGTATGAGTAAATGGTCTAATGTTTGACATAGTTTCTACAATACTATGTGGGGTACTGCTTATTGTCCTTCTAGTGTCTATCATATCTTGTGAGTGTATGGAAGCATTTGATGTTTGAGTTGTCTGCCATGTTGTGGTTTCAGGTAATGAATATGGCACACTGGTATCATGTACAGCTGCTAATGATGTACACTTCTTTAGGTCTTCACTTGTCCTAGGTGTATTACTACCTTCCATGGGCATTATCTTCTGATCAACAGATACTGCTTCAATGGATAGGAGAGCTTCTCGGACTTCTTTGCTATAGTTATCATTATCAAGGGATTGGAGTTCTGTGCTGCATGTCTGTGATAGGGAAATTGTTGGTTCTGTATTACTTTGTTCTTGGTTCTGCATTCCAGCTGCAATAGACATCAGAGGCTCATGTACTTCTTTTTCTGCAGCAGATTTTGGCAGGTCTTGTACAACGTAAAGAGTCGTCATTGGCAAGTTTTGGACATTTTGAGAACCTACTTTGCTTCTTCCGCGGGCTTTCCTGGGGATTGGGAAATCATCAAACTCCTGCACTGTTTGACACACATATTCTACGTCAATATGATGTTCACTTTTCATGTGAGTTTTTAAACTACCGTTATGGGCAAAAGACTTTCCACATCTATTGCAGATAAAAGGTCGTTCTCCCGTATGACTCCGAAGATGACTTTTCATGTTGAAATTATTGGTGAAGCCTTTGCCACAAAACTTACAAGTTATGGGTTTGACATCGCTATGGATGTACAAGTGCCGTCGCAGATGAGCTTTCTGTTTGAAGCCCTTGCCACACACATCACAGGTATGAGGGCGTTCCTTAGAATGTAGTCTGCGGTGTTCCGTTAAGGCAGATATCAAGATGAACCCTTTCCCACATTTATCACATACATGTGCCTTCTCCCCACTTTCCAATGCTTTGTGATATTTCAAATGACGCCTCCAACCACTGAAACTCTGGAAAAGTTTCCCACATTGATCACAAATCTGTTTGAAGTGTTTCAGCTGATGCACCCCATAATTTGATGTCAGTTCACCACAAGTTGGACAGTTAACATAGACAGTGGCAATCTCAGGGATAGCTTCTGTACTCATAAAGGCAATTGGTTGTATTGTATTACCTATGACTACAGTGTCTGAGTGAATCTTGAAGTGTTCTTTGAAGACTTCCAGATCTGAGAATCTCTCTTGACATCGTTTACATTCAAATATCTTTGGCACTTCAGGCGTGTTAAGAAACTCCAATACTTTACGTGGTCTTCCTGACTTCCTGCAAAGAGACAAGATAATAAATTATAAATATTTTAAACAGGTTCGCCGTCGAGGGTAGAAAAGAGACAATAATGGGAAAACGATCTCGCCCGGGAATCGAACCCAGGATCTGTTGCTTGCTTGGCAATTGCCTTGTCCATTGGGCCACAAGACCTCGCATGGTAAAGCATCTGAAATTCAAACCTAAGCGATTTTGTTTCCCAGTCTCCTGCCACAAGTATTACCCGGAGTAGCTCGGGCCTATACAGGTGTAATAATCAAGTGCCGTCCTCCCTGTAGAGGGAAAATACATAGAAATAATAGGCATATACGACGGGTATTAAAGATAATAAATATTGTGAGTTTGCTATTTGTAACATTTGTTACAAAAAAAGTTTCATAATTCAAAAGATTTGAAATCTAACAATATCATCATTCATGTAACATGATATTACATGGTAAAAATTTGGTAACTGCTTGCAATGGTACATATATGTATCAAGAATTACTCACACAGATTTCAAGGTAGATATAAACAAATAAAAAACCTTTAAATCAAAGCAAACTCTACATTGATATTGGATAATCTCAAACAATTGAAAATGAAAGGTCAATATATTTTTATATTCTATTGACAATCTGGTTTGTAACAACTGAGCATTTATTTACCCAAATTTGAATGTTGCCTCTCCAGGATAGGAGGGTGCTGATTTGATTCATATTATTCCATCGTTACTGAAAAGAGCCTCTCCAATGCTACACTTAGGAACTTCCTTTCTTACTTACCTATATCCTTTTTTTTGATAATTAGGATACTTCTTTTTGTTCACGTTCTTTCTGTCTCCAACCTTACGAACTTTCCTTGTCTTCAGATTAAGCTTGAGTTTGTTCTTTCCTCTTCCAGATGTGTGTTGCTATTGAGATAAAACAAAACTCTTTATCATTACGATATTGGATGGATTGGAAACCGGATATTTTAATAACACAATGTAGTAATGTACCATGTTATATAAAATTCTAAATGCCCTTCTTGTCAAATTCCCATCATGTGTGCAACTGGAAAAATACCTATGGCTTGTGCCAAAAACCATATGTATTTTTCTGTATTGTGTGAACATGCAGGGGATAACTAATAACATCCGTTGCCAGCTTCTAGTCTCACCAAACACTACACAAACCTAAGGTGAGTGGTATACCACATTTCGGGATAAATAACTACGTTTGTAGCATCTATATAATGTAACATCTTTCAGGCCAAAAGTTTTACAAGGGTAATGATAGAAATATGACCTTTCTGTGATAAAAAAAATCTCAATTTTGATGGGGAAAATGAATTTGATTGAGTCACACTCCCTTAAGTTAGAGAATACAGTTATTGTTTAAGACCGTACTGGTGTCTGACATAAATACTACAGGACAGGATGCCACAGGCTGAATGTTGTTCTATACAGATACTATACTACACAAAACACATTTATTTGAGACATTCTTAAACAGCTACGAAAGTTTAAGTAATCTCATTGGTTTTCAGAGAAATCGGCGACATTTACATGACACAATATAACCTGGGAAAGGGGGGCTTACGTTTTAACAGCGCGTACGACCTTCACAATGCATGGTTTGTCCCTTAACGCGCACTTCTGCAGTGCGTCTTTGGTGCCTTTCTTACACTTATGCCGGCGCCGCGACGTTTACGCATGGTGTACTCATCGCATGGGATTGGATAGAATATTTGTGGGTTATAAAAAAACTTAAAATAATACTATCTGCCGCATTTATGTCAGACAATATAACACGGGTACGGTCTAAACACAATACCTTTATTCTCTAAATACAAAAAAGGTAAGGTCTACAACAATACTTGTATTCTCATTCTTAAACAGTATATGTTTATAGACATAATTGGTATTTTTGAATGCCCACATTTGCCAACTTTTACTTTTATTTGTATCAAATAACCCACAAACATTCCATCAAATTCCATGTGGTGGGTAGCATGCCATGTGACGGTGTATTGCGCTGCATAAATACGCAAGGGAAGCACAGTAAGGCACCCTGCAGAAGTACATGCCCTTCATCTACCAACCCGTGTTTATACAATATTGTCTCGCATATGAAATATATGTCATCAATTTCTAAATGAGATGGTTCAAACTTCCTTAGCTGCTTAAAGATAAATAATATAAAGGCAAAGTCTGTAACCAGACTGACAACATAGGATAATGAATACAAACCTCTGCTGTTTGGCCTTGATCTCCCTCATCATCACCACTGTCTCCATCAACATCTTCCAATCCTTCTGGTATATAATCTTCACTGTCATCATCATCATCAACACATTCTTCTTTGATATTGATAACAACATCATCATCATCATCATCCTCGTCATCAGACCATTCTTTTAACATCCGTTTCTTCATGGGCTGCCTCGCCTTCCACTTCATCACTGATATAATGTCTTCCAATAATTTCCATCCGTCATCAGAAGCTACTGATGGTATTCTGGTTTTCTCTATATCAATACTCCATTTCACACATCCACTGATAATGATATCGTAACTGTAACAATAGATAGACAAACCATTACATGAATCTATATCATGTGTGTCACATTGAATGTGTAGTTCTCTTTCAAACCATGGACATTATGGTACAAACCAACTAACTACTAAATTATCCGAAAATATGAATTATACAATAAATGATAATGGGGATAACATAATACTTTAACATGATGGTTGTTTCCAAGTTTGCGAGCTCCTTAATTGAAATTCCTCTCCATCAAGGAGCACTACATTAAGAGCAAAGTGTCCTATAAAACATTTGTCTATAATTCTACCTGAATGTGCATTAAAAGTATATTCCAAATGTGAGTTAAATGACTCCAATGATTCTAATGATAGAAACTATATATTCATTAATTTTCCATAGAACAATGGTTCACAAACTACCAGTTTGATTAACCATATTGGAAGATAATTTGCCATGCAACTAAAGGAAATGGCTCTCAGGCTTAATATTTTGCAGTGGTTATGACAAAAGTATGGGCTTTCTACTGATACCAAAATCTCAATTTGAGGGGGAAAAACGTTACTGTTTTTTTTTATAAAAAGAAATAGCTCAAATATTATACTGGTGGTCAGTTATAGTCTTACCAATCCAAAAGCAGCTTTGCAATCTCCATGTCATCCTTGAATCTATGTGCCATCTTTACAACATCCCATCTTACTGTCTGAGTCACTATGTTGATGCAAGAGGGCGGTGTTTTAACAGATTCTTTGGCAACCTTTGTAGGAATAGCAGTTTTTGTTGGTTCCTTCTTCTTAACAGTCGCTTTCTTTCCTCCAGTTTTTTTGCTTGGTTTGGTTTTAACTCGCGGCATGATTAAATCAACATTACCAAAGGCTGCATGAAGAATAGAAGATTCAAACAAGACATATTATAACGTCAGCCCATTTAGTTACCTCATACATTTTTGTATACTTTAGCAGAGCCATGTAAACAAAACTAATGTTATAATAAGAGTTTTATACCAACCCATGGTGTTTACAACTGAGACCAAGGGATCAGCAGCAAGACTCCCAGCAATTAATTCCACAGTTCAACGTCCAGTACGGCGGCATTGTTATGATAAATAGTACTGTGGCCAATCAATACTCACCATTCAGTGTAATTTGCAGCACAGCCTCATTATTTGAGGTAGCACGCTATTTTGAATCCAGTGTTATTCACATGCGTATTACGATTTTTTAAATAACATGAACACACTTTAGTATGGCATGGTTCTGACATACAGATGGTGATATGATTTTGAAAATGTAATTTGCCAAAAGTATAGTTTTTCAGAAGAAGTATGCCAATTAAAACCTACTGGTGACCTGCTTGAACATACAAAAAATGTATTATGATATTCAAATATCATGGTTTGTGTTTAGATGTGAATTGAAACACAAATTTGATATTTTTATTCATAAAAAGATAAGTTCATCAGCTCAACCACATTTGTGTTTCAATTCATATTAAATCTAAACACAAACCATGAACTTTGAATATCATAATACATTGTTTATGTGTTGAAGCAGATCACTATTAGGTTTAAATTGGCATACTTCTGCTCAAATGCCATAATTCTAGCAATATGAATGCGTAATCATTTTAGAAATCTATCACGTCTGTATGTCGGTAACTATCCAATACTACAGTTTATTCAGGTTATTTAGAAAATCGTAATACGCATGTGAATAACACTGGATTCAAACTAGCGCGCTACCTCAAATAGTGAGATCGTGCTACAAATTAAACTGAATGGTGAGTTTCGATTTATCATAACAATGCCGCCATATCGGGCGTTGAACTGTGGAATGAATAGCTGAGAGTCTTGCTGCCGATCCCTTTATATATGAATATTGGTTTCAGGTTTACCAATAGGCAATATTTAACAACTGGGAAAAAAGGAAGGACATTCAAGATCACTGGAGGGGACTCGAATTTCAGTCCTCTCGAACACTAGACACAACATTGTGCATTAATTATGTTAGAAAAATAATTGTCTTGCCCAAATCACATGGTTATAATTTAGAAAAAAACATCATACTTTATCATAAAAACAAATAAAAACGGCCATCTCTCAATACCCTTTTCACAAATTTGCAGTGATTTACATCCCGGTTTCAATGTCAATGGTAATGGTTATTGGTGCTCAAATGTGTGCACTTACAATTTAGATGACTTCATTGATACTACTACTTTCGATCACTGCGAATTTAAAAAAACCCACCAATATTGAGAGGGGGCAGATTTTATTTGTGTTTATGATGATGTTTTCTTTCTATAGTATTAGTAAGGCCTAACTAAGAATGTGATTTGGAATCAATAATCATTTTTCTAACATATAATGCACAATGTTGAGCTTTCTGGATGGACACCTCCTTGCAAGGGATCAATTCAGCCTTACAGTTGGTGGCAGTGGTGGGATCACGTTTGATGGCAGCGGTACATTTGTCTTCATTCCATGTCCTGTGTTTCACAGTGGTAGCTATTTGTGATGTATCTTAACTTATAATAAAATATGATAATTTCTACAACTTGTCTTCAAAATCTATACACTCATCATAAATGAAGCCTGGTCATTATTTACTTGTTACGGGCCTCAAAATATATCATTCCACACTTAACTTTGAGCCGATAATGAAAATTTGAAAATAATGAATAATGAATAATGAAATAATAGTCCCCTACTCAGTCATGAAAAAATATGAAACAGGAAACTTGGTATCATATTTCATTAGCCTTACACAAGATCGTTCCTAGTGATAGTGTGAGGCCGTGTAAAACTGTAAGCAACAGTTGTTTACATTGTCATTAGCAAACAGCATGTGACATCATTCCGGGCGACCTATACATTGCAAAACTAAAGGGCAATGCAATCAAGAAGAAAACAAAATGTGTGATTTTTTTTCGACTTCAAATTCAATCTCATTTTGCTTGATCGCATCACATTTCCACATCAAATATTATTCAAATCAATACTTACCGAATGCCAATGAATGCTTACTAGTTACAACAAAAAAAAGGTTGAGGCTGAGATTCCAGGCAGGTAGGTTGATGAGGTAAGCTTACTTCATTATAATTTAGTCCTTATACATTTTAGACTTTTTACTTTTAAGTTTTAGTAAAATTACAACTGAAGTTTAACCTCTACCATGTCTACTTTCACAATCTACGGGAGCGAAAATTCTGTGGAGATCTAGTTGAGACAGAGTAACAAATTGGTCCATACAATCAGAGCTCTTGGTTCCCAAATTGGTCCATACAATCAGAGCTCTTGGTTCCCAAATTGGTCCATACAATCAGAGCTCTTGGTTCCCAAATTTGGCAGAAAATGTAGTATTCTGAGACACTAAAACCATTAAAATTCGTCACAGTCGGACGCAATTTTGGGATAAAGGTCATGACCCTTTATGAACAGCGTGTGTGATACTTTTGCAATCAGACGGTATGGGGGATGATGGTTTCTCTCTATTCTTGATTTAGGCAAACCACCTCCAAAGTCTGTTTTTTGTTTATCTCGTTAATGACCTTTTTGACACCCCCACCCTTTATGTACCAACAACTTTTTGGTCCCCCTTTGGGCAACTTCAAACTTTTTGGCCTCCCCACTCATTTTGCCCAGCACCCCCTCCCCCCCACCCACCAAAGTATTTCTGAACACTCCCTAAGAGTGTATGAATGAGTTTTTTGGTATGCGGATCCCACACAGAGGAGCAGTTTAGTATGATTGGACGGACAAGAGATTTGTATGACATTTCTTTGATTAGGCCTAAGTTGAATTGACGCATGAGTACGATTTTAACAGTGTTTTAGTTGCTTTAGTCTATATATATCGGGCCTCACTTTTATTATTAGCAATATTAGGCATAACTTTTTTTGTTTGGTAGACGGTATGATGGGTAGCATAGGCCGTCACATAAAATAGAGCATGCAGAGCCTCATTTTCTATCTCCCGAAAATATATAATGCACTCAAAAGGTCATTTGGGTGTCATAAATCAAATTTCGGTTCTTCCTTCTTCCTTCCTCGCAGTAGAGGTTCGACAGAAAAGGTGAGAAGAACACTTTTCCTGCTCAGGATCCTTAGATCTTATTTACCGGTACCTATCAAATAGTAGTCTACTCATGGACTCAGGCGCGGATATAGGTGTGTGGGGGGGGGGGCGACGGGTCAGCCCCCCCCCCCACATCAACCGCCCCCCCCCCCCCCCCCCCTCCACCGAAAAGAAGAAAAAAGAAGATAAAAAAGAAGGACAAAACAGGGAAAGAGAAGAGGAAGAAGAGAGGACAAACGAAAAAGCAAAAAGAAAAAGGGGGGGGGGGGGGGTAGGCCTACGTCTGTGTACGACAAGGCGAGAGCCTGGGGAGGCATGCGAGGGACATAAGAACGTTAAGTTGGAGTTTATTGGAAGTTGGTCAGGATAGGCCTACATACGCGTATGTATACGTTTTGACGAGAAATCTGATATTTTGGAGGCCTCGAGGTAACTATATAGTATAACTTCTTTCTGGCATATAGGCCTATAAAAAGTCAATATTGATCGGAAATAAAGTGATTGCTTTTCAATAAAATATTGCTCAAAAGAACATACCAAATCGCACCAAATGGATTTGAAAATTGAAAGAAAAAAAATCCAATTCAGACTCCCCCTTCGAGGCTTTTAAACAATCTATACTTAAATCAAGAAAATTATGCTCAACGTCTTTCTTGCATTGATAAAAACAAAATATTGATTGGAAAAAGAGGTGGCTTTTCGATAAAATGTTGGTGCCCCCCTCAGCTCAGATTCCCCCTGTTCGAGCGTTTAAACAATCTGTATACTTAGGGACCGCTCATTATTTCCACCAGAGGTGGTGGGGGGGGGGGGGGGGGGGGGGGGAGCTAAAGGCAAACCACCTCAGAAAAGTATATGACCCCCCTTCCTATCACATAAAAACCATATGAACCCCCGTGTGATTTACCAAAACCATATGACCCCCCCCCCCCCCCACCTCAAAACCTTGATTTGTTTTTATCTTGCTTGTTTTATACAAATATGGAATAAAATATTATATACTCCCGCTTTTTCACTGATTTGCATACAGTCCATACAGTCATATCATATGGAACCACACTAGAAAAACTTCATGTTGGTGTGTTTGCAACAAAATCATTTTGTCAATATTTGACTTTCATTTAATATATCTATACATCAAAACAATAGAGAGTCACATAATACATGAATCATCAATCAACATTCAAAACTACCGTACTACATACTATTATGTATAGGTACATTTAGTTTTGCCAACAATATTCCAGCATCAAAATATGTTGTACTTCATACATACTAGTACAGCAATTCTGTAAAATATACTGGGAGTGAAATACTCTAGGAAATTCACTTTCACTCTTAAAAAAGAAAGTAAAAGTTAAGTCATTTGGCATTCAAGATTCAAGTACTGATAAACAAAATTATGGTTCAACCAGCAAAAGCAGGTAAAAGCAGAAGGGTTAAAGAAAACAAAAAGAAAACTACCAGAAGGAAGCAAAAAAGAAGCAAAATGCATTAACAACATTCCTTGATCAGGCAGTGTTACCTGCAGTAAATGAAGTTTATTTCAACAACGATAGTCCAAGCATGGGAACCCTTGCCAATTTGCCACAACCTCTATCCATGTTAGAGATGAACATGGATATATTTGCAGATTTGCATGCACAACAACAACAAAAATCATTTTTTGTATCGCCGAGGTTAACAAATATTTTGCCTGTGATGTCATAGATTTTATGAAACAGGCACGGTCAAGTAGACCTGAATGAACATTTTTGTATTTCACTCAACTTTAATACGCCAAATAAAAAACAAGTTTGTCTCAGAGGAAACTGGAAAAATAAAAACCTATGCGAAATGCGGTGGGGTTTTTTTTCCCGAAAAAAAAAGCTATGCGAAATGTCGTACAAATATTCCTTTTTTCTTCATTTTTTACAGGCCACTTTTTTTTGTGACCATGAATGACCTAAAAAATCAAAACTTTTTGACCCCAAAAGTCTCACAAACCTAATTTTTAATTTTTTTTTAAAGTGATGCGCTGAAATGCCAATTGTAAAACTTCTGCGTGTGGCCTTCTGAGACAAACCTGTTTTGGTTTTTTTTGCCTTTTATGCATGAGTATTTAAAGTTTAAAGTGGACTATAATCACAAGTTGAAAGAAATCAACTGTGAGTGCATTGGTTGTTTAGTCTGTTATCATCATTGGTACTCTGGAGTTTTAGCTGTAATAGACATAAATAAGTATTGTAGTCATTATCAGTCAATAATTGTATTCATCTGATCTTCCTGTGTCCCGTCCTGTGTATACAAAATGAAAAACTTTATAAAGGTAACAGTCGCCACTGCACATAATCAAATGAGCTTGAAGTTTTGATAGAAATGTTAATAGTAATCAATGACCCAGCTAACCATATTACGTTGTTGGAACGTCGTGGCAAGGTTTCACTTTCGTTCTTGGAACGTTATGATTAAAAGTTCAAAGAACGTTGTGAACGTGATCCAACGTTAGGAGAACGTTTATTTGTCGACACATTTTTACGTTGTATGAACGTTAGTCATGAACGTTTTCACAACGTTATCACAACGTCCTAAACGTTTAAAAAACTTTCTTGAAATTCTGTTAGTTATACCATTACGTCCAAATGACGTTTTTATACTGTCTTTGTTACGTTATCGGAACGTCGTGACAACGTTCATGGAACGTTGCGATCCAACGTTAGAAGAACGTTTATTTGTCGACACATTTTTACGTTGTTTGAACGTTAGTAATGAACGTTTTCACAACGTTATCCCAAACGTGTAAAAAACTTTCATCAAATTCGGTTAGTTACACCATGGCAACCAGGGAACGGTAATGGTATTATATATAGAGGGAGGGGGTGGGCATTGACCTTTTCATGTGTACTATGTTCTTGCTCAATGTACAATGTATATGGCATTAGTGAACAATGACTTGCCTTTAGCTATACATATGAGAACTTACGTATACACATCAAAATACTTTCTATGGTGTTAAAAGCTGTTAAATGTATGTATCGACTTAAATTAAAATAAAAAAAAGTTTAAATAAATAAAAGGTGCAAATTAGCTCATTACCATAATTTAAAGGTTACAAACGAGCACCGGTGCTAATTTTTGTACCATTGAAATTATGCTAATGAGCTATTTCCACAATTTACTCGACTCATGTAAGGCCAGGTAAAATATGCAAATTAGCGATTACAGCCCAGGTAACATAATTTGGTTGTGTAAACGTTATATGAACGTCGTGATGAAGCCAGATGTGAGTGATTAAAAAAATGATGTAAAACAATTACATGTTTACGGCGAAATATTAAGCGCGCGAAAGTGAACATCGTCTGATAATAAAATTAATAGGCCTAAATAAATTTTTAAAAATAAGGAAAGAAATAAAAAGAAATAAATTGATTTATAATCAATTTCATTTGTACAGGGTGACCCAAAAAATGTTAACACTCCGGGCACATAAGATATCTTAACAGGACAGGAACACACGGGTGTTATCTTGATGTATTATGAAAGCTGAGTAAATAAGCTTTCATTTGCATTTTATTGCGTTCCAATTGGTTATTTAGAACGGGAGATATGCTTCAGCAAACATGAGGAAGCAAAATCGTCTTGGTCCAATCCTCTCAGTATAAAGTAAAGCTTTTAAAATACACGAGCAAGAAACAACATAATTAAGTCACACACACACACATCACAGTTAATCTCTTCTTTGTTCTTTTCAACGCATTCTTCCGATTCTTTTCAAGCTTAAAAGACATAAATAAATATAAATTATACAGGTATTTTGTCATTAGTTCAAGTTCTATACTCTTTTTCCATGTGCAATGGGTAGCTGTCAGTAAAGCAGTCTTTAAAATTGAAATTGAAACATTTCATGCTCTTTGTTGAAATGGTCCATCCAATTAATGTCAATGGTAATACCACCTGTTATAACTTGCTTGTATCGTTGGATAAATGAATGAAAAGATTCAATTATATTCAATAATCGATACATTCTAACTTATGATTAAATGTTGCAATGGTATTGTTACTTTTGAATTACTGCACAATAATGTTTTTAGCATTCTTACAAGTTCGTAATCATAGTTGTAATTAATGCAAATTGGACCAAGCCGATACATCAAGATTAGACCCGTGTGTTCCTGTCCTTTTAAGATATTTGATGTGCCCAGAGTGTTAACATTTTTTGGGTCACCCTGTACACGCCTAGATTAGTACATCAAATTTGTAATGCCAAATTGTATTGTATTAAAATTTTGATTCGTAATAAACCTTTTTAAATAAAATGTAATTCATTATTTAATTAGTCCATGGAAACGTGAGCAAAACGTTTTCTGAACGTTGCAGTCAAGTTCTAGTTTGGTTGCACTTAGGTTGTGGTTAAGTTGTCATTAAAACGTTTCTACAACGTTATTATAACGTTGCGGTTTGGGTGTGATTTGGTTGTTTTAGGTTGGTCCATGGAAACGTGAGCAAAACGTTCTCTGAACGTTGCAGTTAAGTTCTAGTTTGGTTGCACTTAGGTTGTGGTTAGGTTGTCATTAAAACGTTTCTACAACGTTATTATAACGTTGCGGTTTGGGTGTGATTTGGTTGTTTTAGGTTGGTCCATGGAAACGTGAGCAAAACGTTCTCTGAACGTTGCAGTTAATTTCTAGTTTGGTTGCACTTAGGTTGTGGTTAGGTTGTCATTAAAACGTTTCTACAACGTTATTATAACGTTGCGGTTTGGGTGTGAGTTGGTTGTTTTAGGTTGGTCCGTTGAAACGTGAGCAAAACGTTCTCTGAACGTTGCAGTTAAGTTCTAGTTTGGTTGCACTTAGGTTGTGGTTAGGTTGTCATTAAAACGTTTCTACAACGTTTCTATAACGTTGCGGTTTGGGTGTGATTTGGTACTTAAAACAAACAACCCGCAACGTTATAATAACGCTGTAAGAACGTTTTTAATGACAACCTAACCAGAACCTTAGTGCAACCAAACTAGAACTTAAACTACAACGTCCAGGGAACATCTTTTTCACGTTTAAAGGATTAAACTAAAACAACCAACTATTTGAGTGTTACAACGTTGTTAAAACATTATGTAAACGTTTCCGATGATCAACATGCAACGTTCAGAGAACGTTTTAATCACGTTTCCAAGAACCAACCTAAAACAAACAAACCGCAACGTCATAATAACGTTGTAAGAACGTTTATAATGACAACCTAACCACAACCTAAGTGCAACCAAACTAGAACTAAACTTTAACGTTCAGAGAAAGTTTTGCTCACGTTTCAACGGACCAACTTAAAACAACCAAATCACAACCAAACCGTAACGTTCGCGTTATAAAAACGTTTGAAATGACGCAACCTAACTGCAACCTAGGTGCAACGTTGCGGAAACGTTCTGTGTTTGCTGGGGATGCTTGTTTTTAAATGCCCATGAAGTTGTCAAGATATCAAAGGCTGGAGATTTTAGATTTGTCCAGTTTGACCACAAAAGAAACAAAAGTTTGCTGGCGCAGGATTTTTTTTTTTTGGGGGGGGGGGGGGGGACACAACACAAGAGTGTAAAGTTGTGTTCATGCTTGTCATTGGAATATGCCATTACAAATGAGCCAATATTGAACCACTTGTAACATTTAATTCAGTATGGATCAAAATATTGCATTGTTGTAATTATTGTTGCAAATTACATTGGCGTAGCTAGGTTATTCATATTGGGGGCGAGAAATGAAAATGGACCGACAAGATTTTTGATCCAAGAAATGCGCGCGTAGCGCGCGAAAATTTTGGACTTTATTGTTACTGTTTTAAAATGCAAAAGGCCATATGACCCCCCCTTCCGATAATCTAAAATCATATGACCCCTCTTTTTGCTTGACCAAAACCATGTGGCCCCCCCCCCCCCCGCCTCCGGTGGAAATAATGAGCGGTCCCTTAAATCAAGAAAATATCATATGCTCAACTTTTTTCTTGCATTGATAAAAAACTTTGATTGGAAATGCATAAATGAAGAGGTGGCTTTTCGATAAAATGTTCGTCAAAAGTATCCGCACCAGATCGCACCAAATGAGTTCGAAAATTGAAAAAAATTCCAATTCTGAGGGGGCATAGGCCTATAGCTATCCCCTCTCAGACTCGCCCTGTTTGAGCTTTCAAAAATTCGCATATATCGATTTTTTTCTTTACTAATCAACATTTGTAAAATGTATTTATTCCGTTTTAATACTACGGAATAAAGCAAAATTCACTGAATAAAATGATTTTTTAAGAAAAATTAAAAAGTCAACTGATTTTACAAATGTTGATTAGTAAAAATCAACAGTTTCGACCGTGGATGGGTCAACCGAAAATAGCATCATAGCAACTTCAAATAAAGGTCACCGGTCGCGATGCTCCCGGGTTTATATGAACGGTCCCTAAAACAAGAAAACATTTTTCCTTGTCACTTTCTGAATTGGGATTTAATTTTATCATGAATTTGCTTAAACTTAATACGTATTTTGAAATGTAGCAACATTGCCGAACGTAGTTCTTAATGCTTCTGGAGAAGAATGTTTCGGAGCTGAGTTCGGTTTTATAGGTGAATCTAGCAAATGCTGTATAGAATCACTGATTTCCCTGACTGATTTCAGTGAAATAGCCTATGTTAAAGGGCACCCTCTAGCAGAATGTGTATGCTTTATGTAGAATGCTACCCGCCGAAATATATTGCTTTGTGTATGACTCTACTCTTCCAAGTCAACATACAAAAACACAGAATGTAGCCGTCACTCGGGTTGCGATGTATGTATTGGAAGGTTGGTGACTCATAAGAATTGTTTTTGTATGTACTAGAAAATTCCCCTTATATGAGTCTATGGTGTAAATTATTGAAACGTATCATTCATTATCAATCTATTGTGCAACTGCAAACTGATGATAGCATTACATTACAGAACTTGACGCTCGACATTGCATGATTGGGATTGACCGATTGTATCATTCATAATCATGACATTCACATTGACAATTTACTAGTAATTTAGTATAGTAATTGAATTTGCTAAATAAATAAGCTTATAATAATATTATTATAATTTTAATCAGTTATCATTAATAATTTATATTGTAAATGTTACCTAACCACATCTAGCCACAGTTCATAGACTGGCAGGAAATAGTTTGACAAATGACACACTTATTACATTTTTTTTGGACTTGTTTTTTGTACTGCCATCAGAATTAAACTACACCATTGCATCCACTCCACTGTCTGCTATAGGAACTATTGTATCTACTATCTGCTAGACTGCTGCTGAACCTGGGAATACTGGTAAGTGGTAAGCTATTAAAGGGCATATCCTCATTAAAACGAACAAGGCAGCAATTGTTTTTCAGTTGATTTACATTGTAATCATGATAGCTGCCTTGTGCTTTATTCTGTATGTAAGACCTATTTGAGGATATTGCCAGCTAAAGTATTGCATGAACTTCAATTTCCCCCCAATATTGTTTTGAAGTGTTCACATTCACACACACAACAGCAATGAATCTTGGGGTTTGGGCTATCGTCCCGTACGGAAGAAGCTGTGTACTAGTTTAATCAGTTCCAAATTGTCGAGAATCAGGCTTGTACATGTATGTATTTGTCCGTGCGCATATTTATCGGTTAAAAAAGTGTGCGTTTGTGCATCATAAACAGGTATCAGTGAGCGGTGGGCCAGTGGTGTACCGACCGGGGGGGGGGGGGGGGGGGGGGGGCCTCCAAATACCGGGACGCTAAATTCCCAATACCGGGACGCTAAATTTGCATAAGGAAAAAAATAGGACCTAAAACACTGAGGAATTGGCATTATTTGTTGACCGTTGTGCTTTTTGGACTCCGAAATTTTGTGACCGTGCGAAATTTTGTGACTGTGCGAAATTTTGTGATCGTGCGAAATTTTGTGACTGCGAAATTTTTTGACCGTGCGCATTTTTTTGACCCTACCCCCCCCCCACACTTACGTGAAATTCACGAGTTGACTGACTGGGAAAAAACCTTTTACGAATATTTACGCCACTACCGGGATGACATACTTCTGCCCCCCCTGGCTCACATGCCGCGGTACGCGCCTGCGGTGGGCAAGTACATTGTGTAGGTATTCCATTTGTGCCCACTGATAAATATTACTATTAGTATTTTAATTGTTAAACGGTCGACATCTATCAAGACATTGCCCATCTCATGGCAAATGATGGACCATTACATAATCCTTTCATAGCCCAGTCACATTGCTATATTTGATCAATCAGTGAAAATAGACCGTACAATTTTATGGAAATTTATATTTATGATCGATGAAATTATTTTTTTAAATGGTTGATCTTGGTTGATTCTCTTTGAAAATACTTTATTGTAACACTTTAAGAATATTATTTGTGAAGAATATCCCTACCATTTTTGTCACATGCTCAGATACACCTTTACCGATCATGGGTCATCAATATTTAAATGCGTACATGTGTTGTTTGGAGAGAAATTAGATAAATCAATGCACATGCACTGATATTGATACATGTATGTGGGAATAATGGCACGATCCCATAGGGGAGTGCTATTGTGAGCGTATCAACATTTGCGCAAGTGTACAGATTGTTCTCATTTTTTGAGGAACAAAACACACACATTAATTGCCCCAATTTATACATGTCAATAATTAGACAATTTACAATTTTGTGCACACTTTTAACATTCTATAATCTAATTTCAAACAAATATAAAACCTGCAGTAAAAATTGGTGAACATGTGTAAGGGATCAAAACAAAGTGTGGGGTGTGTGCACATGTGCAATAGACATTTTCAATGTGCTCCGCCTATTTTAGTTTTCGGCTTTCTGATTGGTTCTTTTACTACTATCCCACTGCTGCCACCAATTGTAAGGTTGTTTTACTTCGCCTACACAGTGGAATGCGCAGATACTGGAATAACGATGACTAAAGGAAGAACTGAAGATATAATTTTACTTACAATTTATTTCAAATCATAGAGTAGACCTAATATAGCTGAATGCATCCACTCGGCTAGAAAGCATAGAACAAAAGAGGCTTGTGCATTCTCGCTACAACGCCAACCTGGTGTTATTCGTGGCGGCATTAATAGGTCAAAATTGTTTGCAATTAGCTTAATTTGGTTTGAAATTAGTTTCTGCTAATTATAGATAATTTTGATATTAAAAGTCAACATTTCTGATTGTTTTGGGGACAGCACAGGGTGGGGCTTGAGAATTCAGGCCTCAGGGAAGTTTATCCAATATTTTAAACATTCTGAAAATCCAGATAGAAATAATACAAAATGGGGAAAAAATGACTTCTGGAGTGCCCTTACATATCAACTATTTAAGTATATTTTCATCTTTTCATTTTATTTATTTTCTGCGACTCATGAATCCTTTCTGGGAACAGCATTCCTGCGTATTTAGTAGCCCTGTAATTCATATCCAATTTCGATGTGATGTCAAAATTTGTCATTGTGCCCATAGTAAAAAATAGCCCATTTGTTGTTGCAGCACTACTGCAACCATGTGGCACGTTATTTTGTTACTTATTAATAGGAAATGCATTATGGTGTTTGAAATGTTCATTGAAATATTTATTTTCAGTTTGAATCGAGAACAGAGTATCATCATTACAACAAACATGGAGAACCAAGATGAGGCTGCAACTGAGTATTGTTCCAATTGGTGAGTTACATGTAGATGTTATTTTCCATTTGAAGACAAATTGTCATTTTGTATAGCAAAAAGAAGTGACCAAATAACCCCCCCCCCCCCATTGTTTTCAAATATAGTTACAGTGTGAAGGATAAAACATACGTAAAGCCCAATATTGAGTTGTTTTATGCAATGAAATTACTTTCAACCCTATCGCCCTGTAGGTTTTGGAGATAAAACTTTACAGGATCAAGCACTCAAAGAATCAAACCCGCTCTACCAACACATGGGAGTCCAAGCTACAAGATACACTAGCAACCAAAAGTATTATGACACTAAGATTGTGGTGTAAAAATCATCCCATATATTAAATTTGGAGTGTAATTTCACTATGAGTTGAACAAACGTGTTGCTGAATCTCTTCTCTTTAATAAATTCATGTTTCCTATAACATCTGCTTATTCAATTCCATGAAATCGAAGAAAACATGTGCCTTGTTCAAATCCCCATGCAAAATTCCCATTGGAAATAGCTCATGAATAATTCATCAACCTCATTATAACCCAATGTACTCCTATGGTGGGTAGTTTGACAATTTTGACTTCCTTTCAAATAAAACCTTCTCAATTGATTGTCAATGGATTCACTCAAGTAAAACTAATCCTATTGTCACTAGTCTTTAATGTCTCACAGATATTGACACTTTATCTCTTCATTCATCTTAAAAATAAGATATTTAGTAGGTAAATTAAGTTTCATTTGACATCTTGACTTTCATATTTCAAATGGAAACCATCCAAATTATCTGTAATTTCTCATAGCACCCACATACCTGGGCACACTACACAGTTCTATCATTTCATCATAACTTAGAATTTTTGCCAAACTAATTTGACTCGAAAATTAACTAAATCTACCAATGCTAAAACTTAAATCACTATAATATTGTAATGAATGTTTTCCTTTTAAATAATAACGTTTCAGGAATATCCCAGATTCATTTAAACAAACTTTTAAGAACTATCCATTAATTTTATAACCCTAGAATACCAAAAAGCTAACACAATAGTTCAATGGACTCCCCGTGTTTTCCCTCAATTTGTAGCTGGCAAGGTGTCCTAATACTTTTGGTTGCTATTTGCTAGTGTATATCTGCAGGGCCATGTTTTATCTCCATTTATAGCTTGCTGTGATTGTGCAATAAGAAGCTTTGCTACATATTGTAGCAGTAGTGTTTGAGTTTAGCATTTAAGAAGTTATATATATTTTCTATATTACAAAATGGACCTTTTGCCTGCACTTTTATCTTTCAAATATCCATTGATGCAGTCGTAATCTAAAGCACATAGATGTACATGATGATAAACCTCATGGTGTATCAGGACTAAATTAGATTCTGTAACATGGCCTTGGTGCCCCTTGCTCACTGGCTTTGAACCTCTGTCTCTGTCACCATTTATATATCAGACTTGTTCTTGTGCTCACTGCAGAATTTACAAGATGCCCCCAACTCCAACTGAATGCATCTTTTTGAAATTGTGATTTAATTATGATGTTGATACCTTACTATTTCAGCAAACGAGATATACCATCCATTAACTATGTTATGCATCAGAATCATTGTCAGCGTAATATCAAGCTATGTGAACACTGCCAGGAACCTGTGCCAACATCAGAAATGGAAGCACATTTTGAAGAAGAACACAAGAAGGTAATCTAATGATGATGATATTTCCACACATAATGTCTTATCTTTTCCAGAGTAATGTTGCTGTTTCTGTTTATCGAGAAATTAAAAGGCTTGACCGTCACTACCATTTCTCATTTCCAATTGAAAAGCTAATACTTAGAGAATAATGACTGCGTAACAAATGTTTTCGTGAATTTGTTTTAAAATCAGAGGTTTTTGTTCTGGTCTGGTCCGAGGATTTCAAAACAAATTCACGAAAACAGTTGTTAAGCAGTCATTATTCTCATTCATTACTGAAAAAGATGCATATTTTATCCAAATCGTTGATTTGTACCGATATAATCTTGCTAATTATTAATTAGTATTCTGTTTATTTTGTCCACCTTTCTTAGTTATTGAAACAGTCCAAGTCGGGTCATCCCCTCATTAACATTTTTATCATTCAACCAATCAGAAATAAGCTTTAATCGTGTTTCCTCATATCTCATTGAATATTCAGTTTAGGGGCGTGAGGCGTTAATTTGATTGGTCGGTCAGTGAGCAAAACAATGGAACACTTTGGCGCAGTACTTTCGGGCAATTATTAGTAACCCGCGCTCGGCGTGCGCATTCTCATCTAACGATTAATTTGATTGGAACGCACTTGGTACGCAGCTATCGCGATTATTCATGAAGTAATGAATAATGTAATATTAACTTTATTATATTCATTTAATAAACATTTGTTTTTAAGAAAAATAAATTTAATTTAAATAAAGTTAATATTGAACAGGGATTCATATTTTTTATTTTAATGTTGATTTAAATTATTATCACCCTCCCCCTCCCTAAAAATAATGAGAGTTTTCTCATCAGAACTTCCAAACACAAAACCTGCACAGGCTAATAATTCAAACTTGATTTCCTAATTTATACTATGTACATTATGTATTCTCAAATATTTCAAGATTAGACTGCTTGGATTTTTTCAAATTGTGTAATTGAAGATCAGTGGTTGAATGTTAGGAATCTTTGTCAAGCATTATTCATTAAACTTCAAAATGAGGTATTTCCACTTGTCGATATACTTGTATTGCACATACAATTACTCAAAAGTAGAACAGGTGTGATTTTGATCTTTACCTCCAACAAACAAAGTAAAATAGTCAAGTGTTAAACTGGTTTCTTCTTTATAATTAGAAATATTATACAGGAAAATCAATTTATCATACATCATCAATAAACAAATGGCTTTGGACCTTAGCTTGCTATTTTATATTAATTAATGTTTTAACAGTATGCTTCACATCAAAGCAAACCATTGGAGTATGTTCATGTTGGCACATAAAGAGTGGTACTTAGCCGTTACTAGGCCTTACTGATTCCGCATTCATTATGCATGGCTGAAGTGAACAAAATAATTTTCAATTGTGATTGCTATCACAATAGCTAATAACACTAATAAAATAACTAGACATATTGTACGTTTTCAATAATTTTTAGGTTCCATGTAATTGCGGGGAGTCAATAGAGATATCTAAGCTGGAAGACCATAAGGTGAGTCAATTATACGAGTAAGTATAGTGTTAAGCTGGACATACATAAGATGAGTCAATTATATAAATATAGTCTAATGCTGGACGACTATAAGGCGAGTCAATAATATAAGTATAGTGTAATGCTATAATCATAAGGTGAGTCAATAATATAGTGTAATGCTATAATCATAAGGTGAGTCAATAATATAAGTATAGTGTAATGCTATAATCATAAGGTGAGTCAATTATATATGTATATTATAATGCTGGACGACTATAAGGTGAGTCAATAATATAAGTATAGTGTAATGCTATAATCATAAGGGAGAAGAGACACACCATGCTTGACACTTATGGTATACAGGGTGCACTACACTAAATGGGGTATCCCCTACCCTTAAGTCAGTGTTTAAAGCTAGAATCGAAAAGTGTGCATCACAAAATCCTCAATTTAAAAAGACTTGGCAGTAATACAATTCTGTAAATTCCTATGATTTTTGATTAATTATGATTAATGGGACATCACCTACATGCACCCTGACTATAAACTGTGAATATCATCTAGATAAATTTTGAGAGATCTTTCAAATTTGTGCTTTATACTGGAAACATTGCCGATTACGGCGATATTTTCAAGCCCGTCAGAGAGGTAGTCAACTCCATGGGCGTATTTTGGAAAATCGAGCAGGCTCACCTACCTATTTTCTTCACTTTTTGGTGAGAAAATGTGATCATCTTTAAGAAAAAATCACTCTACAAGGTCCAAGTGCGCAATTTAGTGGTCTAAAACAGAGTTTTATATCAGTGTTTTTGTACATATCCCTATGGAGGCCTATTTAGTGGTGTGATCCCTACATGATATATGTACAAATGCAACATAAACAAACATAAACAAACAAAGAACCAATGGAGAATAGAAATATCTAGTCATTATGAGAATGTAGTTATAATGTTATATTTAGTACAGATTTAATTGCATTGAACAACCTGAGTTTCATATTGGTTGGTAATTATCTGCTCTATGTTGAGTTAAGGTGCATAATTGTTCTTTTTCACCATTCGAGAGTAATTACACATGCAGTGTTTTTTAGAATGCAGAAATAGACAATCCTGCACCTGAAGCATAACCCTAACCCTACAATATACCCCAAAATACCACGACTGGTCACGTTGGTACCACCCGGCGTGCAAGTTTTTCCGATGAAAAAATTGACCCAGCCCATTTGCGCAAAGTAGCCTTGACAGCAGTGGTGTAGTGGGGAATTCTTCGCCTCTGATGCGAGAAGTCCCTGGATCAAATCCGGGGGGGGGGGGGGGGGGGGGGGGGGAGGAGGGGGGATATTTTATTTTGGTCTATTTTCCACGTTGAAGAAAAAATTCTGAAAAAGCGGGATGTAGAGTTAGGGTTAAGAAGCAATTTTTTGTTTATTTTCACTCTAATTTCACTCTATTTATCCCATTTCTTTCCAGGCTAAACACTGCACACAGCGGTCTGTGACATGTGAATACTGTGAAATAGATCTCCCATTTGCTAAGATCGCAGAACACAAAGATTTCTGTGGGAGTAGAACTGAACTATGTCCAAAGTGCAATCGCTATATTCAAATGAAGGACCAAGATGTGCACACAATTAGTGACTGTAATCTACCAGAAATGCCATCACAGTCAAAAAGTAAACCGTCCAATGATATGCCACATGTGGGAGATCATTTTGATGGTCTTGAAGCTGCGCTCCTCAGCACAGGAGCAAACTGGCCGGGAAATTGGGAGAATGATGTTGGGTTTCTAAGTCATCCATCTCATATGGCACATAGGAGTGCTAGTGATATGTATGACCTGACTTCCCCCATTTGGTACAACCATGCAGCACCATCACTAAACAGAAAGAAAAAGGAAGAAAACCAGCCAGAAAGGAGACATAAGAAAAATCAAGACAGAGTACAGAATTCATTTGGGGTGACTGGAAAGAAGAAAACACAGGGGACGACAAATTCAAGGGGAAACCATGTGAGCCGACCATGGGAGAAAAATGGTATGATTAAAAAGTACATGTACTGAATGCTTTAAAGATATGGATGGCATTCCATAATGCAGGCCTCAATGATAATCTTGAACCTACCCTCCTCAAGAATAGTTTGCTGTGGTGTTTGTCATATCTGATGGTTCAATGAATTTTGGGACATCAAAAGACCTTTTCATATGCTAAGTCTGTGCCCAGGCCTCTATGCTGCTTGATAGCAATAGTTGTATCTAGTTTTCTGTTTGTGCAATATGTTCAAATATTGGGGATTTCCCATTTACATATTTTATTTTCTCAGAGCCTTACATTGTTGGATGACTATGTATCCTCCTCTTATTGCATTCATAGCCTCTATATGATTAATTACATGCATAAGACACCACCTTGAGAGTTTAGTATTAAGGTTACAGATATTCTATTTAATCCAAATAGTCCTCAATAATAATTATTGGAATTAAGACGGGATAAGTTGCTCTTCATCGAGCCATTGCAAAATGATTTTTTCAATCAATCCTCAAGTGTTTTAGATAAATTATTATTAAATGACCCTTGCTAACAGGACAAACTTTGAATGAATAATTACATCCAGACGTATCCCCAACAAGTATTATAACTAAGGCCAAACAAAAAAAAAAGTTTGTCTCAAAGCTTGCGAAGGCTTCAAAATCGGGCGACGCGCGCTGTTTTTTGTCTTCCATTTTTTTTTTTTTTACTTTTTTTTTATTTGTGTGGCAATTTTTACTCTTACTATTTGCAACCGTTGACACTTTCTGATATTTGTTTTTTCTATTTGAAATGAATATTGTGATGTAGTTGTGTATAAGAACAATTGTGCAGCGTTTTTTGAAGAACTGAGTCATGTAAAAGTTTGAGAAAAGGAAAATCTGCCGATATTTTTAATAAAAATTCGAAATAAAAATTTGTAGGGGAAAAAAAATTGATTTGACAATTTTCTGCATTTCAGACGCGGTATTTTGGCATTTCAAAACCAATGCGCGCGCAAGCTTTGAGACGAACCTTTTATTTTGTTTGGCCTAACCAAATAATTTTTTTCTTTAAAATATCTATCAGACAAGACACAGCCCAATCTGTCCCAAGAAGAATCTGACCATCTATTAGCAATGCATCTAGCACAAGATTTACAGACTGATGGATTCAATCAGCACCTTCCTGCATTCAGATCACCACATCATGTATCTAAGCTTGATATTGATCAGATATTGAAAGATGGATATGAGATACCTGCTGCAAATACTTATCAAGAACCACATTTCACACAGTCTTCTATAATAGATGTAACTGATAGTACAGGTTAGTCATTATTTCACACAGTCTTCTATAATATATATTACTGATAGTACAGGTTAGTCATTATTTCACACAGTCTTCTATAATATATATTACTGATAGTACAGGTTAGTCATTATTTCTTACAGTCTTCTATAATAGATATAACTGATAGTACAGGTTAGTCATTATTTCACACAGTCTTCTATAATAGATGTAACTGATAGTACAGGTAAGTCATTATTTCACACAGTTTTCTATAATAGTTGAAACTGATAGTACAGGTTAGTCATTATTTCTTACAGTCTTCTATAATAGATATAACTGATAGTACCTGGTTAGTCATTATTTCACACAGTCTTCTATAATAGATGTAACGGATAGTACAGGTTAGTCATTATTTCACACAGTCTTCTATAATACATGTAACTGATGTTAGTCATTATTTCACACAGTCTTCTATAATACATGTAACTGATAGCACAGGTTAGTCATTATTTCACACAGTTTTCTATAATAGATGTAACTGATAGTACCTGGTTAGTCATTATTTCACACAGTCTTCTATAATAGATGTAACGGATAGTACAGGTTAGTCATTATTTCACACAGTCTTCTATAATACATGTAACTGATGTTAGTCATTATTTCACACAGTCTTCTATAATACATGTAACTGATAGCACAGGTTAGTCATTATTTCACACAGTCTTCTATAATAGATGTAACGGATAGTACAGGTTAGTCATTATTTCACACAGTCTTCTATAATACATGTAACTGATGTTAGTCATTATTTCACACAGTCTTCTATAATACATGTAACTGATAGCACAGGTTAGTCATTATTTCACACAGTTTTCTATAATAGTTGAAACTGATAGTACAGGTTAGTCATTATTTCTTACAGTCTTCTATAATAGATATAACTGATAGTACAGGTTAGTCATTATTTCACACAGTCTTCTATAATACATATAACTGATAGTACAGGTTAGTCATTATTTCACACAGTCTTCTATAATGGATGTAACTGATAGTACAGGTTAGTCATTATTTCACACAGTCTTCTATAATACATGTAACTGATAGTACAGGTTAGTCATTATTTCACACAGTCTTCTATAATAGATGTAACGGATAGTACAGGTTAGTCATTATTTCACACAGTCTTCTATAATACATGTAACTGATGTTAGTCATTATTTCACACAGTCTTCTATAATACATGTTACTGATAGCACAGGTTAGTCATTATTTCACACAGTCTTCTATAATAGATGTAACTGATAGTACAGGTTAGTCATTATTTCTTACAGTCTTCTATAATAGATATAACTGATAGTACAGGTTAGTCATTATTTCACACAGTCTTCTATAATACATGTAACTGATAGTACAGGTTAGTCATTATTTCTTACAGTCTTCTATAATAGATATAACTGATAGTACAGGTTAGTCATTATTTCTTACAGTCTTCTATAATAGATATAACTGATAGTACAGGTTAGTCACTATTTCACACAGTCTTCTATAATACATGTAACTGATAGTACAGGTTAGTCATTATTTCACACAGTCTTCTATAATAGATGTAACTGATAGTACATGTTAGTCATTATTTCACACAGTCTTCTATAATAGATGTAACTGATAGTACAGGTTAGTCATTATTTCACACAGTCTTCTATAATAGATGTTACTGATAGTACAGGTTAGTCATTGTTTCACACAGTCTTCTATAATAGATGTTACTGATAGTACAGGTTAGTCATTGTTTCACACAGTCTTCTATAATAGATGTTACTGATAGTACAGGTTAGTCATTATTTCACACAGTCTTCTATAATAGATATAACTGATAGTACAGGTTAGTCATTATTTCACACAGTCTTCTATAATGGATGTAACTGATAGTACAGGTTAGTCATTATTTCACACAGTCTTCTATAATAGATGTAACTGATAGTACAGGTTAGTCATTATTTCACACAGTCTTCTATAATACATATAACTGATAGTACAGGTTAGTCATTATTTCACACAGTCTTCTATAATAGATATAACTGATAGTACAGGTTAGTCATTATTTCTTACAGTCTTCTATAATAGATATAACTGATAGTACAGGTTAGTCATTATTTCACACAGTCTTCTATAATAGATATAACTGATAGTACAGGTTAGTCATTATTTCACACAGTCTTCTATAATAGATGTAACTGATAGTACAGGTTAGTCATTATTTCACACAGTCTTCTATAATAGATATAACTGATATTACAGGTTAGTCACTATTTCACACAGTCTTCTATAATACATGTAACTGATAGTACAGGTTAGTCATTATTTCACACTGTCTTCTATAATACATGTAACTGATAGTATAGGTTAGTCATTATTTCACACAGTCTTCTATAATAGATGTAACTGATAGTACAGGTTAGTCATTATTTCACACTGTCTTCTATAATACATGTAACTGATAGTACAGGTTAGTCATTATTTCACACAGTCTTCTATAATAGATGTAACTGATAGTACAGGTTAGTCATTATTTCACACCATCTTCTATAATAGATGTAACTGATAGTACAGGTTAGTCATTATTTCACACAGTCTTCTATAGTAGATATAACTGATAGCATAATTTATGTGATAATGCTAGGATTGGTTTCATTTGGTCCAGTACATATATGCCAGCACATTATGGTTAACTCATTCTCCTCTCCAGGGTTCAAATTAAGATCAAATATCAGGTTCTCCAGCGTATAACCATGTTATGAAATCAGGATGTCCGCCAAAGTCAGGATGTCTTAGAATTCAAATGATATAAATCACCAAACACATTTTCATGTTTAGGGGATGTGGTAACAAATACTGTAGACGATAACACAGTAAATGAAGGCACAGTTACTGTTTTGGACTAAAAGACCTCCACTACTTCAATATTTGTTAAGAGAACTGGAGACAAAGACATTTTCTGTAAGCTTATAAATTAGTTGGCATTATTAGATTTTATAAATCTTGGATAATATATTGGGAAAATTAGGATTTAATTTTAATGAGGAGTTGGGAAAACCTTATAAATACAGTACACATATTCAAAAGTATGGTTGCCAACGGATAACCCGCATTGACATTTAGGTTATCCGCCAGCATTTGTATGCTTCAGGAAGCCTGGATTACCACTTAATTTGAACGTGGCTCCTACCATTATCCCTTGATGGAGATGATTAATAACATGGAAAGTGTAGCAATATCAATTTTTCATCCACTTACATCATGGACGCCCAATGAACGTGTTATGAATAAACCATTAGAGTCACACAATATGTATCAAGCTGTGATCATTGAAATCAGTTTTGACATCACATTCATACTTTAGGAGGGAATTGAGTCCATGCAAATCACTGTGCACTCTATGGTAATGATAGTATAATATGTCTTTGCACAATCCGTCATTTACATAAAGACCATTTTTGTAACATTTACACTTTGAATTGTTACATTTTTACACAGATGATTCTTCTATGCTGCCATGTGAGTTTTGCCAGCAACCGTTCCCTGCAGATAATCTTATACAACATGAGGTAATTATTCAATTCCTTGAAGAAAGGCACTTAGTTAACAAATTGATGCATCTGTTCTTTAAAATGAAGTAAATGTTTGGTGAGGATTACTTACCAACACAATTTCGCCGAATATTTGAAGATTTTAGAATCAATTTGATATTAGCAAATCAATGTTATAGAAAAAAGTATTTGTAAATAAATGAGACTCTTTATCCTCCCTATCATATCTTCAAATATAATCCTTTTAATTTTAACAAGTATGAATTAAATTGAAGTCATTTTAATGTACTCATGTTGGTTATCTCAACTCGGAAATTAACCTTTACAATAGCATTTATTGCATTTGACTGCATTAGACTGCATTTATTGAACACCTTTTACTACCATTGAAGTTTAATACACCATCACTCCTCCAGTTCAAATTTGTAGCCATAAGATGTCATAAATTATACCTTTAATTCATATTTAGCGCATGGCCTATTTCATGATTATTTGGTTGATATGATAGTCTTTCATACGAGTTGCAATGTGGATGGAGGCATCAGTTGCTACTGAGTGGACTGATTCACATTTGTGTAAATGTGCATGTAGGCAAAGGAACTGAATTTGACATTGCAGAAACGCATTGTCAATATAAATCACTGGACAAAATAAACAAGGCTTATTTGTTAACCTTCATTAGCTCTCACTGATAAAAGATTAACATATTTTCCTCTTTTTTCTTCTTCTTTTTTCAATTTTGATCAGTCTGGATGCCGCCCTGATGTAGTGAGCCAGCCATCAAGTCATTCCACTAATAATAACAGAAAACAGACATCCCAGGGCTTGTCAGTTACGCCCAATGTACTGGATAATTTGGGACAAAATATGTCACCAGAATGGTAAGTTGAATATTATCCTGAAAATGTTAAAAAAAAGTCTTTGTACTAAATTGTATCAACACCAACTGCTCTCAGATAGAACAATCACTCCATACTCAGTGTGCAGACTATCATTATTACATTTGACAGAATTGTCATACTCTATGTACATTCTACATGCACTTCAAATTATCTGGTGGTGTACCGTTACCCTTACCCTAATCAAACTTGAGTATGCTATGCACCTGGAATAGTTATTGTAGCAGTTATAATGCAACAGTCTGATCAGCCTCCATAAGAAAAGAACAAACATCAATAGATCTATTGAATTATCTAAAATGTACAACAATAATGACTCTTGTTTTTAATTTTTGCAGGTTACCCTCCCTGGACAATGTTGTACCTGAAAATAAATCCTCATCAGTAGAAACAGAAGATGATTGTATAATGTTACCCTGTGAGTTCTGTGGGGATTTATTACCAGCAGAATTCTTGTCACATCATCAGGTAAGATTTATTTATTTATTACCATTACCATGGAAAAGTTATTTATTATTCCTCCCACATAACAATTAAGTGTTTTTTTAGGTTTGAGGGAAGTTAATTTTATAATATCAATAGGGAAGGCATATGAACTGACTTAGACATTAATTGACAGCATTTGTCATGTAAATGGGATTACATTAAACAGATTAATTGAAGACTAGTGTATATCTTTCCAATGAACAAGACACAATCATGACGTTGCTCTTCTATTTGATGACCAATTTATAGATAAATCTTCCATAGACTATATAAGCTGAGCTGTATAGACGTTATTCATAATTGGCACATTTACATCAAAAAAAGGCCGTGCTATCCAACTGAGGATGTTCAGAGCAATTAGTGCTCCAAAAACGAGGCCAGCGATGTAGCTGTGACGAGAGTGATATAGTTTTTCAATGTGGCGAACTTTGCACTAATCATTAAAAAAGTCTTCATACGTCTGAGCTGTTTAATATTTGACCTTATGACATTCGTGAAATAAACTTGAACGTATAAACTAGTTTGAAATGAAATGAATGAAATGTTTGCTGGTAACTGACACTATCTAGGAAAATGTAGAAGTTCACAGTTCATTACATTGCAGTAAAAGTACGAGATTGTAATGTTTATCGGCGCATTAATTGCTCTGAGCATGCTCAGTTAGAATTCACACCCTCTGTTGACGTAAATGCGCCAATTATTAATAACGTCTATAGGAACAAATATTTCAGTCTCGCCAAAATTATATTGATTTTAGTTCTCTATTCTGTCCCTTACACAGGTCAATTGTACAGAGAACAGTGCTCCGACACCTACACCTCCCACTTTAACCACAGCAGCCAAGAATAACAACAGATATAGTCCTGGATCACCAGTGAGGCCAAGACCTAGGAGAATACCAGCACCTACCAGCCTGGATTTGAACGAAAGATCTGTCAAACATCAAGATGATCCTAGCTTGGATGTACTTATGGCATCACCAGGTAATGGGGTAATCATAAGACAAGTTGATCTGTACAAATATTCACTTGTATTTACTATGCAGTTGTTGTATGTAACTTCTTTTTGAATCTTCAACCTCCTTACATGATAAGCCAATTTCTTATGTTGAGTCAATTTACTGAATTTACAGCTAACACACAAAAGATACACAGATTCAGGATATTTAACTTGTTTAGGACTGAAGCAAAGTTACCAATCTTGTTTTGAGTTTAAACTTGAATGGACGCACGTCACCTAAAGTATGTGAGGTCAACCTCACCCCGAAAACAGTGAAACAGACATCCGCCATTGTGTGCAACACGTCACCTGGACATCACGGCTTTGATTGGTTAGCAGAATTTTGCAGGTTTTCAAGCATGCGCAGTGAGCTGATCGGAGTGCGCCCGCAGGGGTCGGACTGTGGCCAGGGGATATGTGCTGTTGGTCCATTGAATTGTAAGGCTAATGGAAGGGGCCACCTCAGTGAGATGATAATTGGTGTCAGATATTAAAATTACAAATTAATGTTTACATGCAGTGTAACATATTTGATAGGTAAATATGGTAGCTTCAGGTGTATTCATTTACATGTTTGATGACCTTACTTTTTGTATTGATAAATATTAGTAATATTTCCTATTTTTGTATCAGATTCTAAACCGACTAAGGAAGAAACCAATCCAAGTTCAAGGCATGCTGGTCTACCCAAAAGTCGCAAGAGTAAAGTGACCAGTACAGTAACCAGACCTGGGGTCAATCTAGCCGTGACTTCATCACCCGTTGACAAGTACTTGAATGGTAGACCATATGACAGAGATGTTAATAATGGCGGCATGGTAGCTAAACCAAGAGTTGTTACAGGTAAACCAATCAATCTTGGTTAGGGATTTAAACAGGTTTCAGTGTGTTTTTCATAATTTGGATACATTCTGTAGGTTCCGTTTATTTCGACAGAGCCCAAGTAATGGACACCACTCTGATATAACATGCTAAATAGTATTTTGTCATCTCATTATGTGTGACGCACTGAACATAGTTAAAGGCTTTTCATTAATCACATGCATGTTTAACTTTGATTTATCATAGAAATGATAAAGTCCTCTGAATTGTCAATATTATGGTTCTTTTCTTATTCCATCTATCGATGTATAAGTCATCATTTGTTGCAACCTATATAAACTTATCCCTAAAGCACAAACAAGCTATATGCATTTTTTTGTATGAACTGCATTTTAAAAGTTTGCATTTACAAATGTTGCACTGTAAGGTGCCCTTTTACTATGCCGCATACAAATGGTGCACAATATGTGCTTGGCAATTGGTTATTATCATTAAAAATGTTTTGCTCTTGTCCAAATGTATGTAGAATATCTTATTTCACTTTATTTGAGAGGTTTGTTGTTATCATATCCAATAAGGTGGATGATGGTAATCCACTAGTGACGTTTCATCACCAGGCTGGTAGCTTCTTCAGACTGGCAATTCAATCCCCTGCTCAAAAGCATGTTATAGCTACTGTGCTTGCGGCTACCGTAGAGGGGGTAGACAGTAAGAGTTGGTTATATATGTTATGTAAACTGTAGCCCCCTTCTGTGTTATCATCATTTCATTTGATCCAAATGGCTTTTTTCAGCCATCTGGTGTTCTTGTCTGACTCCTTGTCTACATAACATGTATGATCAACTCTTACTGTTCACGCCCTCTATGGTAGCCTCCAGCACAGCATAAAAATGCTTTTGAGCAGTGTTCGTATTGAGTTGCCAGTCTGAAGAAGCTATCGGCCTGGTAGTGAAACATCACAAAAAGTGTGTTCCATCATCCACTTATGGACCTACGGCACATATTCTCCTGGCCACAGTCCGACATACGCGGGCGCACTCTGTTCAGCTTACTGCGCATGCTTGAAAACTCACTAAAATGCCGCTAACCAATTAGATTCGTGAGGTCGAGCTTACGTATTGCGCACCAAGGATGTCCGTTGCACCATTGACCTCGCATACTTTTATGCGACTTTTATGCGAGGTCAACCTCATGTGACGTGAGTCCATTGAATTTGATCGCAACGAACTTCTCTTAAATAATGTTTATCTACAACCCAGATGAACTTACTCAATCATGCTTATTTGTTTTCAGTGGATAGAAAGCTTCGTAATGAACGCCCTCATAGTAAGTCATCCAGTCGAGTTCAACGCACTTTACATGATTTGACGGACATGCCAGGTATAGAAAGATCGTCTGCTCCTTCCAGCAATGACTATAATGATGATGTGTCACCATTATACACATCGAAGATTGCAGGTAAATCTAATATCACATAAATATGATAAAGTTATCAAACCCCCATCAAAACGATGACCAGAAATGTGGGCGATCTATAAAATGTTGTTCAAAATACTTCATTTAAACCTCAGAAACACATGGTCAAATATTACTCGAAATTCATGGACTTCATTTGCAAATTTATCTTCTGTCAAATGTAAGTTTGAATCTGATAACCTTCCCAAACACTACAAAACACATCAGCAAGCCTATGTTTGTAGCCCTCTCTTTATCAGTCCATCTCTTTGAACAATTGTAGAAGGGTGTTTATCATGATGACCAATAAGTTGTTTTGGAGAGCGTTTATGTTCTATCAACTTGTGACTTGGACTCTCATCTCAGCATTCCAGATCACATCTCCTACAGATAGTTTTATTCCTTCCAATCCACTGTGGGGCATTAAGGTTTATGGACGTTAGTGCTGGAACCAACTCTACACGTTTAGAAAAATCACCACACGACTAAAAGGCAGCAAAAGCAACTCACCTGTTTTTCAGCATTATAAGTTACTCAAGTCAATATTTCACAAAAATATCCATCATCGTATCAGGGAAAAAATATCGTTTTAAGTTCCAATGCTACTTCTTTCAACAATCTCCAAATGTAAGCCTGACATTAGTAAACTAAATAAATAAATGAAACAAGCGCACCGCTCATATTTTGCATGGGCTATTCATTCATAAAAGAACCGCATGATCAGAGAGAGCCATTTGGGCGATTGAAGGCTCAATTAATATATTTTGACCTGCGCCATTCACGAGGAGTAGCAATTTCGTGTTAAATATGTGGTTGCCACTCATTAGCATGGCAATTCGAAGGCGTCATTTGTCTCGTTTTTTTTGGCAAATTAAATCAATCCAAAGCATATTTTAATGATTGACAAATTGAAAATTGCCCTTTCCCACTGTGACATGCATGCATAAATGCGTAATGATGATTGAATGGGAAGTTGGAAAACCAATATTTATCGCTAGGATTGCATTTTATGAAGGCATAAGATTCGGTAGTCATGTATGTTGGTTGTATGTGGTTGAATTACTGCTTTTGTTTTCGTAAAATTCCTCACCGTGCACCCGTGTACACGAACCAATAAACTGCCTGTGTATACGGATAAGAATTTACAGCACTCCCAGCACTAGTCAAAGTTTACCAACAGCAACAATACACATGTGGAGAAATAAAGATGTTTACTTTTATATGTGTTATTTCTTCTTTTCCAGGAAAACCAATGACAAAGTCTATGCATTCACCAACTAGTCGGAGTGTGAATGACTTAAACAACAGACAAAAACAAGAGAGTCACCTTCGGACTAAACCTCTCAGGAAAGATGCCTCTGAAGGTGTTGTGTATGAGCCAAGTTTTGGTGTAAACAATGAAAGGAGGAGAGGAAGCAGAGACAAGAACATCCATCATGGTAGTAATAAACCATCTACTAGGACAAAGTAAGGAAACAGTCATAAGAATGTCTGTTTTGAATTTACAGTGACGCCATTTCGATAAACAATAATATAGGCATAATATAATACCTGTCTATCTGGCCAGAATTTGGCCATTTTTGAACCGAATGAAATAGAATTTTGTGTTTTGAAAAGCTATCTAACTTTACTTTCCAAATATGTAAAAATAATTTGCATAAATGATTAATAAAAGCCTAAGATTGAGGGCGATTTTAGAGTTACATTTTTTTCGGAGACACCCTGTATTTTGTTATCATATCACTTGAGAGATATTTTGTAAATGTTATGAACTAAATGGTTTTGTTCTGCTAATGGCAGATGGAACAAACTTATGTGAAGGAATGTAATTCTTGAGCATTTCCCAAAAGACTTAGATACCCGTAGCTGATCATGGTCTTTAATATGTAAGCATGTCAGGTTCCATTCATTTTGTTGAGCCTATTTCAAAGCACTATCATAATAAATCAGCAAGATTCTCATATTTTTGTCTTGTATTTCGCTATTTGCCATTGATGCATTATCCTCCTCGATGTTAATAGTTGAAAATAAAGAGCATTATTGGGTCATACACAATTGATTTATATCCTGTTATGTTATCCATGTTATTCAAAGACATCTATATTGAATGGCCACATATTGAAGGATGGGGTCTGGAGGAATTGTTTTGATATTGAAGATCAAAGCATAAGATCTTAAAGATAATAAAACTAATTGATGATTTCTACTTTGACAGACACTCATCTGCTAGCATTGTGAACCTTGAAGCCGATGATGACTTTGTGCCGCTACGACTGGATAGATCATCTAAACAATCAACAGGTGGCGCCAAACCAAAGCACAAAGTAAGTTTAATCTATAGAAAAGTAAATATTAAGTTAACCAAGTGAATGAAACAAATACAAGTTAGGGGAAAAAAGAAAGATGGTTATCTTTATAACTCCATTTGTTATTTGTTTGGAATTGCCTATGTGTCATGTTAGTGCCCCTTCTCATAATGTATAGACTCAGTCTGATACAAGTTCTAATCAAGCAAGCTTTATGAAAGCCTGCATGAATAGTTGTCTGTCTTGTCTTAGCTCACAGCCTCAACATTCCAAGTAAGGCGTCACTTCAATATATTTAGAGTACTCTGTACCTGTTAAGATGTTAAAATGAGAGTTAGCCTGGAGCCATCTTAGATTAAAAATGAGTGCGATACTGCTGTTAGGTAGGAATTTGATATTGGTTCTGCAAATAAAACCTTGCATTTGTTTTTAGCATCATCAGAATCAGAACAGACAACAGATTCTGAACTGTTGTATTGATAGATCAGGGATGACAAAAGAAAATAAGAAGTGTGATTGCTTCAAGATGCTCAACTTTTACCTTTATTGCTGCTATCATTGAGATAAGAAAACCCCTATAAGGCGGACAACTTACAAGAGGTCCTTGTCAATTAACTAATGAATATTTAATAGCTACTAGCGCAGTAAAAGAAATAGCCCACTGGAATAATTGCTAAACAAATTCAAATACTGATCTCAACGGACAAAATCAAAAATTGGGAGGAAGGGGGGGGGGGGGGGGTAGCTGTTGTCAACAATTGCCAATGACAATGCAACCAATGGACAAATGAGGTGTCTTTAAACAATCACACTTCTCAATCTCTGTCGATAAAACAATATTAATGTGTAGCATCTTTTGATATGTCTTTCACAAGAATGTTTAACATGTTTATTAATACTGACTCTTTCTTTGTCTCTTTGTTATTTCAGAAACATGTCAAGAAACCAGATGATGACATTGTGTAACTATTAGATAGCGGCATTAAATTATTCCTATACAATGATGTAAAATTGACAGTGGTCTCAAATGTATTGCTATTTCTTTGTGCTATTTTATAGAAAATGTACATTATTAGGTTGCTTGTGAAAATGGTTTTATTTTTGCTATATAGTATAATATAGTGTATTCAATACATGTGTGCATTGATTAATGGTAACACTGCAATTGATATCAATCACTCATCAATACTAAGGGATTGACATGATTTATTTGATTGCCTGGGAAGCAAGTCAGATTTCCCCCAATAATCTGCATATTTTACATAAACAAATAGCTGAATATCACCAAAAAATCCTAGTTACAAACCGTTTGGCATATGGAGATGCCAAAATGTCCCTCCATATATATGTCACAATTTCCCTCCAAATACCAACATTTCCCCAAAATAGAGTTTCCTAGGTTAAACAATTTTCCCTTCCATGACTATACAGATAGTCAATGTTCATGTAGCTTAATGCCAAATTTACAAGTAGAAAAATGAGGATAAATGTTAAACTTCAGTAATAATATAAATATGAAGTACAATTAAGGCTTTTCAACTGTAGCTAATACTGTAACACAAGACACATACGCAACAGGTACAAATCCTAATTAAGTCAGCCTTTAGAACAGGTTGACTTTTTCATTGTTTAACCCTAACCATGATCTAACAGAAGCACAGCGCTGGTTGACCCTCATTCCCCAGTCTGCAATCACACATAGGCTCAAAAAAAATTTGGGAGCGCAATCCCTGTCTGTAGCGTGATGCGCAATCACCTGGTCTCCAGCCGCAGCGGCTCAGGGGTACACACACCATCTTGTGTGTCATTATTTGTCCCATGTTTCCCCCTGTATAGCTTTATTGCTACAACCCCCCCCCCCCCCAACCCACCCACCCCCCCCCCCCCCCCCCCCCCCCGAATGGGTTAGGGTTAAGGTGTCAAATATTTTGTTTTACCAAATGTTGCGAATCTTAGGTTATTCAAAATTTATCATTATATATAAAGGGTTCGCAAAAACTAAGCCCTTGCTAAAATTATATCACGTTTGTTTGCATAATTTACATACAATTAGACGTATTGATTGATTGAAACGTTTATGAAAAGGAAAATCACTTGGCTAGGCTACCCACACAAAGTTTCTCCTTTTTAATACCATGTTTACTTGTCCAAAAACAGTCACAATTCCCCAAAATGATGTTTGACAATCCGGGATGTTATTGACGTGAATGGTGGACACTATTGGCTAGTAATGCATGAAAAAAATTCAAATAAGAACTAAATAACGAAAGAAAAGACTTTACTTTAATTGAAAATAAAGACAATTGAAATGAATTTTAAAATGGACTGGAGACATTTTTGTAATTTTCTTGCATACGATTTTGAAAAGTGCCACTATTTTTAAAAACATCATTTTGGGGAAATGTTATTGTTTTGGGAAAAGTGAACGCGATATTGAAAGTATATTGAAAGAATATGGGTAGCCAAGCGTTTTCCCTTTTCAAACACATTTCAATTTCTCAAAACGTCCAATTGTGTGTGGAGTTATATAAATAAGTGTTATCTAATTTTAGGGGGGGGGGGTGGACTCAATTTTTTTGAACCCTTTATATTAACCCTTAAAATTATGGTTTATATATATTAGAATGTATTGAAACTTAGTTTTTGAAATCATGTTATTATCAATGAATTAATATTTGTTAATTTATACTGCCAAGCAGTTTTTATGTACATACTGTGCCCTTGGGCGACGAAACAGGGTGTTTTTTTCGTCGCCTTGTAAAAAGTTTCTTTTGAATGTATCGCTCAATTTTATAGACAACGTCAATGTTAATTGAATTTAATAATTTTGAAATACAGAAAGATTATTGTATCATATGAAGCTTGAACCTTCTCTGTGTAAATTTTTAATATACTTAGCAGTGCAACATTCTATGCCAATATCTTACATGATTTAGTCTGGTAGTTGATTTTTTTTGTTGTTGTATAGAGTGACCTGTGTTTTAGATAAGCTGCCAACACAAAAGTGTTTGCAATGGTTTAGACACACATCCCTCCCCCAGTCAATAAAACCTGGTGAATGACCTCGAAATTAGTATAACCTTTACTTGAAATGTTATGATTGCTTGAAAAAATAATGTGCATTCTAGCCAAAAGTTACTTGAATGGAGTTTAGGGTTACCCCCAGGCCTCAAATTTCGTCAATTTAGGGGCACGGCCACTTTGGCCTTAAAAATAACACATTTCGAAGGGCATCGAGGCCATGTTCTGGGGCACTAAGGCCAAACCAATATTGGAATGAAAGGGCACCAAGGCCATTTTATATTACATTATTTATACCATAATTTTACATGTAAACTTCACTAGGACTTTTATTAAATACTTTACAGCATGAAACGAGACAGTCTGTTTATTTTGTCAATCAACATATTTTAATACTGTATCATTGTCATGGTGTGAATTTGTGATGTTATATATGTACGTTGCTGTTGGAAAGCAGAGCAGTTGCGTAGCTAGAGACAAGGTGGATACATGTTTAAAAACAACCATTAGATAGATGAAAACTTTACACCTCAAATGGACTGTCACATCGTCATTTTTGTAAAATTTTAAAGCACATTGCACCTTTCAAAATCGGATTGAACTTGGAATAATTTGATCAAAGTTAAGTTTATCGGAACCCCCAACCGCGAGCCAAAAGGGCACACGGCCACTGTTAAAAATAGGGCACGGCCATTATGGCCGTGATTATTTTACTGATCCGAGGGCATCGTGGCCAGATGCGAGGGCATCGCGGCAATGGCCGCGATGTAATTTGAGCCCTGGTTACCCCCTAGATGGCCGCTAATCTGAAACACAGGTCTCTATTCGGTGTGTGACATCAGAATGGCTTCTTTTAAAAGAGCATGAAATATGTTTTAATCTCTCCAACATATTTGATAGTTTGATGAGACCATTTGATGGTCAAATCAACTCTATATTTTGGGATAACATATTCATTTAGGTACCATGTATGCCTCAATTGCACGGTAGACCATAGTGTATCGTATCATTGTAACCACACATGCACTTCATCTTCAGTGACTTTCATGAAATCTTGCAAAGTTTTTGCTCGTTTCTGTTTGCTGCTTTCAGCTCTTAACCCCCCAATGTCAGTTGTAGTTGAACATTAATTTTGCTTTTGCTTGATAATTGTAATATCATCAACACTGTGCTGGTCCTGAAGATGAAGCTGAAGATGTGGCAGCCAAGATTTTCAGTGTGCCACATGCTTGGAACCTAATACATGTATACAATATATGAAACCAATCCCAACTGAAACAGTGTAGAGAACGACAATCAGAATACCCGAAGGTATATAATGCGACGAGCACAATTGTACAAATGCGAACTATTACATGTATACTAATACATGTTATACATGTAGTTCAGTATTCACCATAGAAGGTTCTAATGTATGCCTCAATTGCACAAATGAATCGATTGTCTCATGATGGTTAAAGGAAGGGTCCCGCAAGCACAACATTGAGCATTATTTGTTAGAAAAATAATTATCAAGCCGGAATAACGTAATTATATAGAACAAAACACCATACTAGTCACAAAAATGAATAAAAACAGCCATCACTCAACATGCAATTTTTAAAATTCGCGGCGATCGAAAGTCCCGGTGTCGATGACGTCATGAGTATCGGTGCTCAAATTTACGCATGTGCATTGTATAACTATGACACCATCGACACTGGGACTTTTGATCGCCGCGAATTTTAAAAAGTGCATGTTGAGAGATAGCGGTTTTTATTTGTTTCTGTCATGAGTGTGGTGTTTTGTTCTATATAATTACAAAAGTTGGGCTCGATAGTTATGTTTCTAACATTATAATGTACACTTTTATGCTTGCGGGACACCTCCTTTAACTAATATATGCACTTACTTTCACTTTATTATACCGTTAAAGACTTGACACATACCTGATTACACTATGTCATGGATTTGTTAGCAAATGTGTGAACTAATTTAGTATTTATAGAAACAATGAATTGCTTTATGAGATGAGGAATATTAAAAAACGTGATAATGTACATAGGTACATAAATCGTATATCGTACATGGTATATAGTTTTCTCATAAGTCGTATGAAATGGTCAATCAAGACTGAAATATTAAGTAAGTTAAGTCAGTACAATCAGATCAGCATCCATCCATGATTAAACTGCAATATGTATTAGAACAAACCTATATAGCTATATCTATTTGAATTATTAGAAAGCACCATTTGTAATGAAAATGCTTCATAACTTCGGAAAAGGTTATGTTGCTTTGATGTGGCTGGTAAAAGTTATTTATTTGCCTTGGAGTATCTTAGAATAGATTGGCTGCAGGTGACGAGAAAAGAAGCACTGTCGTGCCGGCCCAACTGACTGATTTTCTTAGAATTTGGGTAATAAACTTTCTCGTGCAAATGAATACCGACCCACATTTGTTGTTGTTGAGTTTTTAAGGTCATTTTCAAGGGGGAAAAAAGCCTGACCGACTGACCCACCTAAGATGTCTGTTTGCCCCGTACAACCGGGTTTTTTTCATCACCTTTATATACAAGGTGAAAATCTTTTTGTTAACCTTTATTTGCTGATGTTAAAGGAGGTGTCCCGCAAGCATAAAAGTGTCCATTATATGTTAGAAAAATAACTATTGAGCCCAACGTTTGTAATTATATAGAACAAAACACCACACTTATGACAAAAACAAATAAAAACCGCAATCTCTCAACATGCACTTTTTAAAAATCGCGGCGATCGAAAGTCCCAGTGTCGATGATGTCATAGTTATACAATGCACATGCGCAAATTTGAGCACCGATACCCATGACGTCATCGACACCGGGACTTTCGATCGCCGCGAATTTTAAAAATTGCATGTTGAGTGATGGCAGTTTTCATCCATTTTTCTGACTAGTGTGGTGTTTGGTTCTATATGATCACGTTATTTCGGCTCGATAATTATTTTTCTAACACATACTGCTCAATGTTGCGCTTGCGGGACCCTTCCTTTAAGAGAACCCAATTTGAAAACAAGTTCATGATTTCTCACCATTTATCAGAATATCTTGCAAGAAGCCATGGAAGTGTAAATTAAAGTGCATCGTAATATTATTATGAGGTAATCTCTGCACAAAAGAAAGTATCCACTTTTTTGGAGGTGCCCTGTGTTTAATTCTTAGACCCTAAAGATATTGAACAACAGGCATTTCCTCCCGCGCATTTTGACACCTCATTTGTCACAATAGCACCAATATTGATGAAGCAGTGTCCATTTGAATAAAAAATGATACAGTTTCCATTGTTGCACTTAACCCTATACCGGGCCCTATACCCATGAAAAGAGGGAATGAAAAGACAATCATAATCAGAACATCTCACATTGTCAATTGTTTCCCAACACCTGTATCTACTAGTGTGAGACTCATCCTAATGAACAGTATCATTCATGATGTAAACCAACACCTGTCTCCAGTAGCGTAGCCAGGCGGGGGAAAGGGGGCAGAGTGCCCCCCCCCCCCCCGAAACAAAATTTGACCGGGAAATCAGGAAGGCAGCGGAAAATCGGGAAGGGAAAGGAAGGGAGAAGAGGAGACAAAAAGGGAAAGGAAACGGACAGAAAGGAGAAAGTAAGACACAGGCAAATTAGTTGTAATTTGCAGTTTTTCACACCTGCATAGGGACGCAACGCCTCTACCCCCCTTGTCAATTTTTTTACTCGACGGCAAATCAATGTTACATGAAAAACCTGACTACGCCCCCTCCGGCTACACTACTGCCTGTCTCTTCATGCAACCTTTCTTGTAACTCCAAATCTATGAGCAACTTCAGTTACAGAAAACTCCAGAAACTTTTCATGGAGAGAAAGAAGTGGTACACTTAGATTTACTGTTTTGTTTAGGTTGGCATTAGCCTATAGGTCTGCATCAGTCCAACATTATGATCATTGGCTAATCAATTTAAAATTTGGACCGAGGCCTAGTCCAGTTATACAAAATACCACAACTGATCAATATTGGTGATGTTTAGGCCCATGTTGCTTTGTGATTACATTTTGCGCACAACATTAATGTTCATAAAAAGCATTATTTTAATCTGAAACTTTAAAATTTACCATTGAAAACCTTTGTTATCACTGCTTCTCTCCCCCTCTCGCTTCCTTCAAATCATTACATAAGCTCATACTACGCGTTGATATGAAAGAAAGGTTTTACAGTTCGGTAAACTTTCTTCTGTACTTTGGCAACAAGTACAGAAGAAACTGTTAAAGGTAGATGTTCCGATTTTTAACTTGAAGTTTTCTATTCTACATGAAAGGTCATCCTTAAAAAAGTTGTGTTCCAATGTTTGAGTTGCATAGCTCTAATGGTTCTTATTTTAGGCGCACAAGATGCTGTGAACTGTACCCATTGAGTAGTACACAAACTATATCGGTGGTTACCACCATTCGCGGTAATTCGACGTTATTTCATCAATTTCTCCGTAATTATACTGATTTAGGCCGTCAAATTTCAGTATGATGATGAGAAAAATACGAGCTTTCATATGATATGAAAATCGCCGTATGTTTGAAATAATTCTGTGTTACGAAAATGTGATCGGGTCATCTACCTTTAAGTTTGGTGTCAAAATAATTCTACAACAAGTCTTCTCTATATAAAGCTTTAAAAAGGTATCGAAACCTTTTGAACGCCCTGTATATGAAAATGATTAGATTTGGGATGGTAATATGCATTGGTCTATTTCTCTGTAAACTTATATTAAGTTGGGGATGTATTTTGAAAATAAAAACAGTTATGAACTACCATTTCATTTGAAAGAGGTCAATTTGTTATGCGCATTTAACATATTCTTTTAAACCCTTAGATCTTACCAGCCGCAGCCAGATCCTTTGGGCAAATGTCCATGAAGCAGAGTTATAAGATGGAGAAATATCAACCTGGAGATATTCCCAAAGGATCGGGCTGGTAAGAGTGGACCTAAGGGTTTAACTCTATTTCATCTGCCACCAATGAACAGGTGTAAACTAGTTCACCCAGGGTGAAGTCTAAGTGGACCTTTGCCTTCAACACAAAACGGAGATAGATGGGATGGGAAGGTCCACCCTATATGGCAGGCCTAATGTCCAGTAACTCGAAAAAACAAGTTTTTCGCCGAAAAACTTGGTTTATCGATTGAAAATCCAAGTTTTTCAATTGAAAAACCAAGTTTTTTGACAGCTAGGCGAAAAACTTCGTTTTTCAAATGAAAAACCAAGATTATCGATTTGAAAAACCAAGATTTTCAATTGGCTGGAGAAAATCTTGGTTTTTCGATTGAAAAAACAAGTTTTTCAACGCGGAACGTAAAATAATTAGAAAAAAATTGGATTGAATTATTGAATATTACACTTAGATAAACTTGGTTTTTCAATCGAGGAACCAAGTTTTTCAACGCGGAACGTAAAATAATTAGAAAAAAATTGGTTTATCAAATTGATAAACCAAGTTTTTCGAATTATTGGACATTACACTTTGATAAACTTGGTTTTTCGATCGAAAAACCAAGTTTTATCAAAGTGTAATGTTTATGGCAGGCCCAATGTCCAGTAACTCGAAAAACCAAGATTTTTAAAATGAAAAACCAAGATTATCGATTTGAAAAACCAAGATTTTCAGTTGGCTGGAGAAAATCTTGGTTTTTTGATTCAACGCGGAACGTAAAATAATTAGAAAAACTTGGTTTATCAAATGATATACCAAGTTTTTCGATCGAAAAACCAAGTTTTTCGAATTATTGGATATTACAGTTAGATAAACTTGGTTTTTCAATCGAGAAACCAAGTTTTTCAACGCGGAACGTAAAATAATTAGAAAAACTTGGTTTATCAAACTGATAAACCAAGTTTTTCGATTGATTGGACATTACACTTAGATAAACTTGGTTTTTCGATCGAAAAACTAAGTTTATCAAAGTGTAATGTCTATGGCCTAATGTCCAGTAACTCAAAGAACCAAGTTTATCGAGTGAAAACCCCAGTTTTTCAAGTGAAAATCAAAGTTTTTCTCGAAAAACTTGGTTTATCAATTGAAAAACCAAGTTTGTCGTCGCCTAATGTCCATTTATTCGAAAAACGTGGTTTATCAATTTGAAAAACCAAGTTTTTTTAATGTAAATAATTCGAAAAACTTGGTTTATCAATTGAAAAACCAAGTTTTTCGACGCCTTATGTCCAATAATTGGTTTATCAATTTGAAAAACCAAACTTGGTTTTTCAACGCGGAATGTAAAATAATTCGAAAAACTTGGTTTATCAATTGAAAAACTCAGTTTTTCGACGCCTTATGTCCAATAATTTGAAAAACTTGGTTTATCATCAATCAATTCAAGGTTTAATAAACATATCATTATCGCAGCAAAATGCTGAATTACAACAATATTTACAATATGTAATATATAGAAAAATAGAAACAATATATTCATAGAAATAACTAAGCATGCAAAACACAACAACCCACCGCCTATTGGAAACAGAACTATAGTGTATGATTTAAGAGTTTGACCATGTATGGAATTGAGCTACGAGCGTAACGCAGGGTACGTGTTTTAGGAACAGTTATTTTGTGAGCACTACGGAGAGTCATATTATGCACTTGTTCATCTCTAGATTTTGGTAACCAACCACGGAATTCATTAGATTTTAAAAGGGATTTAGCAAAGATTAAACAAAGTTGGTCTCTACGGTTCCTGAGTTCCGGAATAGCACATGTTATTAAGGCATCCTGATAGCCTATGTAGTTAAAACCTAAGATGATTCTACACGCCCTCTTCTGAATACGCTCCAAATCATAGTGGAGATTTTCTGTCAGACCAGGATGCCATACTGGTAGAGCATACTCAAGAAGGGGGCGAACAAAACCAAGTTTTTCGATCAACGCGGAATGTAAAATAATTTGAAAAACTTGGTTTATCAATTGAAAAACCAAGTTTTTCGACGCGGAACGGATAATAATTAGAAAAACTTACCTAGGCGTCGAAAAACTTTGTTTTTCAATTGATAAACCAAGTTTTTCTAATTATTTTACGTTCCATGTCGAAAAACTTTGTTTTTCAATTGATAAACCAAGTTTTTCGAATTATTGGATATTACGCTTTGATAAACTTGGTTTTTCGATCGAAAAACCAAGATTTTCTCCAGCCAACTGAAAATCTTGGTTTTTCAAATCGATAATCTTGGTTTTTCATTTGAAAAACCAAGTTTTTCGCCTAGCTGTCCGAAAAACTTGGTTTTTCAATTGGTAAACCAAGTTGGATTTTCAATCGCTAAACCAAGTTTTTCGGCGAAAAACTTGGTTTTTCGAGTTACTGGGCCTGCCATAAATTTCTATGGCCCAATGTCCAGTAACTCGAAAAACCAAGTTTTTCGCCGAAAAACTTGGTTTATCGATTGAAAATCCAAGTTTTTCAAGTGAAAATCCAAGTTTTTCGTCCAAGTTTTTCGAGAAAAACTTGGTTTATCAATTGAAAAAACAAGTTTTTCGACGCGTAATGTCCAATAATTCGAAAAACTTGGTTTATCATTTGAAAAACCAAGATTATCAATTTGAAAAACCAAGATTTTCACTTAGGCGTCGAAAAACTTGGATTTTCAATCGATAAACCAAGTTTGGTTTTTCGTTTTCGGAGAAAAACTTGGTTTTTCGAGTTACTGGACATTAGGCCTGCCATACCCTACGAACAAATATTTTCCAACACAAGGGTTCTTGAACTATCCTGTAAAAGCATAACCTTTAAAGGTTGAAATACAGTAAGGGAAAAAACCCAATTTTGAGTTATATTTGGAGGCTTCAATAAATAGAACCCTTTTAGATAGAACTAAGAGTTCTGTCACCCTTTTAGAACTAAGGGTTCAGTCATAGAAAAACCAAGAACCTGTTTTACCGGGAGTCCAGGTTATTGTTACAAACCTGTATTTCCAGTGTTTTCACTGGGTCAAATTCTGGAGGGTGAAAAACAAGAGTTATGGCCAAAATTGGTAATACTGCAGTGTGTTAGGTAGTAAAACAATGGAATTTTCAACATTTTTCACTCTTGAGTGAGTAATGTTTTGAAGTGTGAAAATCTTGAGTAATGTTTTCAAGGGTGAAAATCTTGAGTAATGTTTTTAAGGGTGAAAATCGAAGGTTTAGGGTGTCGAAGGGGAGGGTCGAAGCTCGAGCCCCATATATTCCAACCCCTACCAAGGTATTTATGAATACCCCTATTAATTAACTTTGTTTGTGAGTCGCGGCTGTATTCTGTGTGTGTATCATCAATCATAGGAAACCGTTGGCATGGTACAGTGTAAAACCCGAGCAAAGTGCTTCCCGCCGGTGGTGCATCTCGTGATACATTGCATGTTGGAGCATGCGATACTGGTACATAATTATGCATTTTATGTGCCAGTATCGGCCGATACTAACTGGAACACTGACTTTGTTCCAGTATCGAACGATGGGTGTTCCAGTATTGGACGATACTAGTACAGTCCACTGGGACCTAAAGTACACTTTTCCCACTATAGTCTATTGAATTTACGGCGAACTCAATGTGTGCCTTTGTACCGCTATTGAATGGAGAAGTGCCACCTCGAGTTCGATTCTCATCGATCATAAATATTTTGGAGGAAACAAACGCGAGTTCGTTTGGTTTGAGGAATATTTACTTGTATTGTTCTCCGATTATACAGCTTCGCTCGTAAATCCGACGTCATTCGTCTAAGCACGCTGTTTTCAGCTCTGTGGGCCTAAGCCGCCTAAGTAATAGGCTAAGAGGACGACTATAGTCATAAGACCTCTAGTTAACGAGATAATAATGTTTTAAGAGTACTACCAGGATACTAGGAGTTATTGGTATGAAATTAAAGAAGACCGTTTGTAGTTTACTTGAGCGAAGTCTGCAATATTTAGCATATGTCGAAAATACACTGTTTGTCCAATTAATAGTCAATTTAACAGATTTTTCTTTAAAAAAAATGAAAGATCCAATCTGTATAGGGTTATGCGTTATGAACTCGCCTCCCAATAGGGTGGTGCCGTTACATTTTTGAGTTTTATGCTGTCATTTTCCTCAACTTATTTTCAAAACCACAAAAGCTATCTCAACAAATTTGGTATCATTTTAAAGCCCTCATAACAAGCTATCTGTCTGCAAAATGGCACTGGTATAGCTAATAAGGGGAGATACAGCTGTTTGATGTTTGGAGACCAGGGGTGGTGCTGGAAGGGGTGGCGCTGGAAGGGGTGCCGCGCCGCCTGTAAAACTCAATGGGGATAATCCAATAATGGCGATAATCTTTGTTCTTTTTACAATAACTAGTCATCCCTTAATGTTACAATCACCATTCGGGTCCCATTTTAAAGGATATTTAGTAGTCTTTAAGTATGTGGTTCAACAGACTTGTCAACTATTTGTAACAACTAATTAATTATGGATAAGACCATGATCATCAGCTTTCTTCGCTACACAGTCAACATGAATAATCAGCCTCAATTTACCGGATTTATAAAAATGACTATAACAGAAAAAGTTTTCAACCTATGATAGCAAAAGTATACATTTTTGGAAAGCTTGTAACTAGAGGAATTCAGAAATGCAGTTTATATCAGGGAAGGGTTTATCCTTAAACAAATATTTCTGAAAATTCTAAAAATATATAAAATAGAAATTGGAGATATTCACTAGCCGGTATAATTACCATACCGACGTAGTAACTTTGATAATTATATATCATCTAATGGGTAATGTCATGAGGAATTCAAATCTGTAAAGTAAATAATGATAGGGTATAGGTATAAAAAATATATGGATCTCAAATTAAAAATTAAAAAACTCTGATATTTTTCCGAACATTTCCGATCATACCATTTTAGTTATTGGTCGTACTATAATTTTAATGGCATATTTGGTTTCCTCATGCAATTTCCCTTCAGAAAATGTATACTTTTACTACCTCAGGGGGGTATACAAGCAAATATAAATGTGTAAAGTTAAAATCATGTCGCGAAAGCCAAAATCCGTGTGTAACGCAAAAGGAGGCGAGCTTATAAAACACATGACCATAGTGCTCCCACAAATCACTGTCACTCTGTGAATTCACTCCACAAGAGTGGATTTTCACTCCAATTAACATTTAAGGTCTGTTGATTGAATTATTTTACCGTCCTTGGATGAAAATTGTCTTAATATCAGGCCACTGTTCTGACGACAGAAAGATAAAAGAACGTGGGAAGAGAGGGATATTTCCCTAAAATATTTCCATTGAACTATATTTAACGTCATGCATACTTGACCATTTTTCTACATGTTTCAACATTATAAAACAAAAGTTGAGCTAGCTCCTCCTTTTCCTTCCGAGTTCTGTTTACTTCCGTCGCCCCTAAGCTTTGGTAACTCCAACTCAAAATTCTCTAGTTCGTTTGTGTAGGCATACTTGTTGTTTGCTTGTTTGCTGTTTAAATGAAAAATGGCTCTATAATTTTGATGGAACCCAAAACCCATTGCAAGTAAACAAGAAAAATCAGTAACAATTTAACACAGCGTATTTGAATCCCAAATTATGTAATTATTGAGATGTTAAATGTATTTCACTATTGAATATATGCCAAATTGCAATGTAAAATTGGAAATAATTATAAACTGACGAATATGACAGAACCATTATTTCTCCCCAATCATGTTCCATTAAATATAGTTTTAAAGCTATATTTAAAATCCATCATTAATTCCTTTTTAAAATACAAGACTTGTTATAGTTTTCAAACCCGTAGCCTAACGATAAGCCTCTATCCTGCCCCAGATTCAATGACGGGTTGAAAGACCACGCTTGCACGGTTACCTTCAAAATTGATTGGGATTGATATAGAGCTTAAGTACCGAACTCGGATTGGTTCCATGTGCATTTTTCTGATCCACAGCGCATCTTGTTGAAAAGACTGATATTGATATAATCAAATCATCCTATAATTAATAACCGCTACATATTATTGATCCCGCTAGGGAGTTTAAATGTTCACAATTGAAGCATACCAATCTTTTCTATGCATAACATGCAAATGTTGTTTCCAACATGGGTAGGGCCTATATTAATGTTTTAAACGAAACGAAAAATGGTGAAACTGTCCAAATTTAAATATTTGCATAAATTAAGCTCAATTAAATATATTGTTTTAATTTGTATGGCTCAGATGTTTATATGTTTAAATGTCTGCCTGGCAACATTTGTGTACTAACATTTGCCCAAATATGGCATCAGTACGTACCTGGTCGAATCCAACGAAAAGTGTACACGTGATGTTCAGGCCTATAATAAAATAATCTATATCTTGACAATTTTATTTTTGTGTTATACGTATCCGCCTCGATGAGACGCTTCACGCCATATATAATATGACTAACTTCTATGCACAATTGGGCGTATGCGAGCAATAAACCTGCTATTTTCACCCTTTTTACAAAATATTTGTTAAGGTTTTATTTTAGACATATAACCGTTTAGATGAAAACGAGCTTAAGCGGAATTAATTTTACCTGTTTGATTGGTGGATATCTCAAGAATGCCTCTTGTAATTGTTGTTACTTTTGATCAATCCCCTGAATTGTTATGATTTTTTTGGCTGTGGTAAGTTTTGACGTTACCTACCAATACCTGTTTTGTTAAATCTCACTTTCGGGGAAGAATTCGCATGAGGTAGTGTAATTTGTGCTGTAAGGATACCTAAATATGTTAAATACTTAAATGCATTGTCCACATTCAAGTCGATTTTTTGATAAAGCTGTTAGAAATTTTAAAAGCGGAAACGATCGGTTTGGTAAAAAAAATGCATTACCTCCGAATACCTATTTAAAACACTGCCATTTTAATATAAACACAGATTAGTGAATGATATCTATAGAATAAGCGAAGTGTGATACAATGTACATGTGTGCCAAGTTTTATCATTTTGAAGGCAACATTTTTTGAAATATCAGCAATAAAAGGCTGTATTCGTAGGCAAATTTGAAATATGAAATTTTACCTTCAAATACAAATAACGATACCGTGGTTATTCCCTCTGTTGTTACATACTTGTATCGACTGGAATAAAGTAGAAATGTGCGCTGCGTTCGGCAAGCCACAGAGAAGTTTTGCATCAATCTTTCAGCTTTTGTAAGTAACTTTTCACAAAATTCTGTAGTTTGCGTACAAGTGCATCAATAATTTGTTGTTGTCTTAAAAGTTGATTGAATATAGCCTCCCTATGTCTCAATCTTGTTACTCCTATCAGTGCAGTTGTTTATGTTATTCACGTAAAGACATCCTCTAGTGACAGTTGATTTAAATCGCAATGGGGGTGATTAATGTTTATATAAATAATCAGTAACAGCTTCTCGTGCATTGACTTCATGTTGTATTCGGAGGTAACATGTATATGGAGGCAACATTCAATAATATACACGGTGCATATTGGCCCTAAATGATTTTATTTTACATACAAGCAGTGCGCAATCATACAATCTGACTGGATATATTATTATATTTATATTTGGAGGGAAAAAATTAATATTCCCGTATTAAATGAAAATAGGAGGTGTTAATTTAAATAAAATGCATGGTGTAATCACACTGGTTTTGCCGAGAACATATATTTTGTTGGAGTTAGAGTGAATGAATGTTATTTATATCCATAGATTACACGTTGATCGTCTTAAAGTGGGTACATTTAGTCATAATATCCATGAAATTTCGGCTTCATAATCAATTTTCTCATATTCCATTTTGTATTCGTAGGTAACCTATATATTAGTTAATGAGCATGGTACAATTCCTGTATTGTTTTTCGCTTTCATTCGCACCTTATATTATGTAAATATTTAGCAGGAATGTATAAGACGGGAATAATATCGTTTGGTGCGTAATATTGTTTTAAACCAGCTTGTCGATGATGTATACGTAGTTAACCAACTCCCTCTGTAATTGCAGAGAAGTGACTACCGAGGTACATAATATTGGCCATTATTGTAGTTGTATTTGAAAATGGAATTCATGTGTCACAAATATAAAATAACTTGCTTCACTTTTGCTCGGGCAGGTTGTGTAATGTCACCGAAACGTATTTTAAGTGAACAAGACATTTAGTAAAACATTTTCCCTTTTTAGCTTACTACAAGTAAGCTAAAGCGACTCGATGCGAAAGGTCACGGTAAAGGTCAAGGGGAAAGTGCGACTATGAAATATGGTTTTATCTTGGTCACCCAAGTGGTATTTGTCGGGAAATGTACTTGAGATAGTGAAACAATATGATCGCATAAATGTGTTATAAAATGGGCTTGATTGCCATTCGACAAAACAGGCAATTTTGCGTTATTTTCTTTGTTGTCAAATTTGTATTGAAAATGCATGTAAAACGCTATAATAGAAAAGTTGATTAACACATGACACGCATGTATCATGATGTGCAAGCGTGATTGTCTTATTGTGATTGGTTAAACTACTAGAGATCATTATTATTCATGATACGAAATCAGCGTAAAATAAAAATACAGCCGTCAAAGTGAAAAATGGGGAGGTTGTTTTTCGTTAATTGATGTTAATCGCTTCTGTATATATTCTTCAAACTATATCTCCGATTTCAGCGGCCAAAATTAATGGAAATTGATGTTTTCAAAGGCTTTTCATCATGAGGTGCTGTTAGAAACTCGCGAAAATGAGTAAAACTTGCGACTATTGCCTTGCCAAAATGCTGAATTTGCGCGCTTTATCGCGCCGTAATATTTTGTATTACCCCCACCAGTTTGGTATCGTCGGCCATTCATAAAACTTGTGGACGAAGGATTTAGATTGTACTATTAAACGCCAGGTTATGTTTTAAAGTAAAAAAATAATATGTATACTTTAACCCTCGGACTCGGTTAAACAAAATCAACTTTATTAATGAGAAAGTACAAAAATCATACTTTTATTGAGGCAAACTGTGTCCTAAAGTGGTGGTTTATCATCCAAATACATCGTATTTTCCATCATTAGATTTTCGACACTACGCACTGACCTACCTACTATATAAATTTGGTATCGTCACCTTGCCATATATGGTAACATTTAATTAACTATGCATCGTATGTCATGAATATTGATCATTTCTGATTCAACGAATCCGATTGGTCCGCGATGACCCAAGCTACCGGGACAGGTATTTAGAATTGTATTTAGCGTCAGTAGCAGAGTCGGAAGATTGGACCAATCACGCGACAGCTCTTCTGTTTGGTATATTAATAAATTGACACATCAATATTCAAGCCCGTATTGATGGCCTAATCGTTAGGGCGTCCGACTAGGAATCGTTATGAAAGCGTTCGCGGGAGTTCGCGCCCAGCCCGGAGCGTTAACTTTTCTTGTTTTTTCCTATAAAATTTTTCATAAATTATATTATTCATTTAGTTTAACATTAATGGCGGTAAAAGTGTACAAATATTTTTTTTTTCTCTGCGAATTATTATTTAATATATTAATAATAATTTAATTTATATTTTTTATTTTTTTATTTGATTTCTTTTTTTTCAATTTTATTTACTATGTTAATTTATTTATTTATTTTATTTGTTATATTTTTTAATTTTAATTTTAAATTTAATTTTTAATTTTTAATTTTTAATTTTTTAATTTTTAATTTTTAATTTTTAATTTTTAATTTTTAATTTTTAATTTTTAATTTTTAATTTTTAATTTTTAATTTTTTAATTTTTTAATTTTTTAATTTTTTAATTTTTTAATTTTTTAATTTTTAATTTTTAATTTTTAATTTTTAATTTTTAATTTTTAATTTTTAATTTTTAATTTTTAATTTTTAATTTTTAATTTTTAATTTTTAATTTTTAATTTTAATTTTTAATTTTTAATTTTAATTTTAATTTTAATTTTAATTTTAATTTTAATTTTTAATTTTTAATTTTTAATTTTTAATTTTTAATTTTTAATTTTTAATTTTAATTTTTATGTTCATTTTCATTTTTATGTTCATTTTTATTTCATTTTATTTTATTTTATTATTTTTATTTTTATTTTCATTTTATTTCTTTTTTAAAATTTTATTTATGTTATTTTTTTTATTTTTTTATTTTTAATTTAATTTTTTTTTTAATTTTTTTTTTTTATTATTTATTTTATTTATGTTATTTTTTTTATATATTTTTTTTTAACTTTTAATTTTTTTTTAAATTTTTTTAAATTTTTAAATTTTAAATTTTTTATATTTGAAGAGCTTTGTGCAAAAGGGCTATGGTGCATTTTTTACAAAAATGAGTTTGATATAGAAATGTATAAGGAAAAATCATGTTTCAAAGAAACAAAGTCATTTTTTTCCAAAAAGACCTACATCTCATTGTAAACAGCCATTGAAATTGTTGTTTTGTTGCAAAAGGGCCTGTATCCAGAATTAAATCGGGATACAGGCCCTTTTGCACAGCATAAAACAAATATGCCACTATTATAGTATGTTCAGTCCAAAATGACACAATTACCTTTATTTTATGTAATCTCAACCGAAGCATATGTAGAAGGGCAAATTTGCTTACACTGTGAATGCATAATATATATGAACATGTAGGGTCTATATCTAATTCTTGTTTCATGTAAGGTATAATATGGATTTGAGCTTTACATCATTTGTCATATGCTGGACAGATTATAGTGGTTTCTATATTATAGACATGTTTTATGAATCAGAATCTTCACAAATTCGCAACTTGTAGTGAGCTTCTGCATCATTGATGCTCTCGTTTTTAAAGGTGGGAGGTAATCAAGGGTAGGCCTAACTGATTTCAGTCTCAAATCAAGAATTGTTCATGAACAATGCTTCCGACATTCATTAATTAGTGTAATTGAACTAAGCAGTGGTTGATTTAAAAGAAAATCACAATGAAAGGCACATGCCCGACAATATCTCTGTCGTGGCAAAACCTATTAGATTAGTGTTTTTAAATCAAACAACATTAAATTTTTAAACATAAAATTCCTATTTTGTCTACATCTGACAAAATATTTCATATTGGTGATTCTATGTCAAACGGAATCTGCCTCCGGTTGAAACTCGATAAAAACTTAATATGTACGACTTTTAGAATGATACAATTCCAAACTAGGAAATTATATCTTAATTCTAATCTGACAACTGGATGTCTTGCTGTAAGTTGTATGTGCTTTATTCCGCGCGCTGTGGACTGAAATGCACGACATTTGAATATTCTAGACTTTGAACATGTTCGGCTCATATTAAACTTATATATATAAAATAAGGTCTGATATGAAATTATTTCAAAGTATATATTAAATGAATTAAAAAGCGATCTGGCATTCGTGTTTAAAAAACAGCTATTCAAAATGATAACTGCTAGAAGACTCACTTGCCTCCTTCATTTAGAACAAATTGAGGAAGACAACCGGTTGTTTTATTGCTTAAAACAAATAACCTGACGTTCAAGATTATGAATTACAGGCAAATCAAATTGTTTGCTAAAATAAAACCGCTTGCTTTCTAATTAAGGATGGCTCGAGGAAATGTTCAATAGTTGATTCGATCCAATACTTTGGATTCACATGGAAACTGAACCGTTCATTCTTAACATTCTAAAATGTCCTATAATAAACAAAGAGTAATTCTGTTCTACTAGATATTCATTCTCGTGACAAGAGAGAGATGAAGAACTAACTACACAAAGAATACAACAAGATCCACTAAACTTGTTAAGTAGAGATTACAAGGCTGAATGATCAGAGGTATCTTACTTAAAATGTTTCTATATGCTTAATATTTCATTATGTTTAGTTTTAATGATGAACATGCTTTTTACCAAATGAGATGAGTAAGAATATTATACTAGCGAGTTAATTGATTGTTTAACTATATACCTTTACGAAATTTTAACCCAGTACGATATGTATGTTGTCATCATTTTGCCTTGTATCAGATGTTAAATATTACACACTTCTGACTGTTTTGTAGAAGTTAAACGCACATTCTTAACAATTGAAAGTCAAGCAAGAAAGACACTTACAAAATTGGATGATCAGATACGTTAGCATAATAAAACATTTTCTGCCGTAATTATCATGTGTAAATTAATTTTAATCAACATTCCTTAACCAAATTAGATGATCAATAATACTAACAGTATAGGCCTAATGAGTTTATTGATGTTTAGGATGTTTTCTTTTATATCTTAGAAATAGGAACATAGTTTTATATAATTTTAATGTTTATTTGGTTAATCTTGCTTTTTATTCAAATGTTGAATATTACGCAAATCTGATTGTTTTGTAAAAGCAGTGCTGAGCGCACATTCCTATATTATCAACTTTTAACGTCAAGCAAGACACCTTTTTATTTTGCTGTACGACATTCACCCTCACACGCGATTCAGGGCATAAAAACTACGTCGAGTACAATTTTGCCTCTTAAACATATGTAAAATCAAAGAATCCAACCGTTCTTAGTCAACGAAGTTAAAAGTGAGAAAAAATGTGTTACCTACGAATACTTTGATTATTGCAATATTAGCTACCGTGCTTTAAGTCTTAACATGTTTTTCTCTTATAGGAATGCTTAAAATTGTTGCCTGATATTTTGTTCTTAATAAACCTATTCAAAATCACAACTGAGAGTTAGATATTGTATATTGTTTCAACATTAAATTAATATTCTAGTATCTATTTAAAGTAAACTATTGGGGAATATGTCCATAATATTAGGATTTAAACATGTTTTAACATGTTTATTTAAAAACAAATATTGTTAACAACCCTGCATGATCATTTCACCCCCAAAATGCAGCATAAATTAAGTACAACATTAATGTATTACAGTTTTACTTCTCTTATACCTACGTATACATTAACTGTTACCTACGAATACAAAATGTCCACATTCCTCTATGTACTTAAGTTTCTGGCGCATGCTCAAAATTCTAAATTTTCCAGAAAGGGTCATTCCCCCTCTTTGAGGTACATGAAAACAAATGTTCATTAATATCATCTTGGTGAAAGTATACAAAGTGACTCAACCTCATGTTTCAAAGTATTGAGAGCCTGAAAATGCTACCTAACTGTGTGAATCTAAAATGTAAAAAAAGATGAGTAACTGTACAAATATGTCCACTTTCTATCAGCATTAGCATCTTCTGAATACAATACAATCACAAATTTGAATGCAATATGTAAATAGGTGGAATAATCATCACTTAATCAAAATATGGTACTTGTATTTGTAGGTAATATTGAGAAGTGTACCTTCAACTTCATCATTCCGCCACGTGGTCAATTGGAGAGATTAGTGATGGCACTTTTTTTCCATACAAGCTTGATATGTTGACTTTGAGTGGGGAAAAGGAAAAAGAGATCGAAGCATTTTGAAACTGGACCCTAAAAATCTAGCCGTGTACACTTTTCGTTGGATTCGACCACCTATTCTAACTTTTATTCGGCTCGGGCCTGTCGGTTCTCGCTGGTGGCGCTCTATACCTCACTGGGCGAGGGGACTTCTCGACGGACTAGTGCAAAGCTGAGACTAGGTGAAAAGCATGCAAATAAATAACATTTTTAATCACAACATTGTTGGATTTTGTAACATAGGCTATAAACATGTTTTTATGGCTCTTATTTTCTCGAACGTTGATGATTTATATATAGTTGTTTTTTCAAGAGATTGACCGAGCACAGAAAAGATGTTTTGCTCCCTGAAAGTTGTCTCTTAAGTAAATGTTTTTAAACATGATACTTGATTTGGTATAGGTCTATGCTATAACTAAGTTAAGGTATTGTTTTGTTTTTCTTAATTGGATGGAGTAATACATTAATTTATACCAACAGCGGTATTCCTAAATGAGGACACATGCTACACAACTACACCAACCGCATGCTCCAACAGACCAGACGTATCACGGAAATGATGTTAATATGATGAGCTACCTTCCTGTACCAGCAGGTAAACCCGAGTCTCAGATGTCAGGCCCGTCAGATGGGGGGGGGGGGGGCGGTGGCGATCGCCCCCCTCTTTGAAAATCTTCCCCGGAAAATTTGTACACAGATGAAAAAATTTCGCGCGCTACGCGCGCATTTGTCTTCCCAAAATGCAATATTCTTTGCTACAAGCTTGTTTAGAGTCAAAATGGACCTCGATCGTGCAAAATAGGTGCAAATTCGAAAGTCGGGCATGTGTGGCGCAGTGGGTAGAGCACTGGATTCATGATCTAAAGGTTGTGGGTTCGAGTCCCGCTGTGGTCAACATGTTGTGCTCATGAGTAAGGCACTTTACCGCAATTACTCCTCTCTATCCCGGTGTATTTAAATGGGTACCGGCATTCTTCAGTGCTGGGAAGGTAACAGACTCGCTGTGGAGGAGGTGTAGCGAGCCACACACACAGCAACATGTCTTCTAACTTCATGGTCTGGCCCTATCGCTTTGAAAGAGAGATGGGCACTCCGCTCCTGGTATTACAGGATCGACCGCCTTTACCTTTACGCGCGCATATTTGACTCACAAAAATGTTGTCGGTTCATTATCATTTCTCGCCCCCCACCCCCCCCCCCCCCCAATATCAATAATCTAGCTACGCCACTGCCAAAAACAGAGAAAATCCCCCTCCCAAAAAAAATGCCCTCAAAAATATCTCCAAAACTAACTACTTCCGGTATTTCTAATTCTGTGCGTCGACCAACAAGAAAGGTAAACTATGACACCATAATGGAACAGAAATATTAAAAAATCAGCGTGTCTCCGACGGAAAAAAAAATAGCTCTATCACTTCCGGTGATTTTTTTTGAAAAAACGCCCCCCCCCCCCCCCTTTGAAAAAAGTGTCTTACGGGACTGGATGTATAAAACTGGTCTTGTTTTTTAATAGGACGCTCAGAATTTCTTCCATCGACACATCACCTTAAAAAGGGGTTTCTTGTTACGCCTATGTATGCCTTTATTAATCACTTTAACCATTATCTATTCTGCTTTAAATATAACGGACCCTGGATCCTTCTCTTGGTTATGATGTAATATCAATATATTCTATTGATTAAACAATTGTGCCTTTTGTTGAAGGCTTTAAATAGAAACAGGCATGGCCAACTATCACAGTGCGCGTGTTATATGGTAGCGTAGACCGACTATTTTCAGTGGGATACTGCAGCAGTACAGATAGCATCGCACAGGAAAGAGGAAGCGAAATAGCGGTTTCCTTGCCATCGACCTATCGACATTATAGCACCAAGCATAGCACACCTTATAATATTAAGCACAAGGTAGCACTAGCAATCCGATATCGAATCCGTTCTGCTCCAACCATTTTCGGTCAAAATGTCTCGCATTAGACCACAACCGCAGGGCATTCAACATACAATATTTACTTTCGAAGAGAACTTTGACCATCGACCATGGATAGCCTGGTTTGACCAGAACTGGACCATTTCTCTCTGGGCTAGTCTGGTATATGTAGTGGTGATATTTGGTTCACAGCGCTATATGAGAGACAAACCCAAAATTGATCTACGATTTCCACTTGTCGCCTGGTCTTCTAGCCTTGCAGTCTTCAGCGTCATTTGTATGATCAGACTGTGGCAGGAGTATTTACTCTACTTCAATCAAAATGGTTTCAAAGGTACCATGTGCGATTCCTTCTGCTATTCAGGTGTCAACGGCTTCTGGTCCGTTATCTTCGTCATTAGCAAGCTACCAGAACTTGGAGATACTCTATTTGTGGTTCTTCGCAAACAGAAGCTCATATTTCTTCATTGGTATCACCACATTACCGTGTTAGTTTACTCATGGTACAGTTATTCGCAACTAGTTGCTCCTGGAAGATACTTCATTCTTATGAATGCCACTGTACATGCCATCATGTACTCTTACTACGCTCTCCGGGCTTCCAAGTTAACCCGAATACCACGGCAGGTGAACATGGCTATAACCTTCCTTCAGACATCACAGATGTTTGTTGGAGTTGTTATCAACTTCTTAGCTTTATACCACCGATCACAAGGGGTTGAGTGCTCTACTACAAATGAAAATATGTTTTGGGCTTTTCTGATGTACGCCAGTTACTTTGTGCTCTTTGTACATTATTTCTACCGAGCGTATTTTGTGCCGATTCCAAAACTTCAGACCAAAACGGATGTAAATGCAAATGGAGTATTTATTGAGAATCACAAAAACGGACATACAAATGGAGTTAATAGCAATGGCCATGCAGCAGTCAAGATCGACTAATAGCAATGGCCATGCAGCAGTCAAGATCGACTAATAAAACAATGATTTTTTTTATGAACATGCCTTTGACTTGAGGATGGATCATCGTGGATCCAGAGTATGGGAGAGCGGGGAGTGTACGCCCTATGGGCAGGTTCGCCCACAACGTGATTCTCATCTTTGTGGCCACTGGTTGAATTTGGCGATATGTTGCAAGCTTCCCATGCCATATTAACGTGACAGATCACCGTAACATATTTGTCAACTTATCATCCAAAAACCATTTTTGCCTCACAAAAGTGAATTTTCTTCCATTTTTCATATTGATATTTTGGACCCCTACATTTTATTTTGGAATAAAATAACGAAAAATAACGAATCTATGTATTGGGTATTATGGTTCTTTGTGTAGCCTAATTCTGAGCCTATAGGGCGAACTTACCCCGGCCTATGGGCGAACCTACCCCGGCGTCGGGCAAGTTCGCCTTTTTGAGACACCTGTCTTTATCATTTACCCCTGCTTTTACAGTAGGGCCTAGAGTATCACTGAGATCATGGTCGTATATACAGCCAAGATATCAATCTTTCGCATAATATCAAAAGGTCCATTACATCTTTAAAATTGGTGTATGTATAACTCTTCAAATGAAAATAGGGCGAACACTCCCCGCTCTCCCCTATGGTCTTGCAACGGGCTGGCATTCGCTGATGATATCAAATTGAATTTACCATCTGATTTCACCGAATTGAAAGCATTTACCCCGGCAGCTATAGATCTTTCCAAATTATTTACGAGTTTTGGGATGAGGTGACTTCAAACAAAGACCGTCTTTGCTTCAAACAATGTTTAATTCATTATTCATCAATCTTTATTTTGAAACAAGTGATGGCAACCAATGAACAACCCATTTTGTATGGGATTCGGTATTTAATTATTTCACAACAAAAATCTATTTTTTTTTGTTCTGAAGTCATGGCAATGAAAGTACTATAAGTTGAGTGAGAAAATCGTATGAAAATCGATAATGAATATATTGCAATTATCATTTTATGAACGAGTTAGCATACACCTGAATCAGTTTGGAAGAGCTGGGAAGATGAACTTTAGGATATCCAACGTGTCAGCATTTATAAAAACAGTTTTGTTTGTTAACTTAGCGCTGTCATTCACAAATTGATTGCCATCATATAGAAACCAAATTCATGATTATAATATCTTATTTATTTTGCTAACAACGACGTTTTCTTTTACTATAATTATTATAGTCTATCTCCCAGGCATAGCCTCCGTAAAACTGCTGTAACTCCTTCATTAATCATTTAATCTATATAAAAGTATACATTTACTTTAAGGAAATGGTTCAATGAATCCAACCAATAACATGAAATTTACCATTTTGAGAAAATTATATAAAACACGGTTTTTGACCCATTTTAGGTTTTGTCAAGATAACTAAAAATATATTTTGTCAAATTTTGCCTTTCTAGTTTTATAATAATCTTAATAAAATTCTCTAGGAGGGTTTTTTGCTTTGTTTTGAATATCTGATTCATAATTTTAATTATTGACCAAAAAGTGCCAAAAATGTGATATTTTACCTCCCAAAAAAATAAATCACATTGTTGGCACTTTTTGGTCAATAATTAAACAAATTAACCAGATATTCAAAAAAAATGGAAAAAACTCCTAGAGAATTTTATTAAAATGAATTTGGTGCAATTTAAGCATTTTTGACTAACAACTGAATTTTCTACGAATGCAGCAAATTTTGAGCCAAAAAAAGGACGATTTTTTGGTCAAAAATTAAAAATCAGCATTTTTGGTGAAATTTGATACCAAAAATGGATTCTTCGACTCATTTCCTTTCCAAAAATGTATACTTTTATGTATTAATAGTTCAAAAGTTACAGCGCTTAATAAATTTCATGGAGTGAGGGTTAATAGCCTCCTTTTGGGCTATTAAAGGCATACTATGTGATATTTTCCAGGGAGGGAGGGGGGGGGGGGGGGGGGCGCCTTCTTGGGCCTCTATTCATGATTTTTGTTTAGAAAGTATATAGATGCAGATTTACATTTCTGATCATAAATCATAAATACATTCCGAGTTACAGAGCGATACGATTCCGAATTACTTCAAAATCATGGTTTAAGAGTGAAAATAAACCAGGACAGTTTATAAATTCACTCTAAAACCATGATTTTGAAGTAATTATAGGAATCGTATCGCTTTGTAACTCTATCAGAAATGTAAATCTGCAAGAAAATATACTTTCTAAAATAAATCATGAATAGAGGGCGTCCCCTGGAAAAGATTACATAATATGCCTTTAAAGCACTTTTTGTTGTTATAGCCATCATAATTCTCCTGTAATCTGGAAAAACCTAGTAAGTCAATTTTGGTGAAAATTGAGTTAGACCCATATTTGGACTTAATACTAGGTTTTCCCCCTTCAGTTTATCAATTTAAGTGTGTGAAACTCTTCCCTGTCTGCAGTTTTTCATCTGGAAGATGGAAAAACCTAGTTTTGAAAAAAATTGGGAACAGTTTTCCTTTTGTTTCTCAAATTTATATCCAACAGACTTACTAGGTTTTTCCAGATTAATACAGGAGACATAGCGCATGTATGGCCTTAAACGAAAAGACGTCTTTGCTCAAACAAACCTGAGAGATGTTTTAAGATTATAATATCTCTTCCCGTATCTCTTAACAAACCACGCAGCTCAATTTGAATTGAATTTATAGGGGTAAATGATATGAAAATACAATCCTGATTTCTAGCTATTGTTTGAATATAAAGACAATAAAGTATACATTTAGCTATCGTTTCACTATGTACAATGTATCGGTTTTTATCAAAAATAAGAATATTATAATTGCAAGCCAAACCAAATCGAGGGTTTAGTGCAACAAAGGGCTATCTGCATTTCGGTCATTTTGAGAAAAAGTGAATTTAAGATTTGTACCCATCATTGTCACCTATGGTCTTGACAAGTTAAAAGAAATGCTATTCAAACCTTTTTGATTAGGTGAATTTACTATTTTCTCATAATTAGGTTCCTGATCTTGTGCGGATCATTTTGATACCAACATCTCTTTAAGTCCATAAATGCAGATAGCCCTTTGTTGCACTAAACTCTCGAAATAGTTGTCGTATAAACACATCACCAAAAGTAAGTCCCCTCTCAACAGTTCGTCACAACAACATTAATATCGTATAAGGTAAACATTTTACCAATAAAACTATTTCCTAAGTGTTGTTTGAAAATGAAAGATGTCCATGACTTCATGGCTGAATGAGCTCAAATGGAAGACAAAAACTGCCCTTCTCAAAAGTCACAACAATTTATGAATGGCTTCTTACTAATTGAAAACACTTGTGGTTGAATGAATATTGCTCTAATGTGTAATCAATTCATGATCATTCAGCCATGTAAATCCCCTTCTTGGCTCAGAGCTTAGCACAGTGAGAATTTTTTCATTATTTCACATTTCGTTCTCATTATTTGTCACAAATATGATAGTATGTAGTGTTGAGAACTTATATAAAATAATTCTGTCTCTCATTAAAGGGACATTGCCCAATTTGATGTGCGCAAATCTACAATTTGGTCAAAAATCTAGGAACATACCATTCAATTTGACTGTATTCTCTGTTGGAATGTCGTCGTCGTCGTTCTATGGATCATGGCTAATTCTTTGTGACAACCTGATTTATGTTTTTAATGAAATTCACCTAAAAGGCATTTTTATGGAATTCTTTCACTATTTCATATAATTATTTGTCCTAAATGTGATGCACTTTAGTGTTGAGAAGGGATCTAACGTAATTCTGACTCTCATTAAAGGAGCATTACCCAATTTTATGGTCCACAAACCTGAAATGTTGTTAAACTTCTAGGAATATGCCTTTAATAATTACAAGCCTATTGGTATTAGGTACCAGCATTGCGATTTTTTTTTTAAAGTGCGCTATAAAGAAGTGTTTAGGCCCGGGGTTTAGGCGCACTCAAAATGGTTTTGTTTTGAAAATGAGCTAATATAATTTGTATTATCCGCGTCTCTCTCATTTAATGCAATTTTCGTAAATAAATGTATGTGGCGTAGCTTGACATGACAAATATATCAAAATTTCAAAGGCGTTATCCCATATTATGGTACTTTTGAGTCGGCAGGTATAAAAGACAGGATGCTGAAACGACAGAAACGACAGAAACGACAGAAACGACAGAAACGACAGAAACAGCTGCAAACCATAAAAATGAGACGAGGAGTATCAATGTGGGGAGTTCAGCACTAGTGTAGCCACCCAATTCGCAATAAGTGTCCGGGTTAATCTGCAATGCAACTTGGATTAGCAATACGGGTAGGGTAGGGGGTTGGGGCCACGAAATCGGTGCGAGGTTTGGGTTAGGGTAGGGTACGTTCACGGAACTGGGCGGGTTGAATGGCCGTTGGTGGGTACGGTTGGTTATACGGCCCCAGGGGTGCACTCGCATAGAAAAGGTGGATGGGGGGGGGGGGGGGGGGGGGATACTGGTTGGGGTAAAGGTATTGGGCGTCGGGTTGGTTAGGGTGGCTAGGGTTTAGGGGGTAGAGTTGGGGGAGTAGTTGGGGGTAGGGGTTACGGCTTGGGGGTGTTGGGTTGGTTAGGGTGGCTTTGGGTTTATTAAGCCTAATTTTAATGTTACACTTAATAACAAATAAAATACAAGGATATTGAAATTTAATGGTAAATATTTTGTTGGTATGGTGATGGATGAATTCCAAATTAGGAGGCCATGTCATGGCTTATAAAATGTTGCGCAACATACATGTATCAGAAAACAAGTAGGCCTATACTTTTAAGCTCGCTTGATATTAAATATATAAACGGGCTTTTATTTTTATAAGCTTGAACTTCAAGGTACCTTTATAAATACACTCATATTATGTATGATTTCTTATCAAAATTTCATGAAGGGTCAGGTGGTGAGAGTGGGTGGGGGATTAAAATGTCGGGGTGGTGGCTACTAATAGGAGCTTATTAGATTATATGAGTCTCAATCACACTACCTGTAGAATTACGGTTGGGTCTTAAGGAGGACGAATTAGGGACGTGGGGGGGGGGGGGGGCTTGGCATCTGATGATTTGAAAGACCCCTCCCTCCCAGCAAGCTCATCACTCTCTCTAAAGTGCATCGCTCTGTTAGGCCATTTGGCCATCCCATTGTCCAATTTGTATATTGGACTATGACTCCGTTTCAATTATAAACTCGTACTGTCAATTTTTCTTCTTCTTCTTCAATTTCTGTCGTTTCTGTTGTTTCTGCATTCTGTCTTTTATAACTGCCGCTTTTGCAACATTATGGATGTCATTAGTGCTTTTGTGGATACTTTCGTTTCGTCGATGTCGATATGTTCAGGCACTTGGAGCTGAAGTGATTACGTAAGTGTTTGATTTTATATAGCATATAAAAAAGTGTTTGTTTTACATAACACATCCGTACAGTAAGATCTGCCGTTTCTCAGATCAGATGCATGATTTGAAAAATAGCCTCAAATACTCCCGGCAACGTTATTTCATTTAGAAAGTAATTTCCCACCCTTACTGTAGATATCGGCTGGAGGCCCAACCTTTATATTGTTAATTTGTTTATTATGTTTAGTGCCCATGGACCTTGGACTGGAGAATTGCTATGCTTAGTGATCAAACACCGGGTCAACAGGCCAACGGGCAAGCCAGAGGAGGAAATAGAAACTCTTGCAGGAGAATCGGAATATATGATTGAAATCCCGGATTGAAATACTGCTAATTTTGTGGAACCGTTCGATTTATGGAAATAGTATCGCATGGCTGATTATGTTATCCATCACGCAACAAGCTAAACCAATATTTATAAACCCTACTAGGGCCTATATTAATATTTGAACATTAGGTTGTAGAACATCGCGTGAAAAATATTTCCCACAAATAATTCTTATGAGCAATTAATCATTTCATAAACGCAATAGCGTCGTATTATTAATATTGACGAAGAGCGTGAGCGATACACACATGTCCGCCCGATTGTGCTGCCTAGTTTTCATACACAGCACATTTCAGCAATTGATTCGGATTGGAAAGATCTTTTACTAAAAAAGGTACACGTCTGCACTCACAGCGGCCCCTTGATTCATTGTCGACAATGTTGCCTCATATACCAAATGAATTCCAACGGGCTATTTTTCCTTTCGAAGAGAACTTCGACCATCGACCATGGCTAGCCTGGTTTGACCAGAACTGGACCATTTCTCTCTGGGCGAGTCTGGTATATGTAGTGGTGATATTTGGTTTACAACGCTATATGAGAGACAAACCAAAACTTGATCTACGATTACCACTTGTCGCCTGGTCTTCTAGCCTTGCTGTCTTCAGCGTCATTTGTATGGTCAGACTGTGGCAGGAGTATGTTTACTTCTTTGATGAATATGGATTCAAAGGAACCATGTGCGACGCCTTCATAGGTTATTCAGGTGTCAACGGTTTCTGGTCCGTTATCTTCGTCATTAGCAAGCTACCAGAACTGGGAGATACTCTATTTGTGGTTCTTCGCAAACAGAAGCTCATCTTTCTTCATTGGTATCACCACATTACCGTGTTAGTTTACTCATGGTACAGTTATTCGCAACTAGTTGCTCCTGGAAGATACTTCATTCTTATGAATGCCACTGTACATGCCATCATGTACTCTTATTACGCTCTCCGGGCTTCCAAGTTAACCCGAATACCACGACAGGTGAACATGGCTATAACCTTCCTTCAGACATCACAGATGTTTGTTGGAGTTGTAATAAACTTCTTAGCTTTATACCACCGATCACAAGGGGTGGAGTGCTCTACTACAAATGAAAATATATTTTGGGCTTTTCTGATGTACGCCAGTTACTTTGTGCTCTTTGCACATTATTTCTATCAAGCGTATTTTGTGCGGTCTCCAAAACTTCAGACCAAAACGGATGCGAATGCAAATGGAGTTGTTTCTACTAATGGAGTTCATCAAAATGGAGTTTACAAAAATGGAACTGTTTCCAATGGCCACCATTCTGCACTCAAAAGAGACTGAAAATCCTCACGTTCGGAATAGCCCATATATATCATGCAGTATCTGTGTGATCATCATTTATAATGTACCATGTTATGAAACAGGAGTCAACCTGGGAGTCAACCAAGGCAAGAGTGGTCATATATCTTGCAAATATTATCTTTGTGTCAACATGGTCAATAGAACTATGCCTCAGACTTCCTTATCACCCCAATATTAATGGATAAGCCAAAAAACAAAGGAGTACCAAATACCTTGTGTGCCTTTTATTACGTATTACAACCTGAACCACTTGTAACCTCAATTTCTTTTTAATTAGTATCCTATACTGCAAAATCGCCTTAATTTAAGATTAACCTTAATTTAAGATTAACCTTAGTAAAAAGGTAGCGTGGCAATTTATTTGTGTTGATATTTGATAGTATAGTAATATATTAATATAGTGAATAGAAATTATATTAGCCTTGGATCATAGCATGGGGTTCAAAATCAATACACTATATATGATTAATTATCATCACTATTCACTACGATAATTTTGAAATTGAAAACCTCCGCTCTTTTGAATAATGCATCATAGACGTTGCCTATAGCTACCTTTGTACACGTTGTACGTTGTATTTGACCAGTTCCATTTTCATCTTGTTTATTATTGATATAATGGTAATAGAATGATATAAATAAATGGTATATAGTTGTGCTGAGTGACCATGGTGATGTGACTTCATGCGTTCAAAGTCAAGCGAAATTAATTGGTTGATAATTATAATATGATGAGAATCTAAGTGAAAGCTATCAAAAATCCAAAACATTGAAAATGATAGGGCCTATGTATAATTTTGTTTTCTTTCTCAGAATAATGTAATATTTTCTTTAAAACTGTATAAATATAGATAATATTTCCGACAAACATGTACTAGTATTCAGATATTGTTTGTCTTTGGTCATATAGCATTCTTTCGTGATAGTTCCGTTTTCTGTACGTACTGCAGCTGTACGTCACATTAATTATTTTAGTGTTTGTTCAATGAAAACATATTTGTACAATATTGATCAGAAAATTGAGACTTGAGCTCACGAAATGCCAAGCGTACCAATTTGTTCGTTCAATTTTAGGACGTAGATTCCAAAACTGTATATAAATTGCCCTATCAATGCTATGTGCACTGTTTTGGATGGTAGACGAATGACATCACTGAAAATCATATGCCCAAATAATCATATGCCCAAATTCAGGGTGAGTCAGAATGAACGGCCACTTTTTTTTAAAGAAAGCGCTACAGACATTTCAGGCCTGCATATTCAAATCCAAAGATAGCGGTACAAAGACACATGGACAGTTCCGTAATTAGGTAACCAAAATTGAAGAAATTGAAAAAATTGAAAATCGTCGATATAACCTAATTTATGTATCATATCAAAGGTTATGGGTTGTAGTTTCATGATATGATTTGGAATTTGATCTAACATTCTCGGTTTGGCTGATTTTGAGGTTGTCGCGGACGTACAGGGCATTTTTTAGTAGAAATCGCACCATGGAAGTGCAATTATTTCCATGAATGAACTAAGGCAAGTATTACAAATTGATACAATCAATACAACAATGAACATGTGTTATGTATCATATAAAAAAGTTACTTAAAATGACCAAAATATTTAAGAATTATGCTTTTTGGATTAAATTTGGTACCTTCTGTTGCGGACGTACACTTCCCAAAAGCTGCTACTTTTAACCACTCTGTTCAATACTTTGGTAATGTTGGAAACCAATGAAGTAAGTATTTTTCTAAAGCTGATGATTCATACTTAATGTTTAAAACTTATTTTGTTCTGTATCTGTTTACATGTTTAATACATGGTCTTTTGTTAGTGTCGCGGACGTACATCTGTGTTGGACGTACATCTGTGTTCACAGATGTACGTCCGCAACACTAATATGTACGTCCGCGACGGATAAACATCAGTCAATTTTAACTTAAAGATAAAGGTTCTGATAATTTTCTCTGTTTGTTTTCTTTAGGTTTGTCCCTCTTACAAACAAAACAATATTAGTTTTCATTACAGACCTGAACACTTCAGAGAACTTTTGATAGGAATACAGGTGTACTGAAAAAATCACTTTCTCTGCGTACGTCCGCGACGGAGGGTTTTCACGCCATATCTCATTAACCGAAAATGGTACAGCAAAGGAATTTTCAGGTTTTATACTCCTACTAGAGATACTTGAAACCCAGGTGTTAATAATCAAGCAACTGGTATAGTTTAGATTTTGCAAGCCCTCAAAGTGTCTGAAATGCACGTCCGTAACTACGGAACTGCCCACATATACACATGGAAAAAAGTATCGCACCACTTTTTTATTGTTGAAAAGTGCAAATGTGGCCCCGAATTTTGCCACCATGGTGTGATATTAAGGATTATTTGTTTGCGTTAGCTGTCCAACAAAAATTAATGCTATGCAATAAAAGGGCCACATTTTGGTTTGTGACGTAATCGATGTGATGTTTTTCAAGGCCAAGGGGAAAATGCATGCTTTTGTCCCAAAACATGCATAAAACAAGTTTGGGTATAACTCGATATTGAATAGACTTTAAATACTTAAAATAGTCATTATATTAGTTCTGTATTTGGCGCAAGAAATGTTTCATTTAGACGTTATAGGCTACAATACAGTGAATGAGTCCAAACATGCCATTTTTTGTTGCTCATAAATTCAGCATATACGATGAGGTCACCGTTGATTTTTTAAAATTTATTTGACCTAGGTCAACACTTCCGCAATATTGCTTTTGTCATTTGAACTTATTTAAAATTTGACCTATTTTGCCGTTGGGCGTACGAAAAATGGAGTTTTTTCATGTTTGAGGACAATCGGGCAACTTTTTAAATTTGACCCCAGATGACCTTTGACCTTGGAAGACTTGAATGTGTTACCAAGGATTACAACTATAGAGATTGATCATTGGGCCTCTCAATATCGCGTTTTACCCAAACTTGTTTTATGCATTTTTACTTTGGCCTTGAAAAACATTATATCGATTACATCACAAACTAAAATGTGGCCCTTTTATTGCATAACATTTTGTTGGACAGCTTACGCAAACAAATGATCCTTAATATCACACCATGGTGGCAAAATTCGAGGCCACATTTGCACTTTTCAACAAGTGATGCGATACTTTTTTCCATGTGTATATATTTGGCTTTCATTTTAAAAAAAATTGTTTGAATTCGTACATTGCGTCATAATGTTACAACACTTTTAGTATAGAACCCGATATTTTAAGCCGATCCACGGAATGGCAATATTAAGTTAGTGTTGTTGGGTATCTTATCATATGCCAAGCATGAAAAGGCACATGAATGTTGGATACAAAATCTTAAAATGACCAGAAATTAGAACTGTGGAATTAGGAGTAATAAAGCCTGTATTAAATTAGTCGACTGTATATACCTAATTTCACTGTGACACAATCGAACAACACCCTCTGATACTTCCCATCCGAGAACCGACCAAATTAACGTGTATTGGTCGGTTCTCGGATGGGAGCGGTTTTCGCAAGGCGAAGTATCAGAGGGTGTTGTTCGATTGCGTGACAGTGAAATACACGGTATACGAAGCAGACTAGTATTCAATGGGAAGAGGTGAAAAGACAGAGGTATTTCAGCTTATTCAGAAAGAGCTCCTCATTAAGGAATGGCTTGATAATTCGACCATCCCGTGGATTGGATTCATAAATTTGGGCTTTACTAAAATTGGTGTAACATTATAATGCAATGGTCGATTTTAAAAATTCTTCTTTTGAATGAAAGCCAAATTATAGGTCTTTAAAGTGCTATATACCATTGGTTTTTAATATGCACGCATACATTTTTTGTGACGTCTTTGTGAAAAAAGTGCCCGTTCTTTTCGACTCGCCCTGTATGTTTTTTATACGCTGTAATAATGTATTCCTAAAAATGACATACCCATCACTCAGCTTTTAATCTAAAGCTTACCCATTATTTGGAATCCACGTGTTATTTTAAATGTTCAAAGTTCATGTTTACTTAGACCGGTGACTTTCTCAGATCAAACCGTCTTTGCTCAGATAGACTTAAGATTTAGAATAGAAGAGAACATAATGCGTGATATTTATTATTAATCGTACTAAAACCGGTCGGTAATAATGCATACGACACGGGACAAAACTAGGTTCTTTCTAAGATAAGAATCTTTTATATATATTTCGTTTTCTAGAATAGAAAAACATCTTATATAATGTAATGTGTGTTTATAAAAACCATATGCAAATAATATAATTTGGAGATATCCTTGGTATTTTCAGTTTCTATAATGCTCCCGACAATGCTATGACAAACGGTAATTCGTTACCACTTGTTTTTGTAATAGATTTGTTATATCTGTCAATGTACTAACATTTGGGCTTAGCTAGTTAACCATAAAACACCTTATGTTATTTGTTGAAATGACTCCACTGCCGTCCTAATGATGTCTATATGATTTGGACTGAATGAGGCTTTGGATGATCTACGTACAATTGTATACAAGCATTTGTGTATAGTCAATAACTTATGTACATTACATGTACCACCTATCCTAATACTAGTCTGAGCTATTATACATTGATATGTATCTTACAATGAAGACTGCCATTATGATAATGGGACAGTGTGAACGAACTCTGGATACCATTTTATATTGCTAAGCTTATGTCTATAAACTGAGAGACTAATATATAAATAAGATATGAAACGCAAATGAGATATGTTATCTATGTCGTCATCGACATCATATGAACTTTCAATATTGCGTTGAACCCCCATCCAGAGGTAAACTTATATGTAATTGCGTTGAATTATAAAGGCGAACTTTAGGCCTATGCGTAAAAAGTGTAAAGTAATGTTATGTACTTTTTGACGTAATGTAATAACAACCAAAGGAACAACAATTTTGACACCTAAATTGTTTCTTTTAGTTAAAAATGGTTAAGGAAAAGTCTAGATTAGATCTAGGTAAAGATCCCAACCGGGCCGAAGGCCCGCGCCCCGGCCGAGTAGATCGGGGCATGGGCGGATCCACTACTACGTATGTTCACATGGTTATATATGCGGGGTATTGGGTAGGCACGATACCAGTGCTAGTCTAGATTGGTGTTTTTCTTACGCTATGATCATGTTTATGCAGATATTACACGGTATTAAATGTTCATCATAATGGATAAGAATATTTTATCCCATAACAAATATAGGGAGATATACCTTCATTAGGGATATTGGGATCAAAAAGCTTTCGACGTTGAGATTCTAACTAAGACATATCCTCGTTCTCACCGCCTATTTCCACAACTCTCAATCTTAACGTAAATAATAACATATTTATATAGCGCCCAAAACGCGAGTCCCTGGGCGCTTATAAAGTACAGGATGTCCCAAAATGACGATAACTTGTTAAAGCTTTGTATCTCCAGTAAAATCATGGCGCTGTATAAAACTGAAAACATAGTTGGTTAGAAAGAGAACGTGTAGAATGATTGAGATACCAAACTTACAATTTAGCTCTGTGTTGCCAACATACATTAGAAAACTGTTAACATTGTAAAACCGCACTTTCACTTATAGTGCGACATTACAATGCGCTTGTGTAATGAATTAAAGGGAGCGAGAGAGGGGGAGGGGGGGGGGGGGGGGGGGGGGGGGGAGGGAATAAAGAGAAAGGTTTCCATTGTTCTATTTTGAAATAACACATGAACAACGAACATCAATTAAAATAATCCAAAAGAAAACACAGCAAAGTCTTTTCTTTGGGCTTTACAGATCAACTGTACACCGTATATATGGTAATGGCGTTGCACAAGATGATAAGTATGGTTTTGTGAGTTATGTGACCACGTTTCAATTCGTGTTATATTAACAGCATCAGAAAGGGACACATTTGGTACCATAATAATCAACAACAAAACATTCTACACATTTGCTCTATCCAAATGAAATTTCATTTCATTTTAAACTGCGAATTATTTTACCGGAGATATCAAGCTTTAAAAAGGGATCGGACGATTGAGACACTCTGTATTAACATGCATGTTCATGCTTTTAATACAAAAAGTATGATGATTTTATCAAGTCTTAAACTATTTTGGAGAGAAGTGAAGTAACCTACAAACACGGTATTGGGATTATTTTATGCCTCATCAATTCATGATAGCGACATCCGATGCCATATGAATTATTGGTAAATGACGATATATCACCATTTTGTTCAAATACCTATAAGCAATATAGTACAGTATTAAGCATGCCCCAAGTATGCCCTTATGATAAGATATGAAACGCAAACATTGCATATTGGTTAATGGGATAAGGTGCAGTTTATGTATTTCATCATGCATTCATACTCAAAAGTATTTTATAATCAAAAGTTTCAAACTTGCGCATTGTACGACGTGATCAGACGATAGAGGAACCTCCTTTATAATGAAATGGTGAACTTACGTTATACCATTAGGCTAACCAGTAGCTACCACATTTCATGGTGCTGGAAATGTCATGATAAAATTCATTTGTTTGTATAGGGTAGTTAGTGTTCCTAAATATAGTGGTAAGGGTAATTGTAAAATACTTGGCGGTATTCATGCAGTATGACCCCTTTTCACTCATAGGAACTATATTACTCCGTAAATTATGCTGTTTATAACACTATAGTCTCATGACTTTCGTTTGTATCATTGTAATGTTTTCTTGTATTTTGGTTTGTTATTTGTTGAAAACAAAATAAAATAAAACACCACATTTGAATTTGTATAATGATTGTATTACGAGTCTCAGTTACAGTTTGGTATTATACTCCGGTTTTCAATACGAAATCGACAATTCTTGTACAGGGACAGTGGCGTTACAAGAAAAGAAGGGGGGGTCGCCCCACCAATATGGGGGGTGGGTCAATATTGACGTCGTGTCGGTTGAGATTGGAACTGTCGGTTCATTTATCAGCAGTAGATAACAAGTGAATGTAAATTAGTAGTATATAGCAAGTGAATACGTAGCTATCAGTAGTAGATAGCAAGTGAATGTATAATCAGGAAAGGTATAATGGTATCAGCAGCAGATGCAAGTGAATACAATGCTGTATCAATAGCAAGTTGAATATACACCTAGCACATAAAGTCCCTGCCCAGGTGCTTTGAGGTTGGCTAATTCAAAATATATATGATCGGTACCAAAAATCTGAGATATACATTAAATGAGCAAATTTCTTCTCCGCAGTTTGATACCTCATTCAACAAAATCGAATGGATACTTTTAAAGTTATGTCGATTTCAATGACCGCGCATGCAACAGAAATGTTGCACTAGGTATAGGAAATCATTGATTTGTGTGTGATTTACCATAGACGGTAAAAATCGATGTTTTACCGTCTATGGATTTACGCACTGAAAAACTCACAGAGCTTATCAGCTAAGACTTGTATTCTTCACAGCCAGATACACCCTTTGTCCCGCACATTGCGGTTATCACTAAAGACCCATTCATCTGTCTCGTTCAGATAGCACACAGTTATGACAGTAATCACACACAAATCAATGATTCCTATACCTAGTGCAACATTTCTGTTGCATGCGCGGTCATTGAAATCGACATAACTTTAAAAGTATCCATTCGATTTTGTTGAATGAGGTATCAAACTGAGGAGAAGAAATTTGCTCATTTAATGTATATCTCAGATTTTTGGTACCGATCATATATATTGAATTAGCCAACCTCAAAGCACCTGGGCAGGGACTTTATGTGCTAGGTGTAATACTATCAGCACTTATTTTTACACAGCATTTATTAAGCGCCATTCCATATGATCACAACGCTGAACAATAACATAAAAATATAATAAAATACATCAAGATAATCTGGTAAAAAACAACGACAGCAAATGCAATATAGGCCTACATCATAAAATACACACTAAAATTTAAAAACAATCATATTAAAAAGCAAAATGACATATTAAAAAACCGATATGACACCAGGGGAAAGTGGATAAACAAAACAGTTCATTCAGTTGGGAAAAGATGAGTTTTCAGGGCTTTTTTAATCACGTTGGCAGAACGTGAACGGCGAATATGGGAAGGGAGAGAATTCCGGAGGCGTGGTCCAGCAACACAAAATGCACTATCACCAAATGATCGTCGAGTACGTGTAACACAAAGAAGGTTAGCATTCTTGGAGCGTAGGCCATCAGTAGATGATATCAGTAGTAGATAGCAAGTGAATGTAAATCAGCAGTATATAGCAAGTAAATATGTTGCTATCAGTAGTAGATAGCAAGTGAATGTAAATCAGCAATATATAGCAAGTAAATATGTTGCTATCAGTAGTAGATAGCAAGTGAATGTAAATCAGCAGTATATAGCAAGTGAATATGTTGCTATCAGTAGTAGATAGCAAGTGAATGTAAATTAGCAGTATATAGCAAGTAAATGTAAATTAGCAGTATATAGCAAGTAAATGTGTTGCTATCAGTAGTAGATAGCAAGTGAATGTAAATTAGCAGTATATAACAAGTGAATATGTTGCTATCAGTAGTAGATAGCAAGTGAATGTAAATCAGCAATATATAGCAAGTAAATATGTTGCTATCAGTAGTAGATAGCAAGTGAATGTAAATTAGCAGTATATAGCAAGTAAATGTAAATTAGCAGTATATAGCAAGTAAATGTGTTGCTATCAGTAGTAGATAGCAAGTGAATGTAAATTAGCAGTATATAACAAGTGAATATGTTGCTATCAGTAGTAGATAGCAAGTGAATGTAAATCAGCAATATATAGCAAGTAAATATGTTGCTATCAGTAGTAGATAGCAAGTGAATGTAAATTAGCAGTATATAGCAAGTAAATATGTTGCTATCAGTAGTAGATAACAAGTGAATGTAAATTAGCAGTATATAGCAAGTAAATATGTTGCTATCAGTAGTAGATAGCAAGTGAATGTAAATCAGCAGTATATAGCAAGTAAATATGTTGCTATCAGTAGTAGATAACAAGTGAATGTAAATTAGCAGTATATAGCAAGTAAATATGTTGCTATCAGTAGTAGATAGCAAGTGAATGTAAATTAGCAGTATATAGCAAGTAAATATGTTGCTATCAGTAGTAGATAGCAAGTGAATGTAAATCAGCAGTATATAGCAAGTAAATATGTTGCTATCAGTAGTAGATAGCAAGTGAATGTAAATTAGCAGTATATAACAAGTGAATATGTTGCTATCAGTAGTAGATAGCAAGTGAATGTAAATCAGCAATATATAGCAAGTAAATATGTTGCTATCAGTAGTAGATAGCAAGTGAATGTAAATTAGCAGTATATAGCAAGTAAATATGTTGCTATCAGTAGTAGATAGCAAGTGAATGTAAATCAGCAGTATATAGCAAGTAAATATGTTGCTATCAGTAGTAGATAGCAAGTGAATGTAAATCAGCAATATATAGCAAGTAAATATGTTGCTATCAGTAGTAGATAGCAAGTGAATGTAAATCAGCAGTATATAGCAAGTAAATATGTTGCTATCAGTAGTAGATAGCAAGTGAATGTAAATTAGCAGTATATAGCAAGTAAATATGTTGCTATCAGTAGTAGATAGCAAGTGAATGTAAATCAGCAGTATATATCAAGTAAATATGTTGCTATCAGTAGTAGATAGCAAGTGAATGTAAATCAGCAGTATATAGCAAGTAAATATGTTGCTATCAGTAGTAGATAGCAAGTGAATGTAAATCAGCAGTATATAGCAAGTAAATATGTTGCTATCAGTAGTAGATAGCAAGTGAATGTAAATCAGCAGTATATAGCAAGTAAATATGTTGCTATCAGTAGTAGATAGCAAGTGAATGTAAATCAGCAGTATATATCAAGTAAATATGTTGCTATCAGTAGTAGATAGCAAGTGAATGTAAATCAGCAGTATATAGCAAGTAAATATGTTGCTATCAGTAGTAGATAGCAAGTGAATGTAAATCAGCAATATATAGCAAGTAAATATGTTGCTATCAGTAGTAGATAGCAAGTGAATGTAAATCAGCAGTATATAGCAAGTAAATATGTTGCTATCAGTAGTAGATAGCAAGTGAATGTAAATCAGCAGTATATAGCAAGTAAATATGTTGCTATCAGTAGTAGATAACAAGTGAATGTAAATCAGCAGTATATAGCAAGTAAATATGTTGCTATCAGTAGTAGATAGCAAGTGAATGTAAATCAGCAGTATATAGCAAGTAAATATGTTGCTATCAGTAGTAGATAACAAGTGAATGTAAATTAGCAGTATATAGCAAGTAAATATGTTGCTATCAGTAGTAGATAGCAAGTGAATGTAAATCAGCAGTATATAGCAAGTAATATGTTGCTATCAGTAGTAGATAGCAAGTGAATGTAAATCAGCAGTATATAGCAAGTAAATATGTTGCTATCAGTAGTAGATAGCAAGTGAATGTAAATCAGCAGTATATAGCAAGTAAATATGTTGCTATCAGTAGTAGATAGCAAGTGAATGTAAATTAGCAGTATATAGCAAGTAAATATGTTGCTATCAGTAGTAGATAGCAAGTGAATGTATAATCAGGAAAGGTATAATGGTATCAGCAGCAGATGCAAGTATACGCATGACGCAGGTATATACCAAAAATGTGCTTTAATTTATGAACTGTTTTTCGTATTATCTTATACATGTAATGATAGGAAAATATTGCAAATGCAGCAACACAATTATTGTCCAACCTTTTAATGTATTTTGTTTTAAATTGAACATGTTGCATTTTATCTTTTTTTTTAATTTAAACCTTTATATTAATCGTACTAAAACCGATCGGTAATAATGCATACGACACGGGACAAAACTAGGTTCTTTCTAATATAATAATCTTATATATTTCGTTTTCTAGAATATGAAAACATCTTATAAAAATGATGTGTAAAAGCCATATGCAAATAATGTAATTTTGAGTTATTTTTGTATTTTCAGCTACACCGCTATACAAACGATTATTCTTTAACCAGTTTTTTTGTGATATATAATTGTTAATCTGTCAATACATGTACTAACATTTGGGCTTAGTTAACCATAAAACACAATTTTGTTATTTGTTGAAATGACTCCACTGCCGCTCTAATCCGTTCTAATGATGTCTATATAATTTGGACTAAAATGAGGCTTTGGATGATCTACGTACAACTGTATACAAGCATTTATCATAACTTATGCATCTACCTAATAGTCTGAGCTATAATATAATATACATTGATAGTATATTTCAATAAAGACTGCCATTATGCTAAATGGGACAGTGTGAACGAACTCTGGATGCCGTAATATTGCTAAGCTTATGTCTATATAAACAGAGACTAATATATAAACATTATAAATAAGATATGAAACGCAAATGAGATATGGTATCTATGTCGCCATCGACAACATACGAACTTTCAATATTGCGTTGAACCTTATAGAGGCAAACTTTATAGTTTATATGCAATTGCGTTGAATTCCAGAGGCGATCTTTAGGCCTGTGTGTAAAGTAATGTTACATGTAAACAAATTACTTTATGACGTAATGTAATTACAACCAAGGGTACATCAATGTTGACAATTAAATTGTTTCTTTTAGTTAAAAATGGTTAAAAAAGTTTAGATTGGTGTTTTTCTTACGCTATGATCATGCATATTAAATGTTCATATTATGGAGGATGATATTTTACCCCATAACAAATAAAGGATATTAAACACACGCATCCTTACAAATTAGACACTAAAAAGGGAGATATACCTTCATTAGGGATATCGGGATCAAACAGCTTTCGACGTTGACATTTTAACTTAGACATATCCTCGTTCGCACCGCCTATTTCCAACAACTCTCAATCTTAAAGTAAATAATAACGCATTTATATAGCGCCCAAAACGCGAGTCCCTGGGCGCTTATAAAGTACAGGATGTCCCAAAATGACGATAACTTGTTAAAGCTTTGTATCTCCAGTAAAATCATTCACTGTTTAAAACTGATTAACTGAAAACATAGTTGGAAAGAGAAAACGTGTAGAATTATTGTGATACCAAACTTACAATTTAGCTCACGGTGTCGCCAACATACATAAGAAAACTGTTAACATTGTTAAACCGCACTATCACTTTTAGTGCGAAATATTATGCGCTTATGTAATGAATTAAAGGGAGCGAGAGAGAGAGAGAGGGGAGGGGGGCAGGGGGAGGGAATAAAGAGACAGGTTTCCATTGTTCTATTTTGAAATAACACATGAACAACGAACATCAATTAAAATAATCCCAAAGAAAACGTTTAGCATAAGTCTTTTCTTGGGCTTACAAGTGAATGTAAATCAGCAGTATATATATAGCTAGTAAGTATTTTGCTATTAGTAGTAGATAGCAAGTGAATGTATAATCAGGAAAGGTATAATGGTATCAGCAGTAGATGCAAGTGAATACAATGCTGTTTCAATAGCAAGTTGAATATAATACTATCAGCAATAGATAACAAGTAAATATGCTATCAGCAGTAGATATCAAGTGAATGTAATGCTATCAGCAGTCAGTATTAGCAAGTGAATATGTTGCTATCAGTAGTAGATAGCAGGTGAATGTATAATCAGGAAAGGTATAATGGTAACACCAGTAGATGCAAATGAATACAATGTTATAGCAATGGCAGGTTGAATATAATACTATCAGCAATAGATAACAAGTAAATATGCTATCAGCAGTAGATATCAAGTGAATGTAATGCTATCAGCAGTCAGTATTAGCAAGTGAATATGTTGCTATCAGTAGTAGATAGCAGGTGAATGTATAATCAGGAAAGGTATAAAGGTATCAGCAGCAGATGCAAGTGAATACAATGCTATAGCAATGACAGGTTGAATATAATACTATCAGCCATAGATAACAAGTAAATATGCTATCAGCAGTAGATAACAAAAGAATGTAAATCGCAGTATATAGCAAGTGAATATGTTGCTATCAGTAGTACATGGTGACCCAAAAAATGTTAACACTCCGGGCACATAAGATATCTTAAAATGACAGGAACAAACAGGTCTAATCTTGATGTATTATGAAAGCTGAGTAAATAAGCTTTCATTTGCATTTTATTCCAATTGGTTATTTAGAACGGGAGATATGCTTCAGCAAACATGAGGAAGCAAATTCGGTTCTATACTCTTTTTCCATGTGCAATGGGTAGCTGTCAGTAAAGCAGTCTTTAAAATTGAAATTGAAACATTTCATGTTCTTTGTTGAAATGGTCCATCCAATTAAATAAATTAACTAATATTGCACTGAAATAAAACTAGTATTGCACTGAAATTAACCATAAATGAATGAAAAGATTCAATTATATTCAATAATCGATACATTCTAACTTATGATTAAATGTTGCAATGGTTGTTACTTTTGAATTACTGCACAATAATGTTTTTGGCATTCTTACAAGTTCGTAATCATAGTTGTTAGGCAAATTGGACCAAGCAAAATGTGACAAGTTACAAGTCGGATTTCCAAGTTATATGTCGGATTTGCAGCAAGATTGGTTGAAAAGATGGCAGTAATGTATGTGACAGATAATAAAGGTAAAGCCACACAAGGTCATAATCATAATGGTTATAATAACCACTCCCAAACTGCAAATTCCTGATGAACAATGCTTATTTTGTCGGATTTCCATGAGATTTTGCAGCAAGATTGGTTGAAAAGCTGGCAGTAATGTGACAGATAATAAAGGTAAAGTCACACAAGGTCATAATCAAAATGATTTTACTAACCACTCCAAAACTGCAAATTCCTGATGAACAATGCTTCTTTTGTCGGATTTCCATGAGATTTTGCAGCAAGATTGGTTGAAAAGATGGCAGTAATGTGACAGATAATAAAGGTAAAGTCACACAAGGTCATAATCATAATGATTATAATAACCACTCCCAAACTGCAAATTCCTGATGAACAATGCTTATTTTGTTGGATTTCCATGAGATTTTGCAGCAAGATTAGTTAAAAAGATGGCAGTAATGTGACAGATTATAAAGGTAAAGTCACACAAGGTCATGATCATAATGATTTACTAACCACTCCAAAACTGCAAATTTCTGATGAACAATGCTTATTTTGTCGGATTTCCATGAGATTTTGCAGCAAGATTGGTTGAAAAGATGGCAGTAATGTGTCAGATAATATAGGTAAAGTCACACAAGGTCATAAGCATAATGATTATACTAACCACTTCAAAACTGCAAATTCCTGATGAACAATGCTTATTTTGTCGGATTTCCATGAGATTTTGCAGCAAGATTGGTTGAAAAGCTGGCAGTAATGTGACAGATAATAAAGGTAAAGTCACACAAGGTCATAAGCATAATGATTATACTAACCACTTCAAAACTGCAAATTCCTGATGAACAATGCTTATTTTGTCGTATTTCTATGAGATTTTGCAGCAAGATTGGTTGAAAAGATTGCAGTAATGTGACAGATAATAAAGGTAAAGTCACACAAGGTCATAATCATAATGATTATACTAACCACTTCAAAACTGCAAATTCCTGATGAACAATGCTTATTTTGTCGGATTTCCATGAGATTTTGCAGCAAGATTGGTTGAAAAGATGGCAGTAATGTGACAGATAATAAAGGTAAAGTCACACAAGGTCATAATCATACTAACCACTTCAAAACTGCAAATTCCTGATGAACAATGCTTATTTTGTCGGATTTCCATGAGATTTTGCAGCAAGATTGGTCGAAAAGATGGCAGTAATGTGGCAGATAATAAAGGTAAAGTCACACAAGGTCATAATTATAATGATTATACTAACCACTCCAAAACTGCAAATTCCTGATGAACAATGCTTATTTTGTCGGATCTCCATGAGATTTTGCAGCAAGATTGGTTGAAAAGATGGCAGTAATGTGACAGATAATAAAGGTAAAGTCACACAAGGTCATAATCATAATGATTATACTAACCACCCCAAAACTGCAAATTCCTGATGAAAAATGCTTATTGTCTTTGAAAATCAAACTATTCTTTATTGTTTAATAGAAGAACTCATCACAACTGAATGATCGACTCGAAAGAAAAAGCAAGGATATTCACCGGCACAGGACTCGAACCTACAATCTCCTGTTTGCTAGAACAGGCGTCTGTACTTGCTGTTATACAGCACTTTGAATCTGGGCCAAGTGTTTAGATAATCATGGTTATTACACAAACATACAGATACTGTAACAGGAGCTGAGGCTGCAGGGGACTAGTTAATTATATTATACGAAACGTCAAAATCTAAACTCACTGGTACAAACTTTCTGCTTATGACTGGTATACAAATATCAAAACACTTGACATTGTTGTAAGTCGAAATTATACTAGTTACAGAGTCAGGCTTGTAACTGACTGAGTCAGTTACAATCTAGAATATCTACTCAAACACAAAATTAAACTGAGTTCATAGGAATAGATATTTTATTCGAACAAGTATGGCCAACACTGATATTTGATGATGGTTCAATGATAAATAAAGATGGCACAAGTTCTTTATAAGATGATAAATCCATTTGAATATTAATGCCTTTGAATTATTGGAAAATACAATGATATATATTTCTGGTACTATGAAACCCACTATATAGCTATACATTTACATATTCTTGACAATGGGAGAGGGTTACACTTATAATTTTAATGCATACATAATAATATTTGAAGAGTTCAGATGCAAAATGTGATGTATCCATTGTGACTATTTGAGATGCTATAAAAATATAAATTGTAAGCAAATATGTAATAAGAAAATATGTGAAACTTTGTATCTTAATTTAAAGCACTTTTAATGCACTTTATGTTGGTGATCTCAGCTAAAAATAAATGGCATTATTGTGTTTTACATCTGAACTTGTCATTAGAAAATAGAACTTTATTTGGAATACATAATCTTATTATATAGTAATCTGTATTACGTGTACACATGAAATTGGAAACATTGGGAAATTAATAACGCTTTGACAAGAAATTTTTAAGGCCATTTTCTTCAGAAGTTACCAGGTTCACTAAACCCCACCCCCAAAAGATCTTTGAATTTCAATAACATTTAATTGAATCAAGTTGGGGATTGAAGGAGTCATAGGAAGTAAATGGAAGGAGGGTAATGTATATATACAATGTATGTTGTAATTTGCTCACCTTCACTTCTTAAAGAATGTATTTCACTCAAACTGAAAATTCCTTTAGACTAAACAATTAGGGTAAAGTCGCCAGTTTTCGGTCAGCGCCTATTTTCAGTCACTTGGCCAAAATCGTGTAATTGCATCGGTCACCGCCATTTTAAAAGCAAAACCGGGCATCTACTATGGGGCGGTTTTCTAGCAGTCAGTTTATAAACGACGAGGTCATTTTCATTACACGATTTGGGCCAAGTGACCGAAAATAGGCGCTGACCGAAAACTGGCGACTTTACCCTATACCTTCATTAACATTTGAAACAGTTGGTATCTATTAACTTTTTGGCAGTAATTAAAACCTGACACAACAATTCACCTGCAAATAACTTGGATAAAGCTTTGTTCTGAACATAGTCAATAATTATACACAGTTTGATATAGGCAAATATAGAAGCTACCATTTTTTAAAAATACTGCAAGTCACGACTTCCAAATTCCCCTGGCTGGGAGATCAACTAAATGAGGTCAAAGGTCACATAGGGGTCATGTTCCCTCGGTGTTCACGTTACTTTTCTCCAAGTTTGAGGTCAATCAGGCAACTTTAACAATTTGACCTCTGGATGACCTTTGACCTCAGATGACCCTTGGCTGACCTCTAATTATTTTTTGACACGTTCCCTTGGTGTTCATTGCACGATTTAACCCCTTGGTGACCTTTGATGACCTCTAATGATCGTTGACTTCCTTGGATGACTTCTAATTAATTTTAGACAAGTTCACCCGGTGTTCATGTTTCTTTTCTCCAAGTTTGACGTTAATCAGGCAACTTTTACGATTTGACCTCTGGATGACCTTTGACCTCAGATGACCTCTAATTATTTTAGACATGTTCACCCGGTGTTCATGTTTCTTTTCTCCAAGTTTGAAGTCAATCGGTCAACTTTTACGATTTGACCTGGATGACCTTTGACCTCAGATGACCTACGTAAATTAGACCCCAAAAATTGTTCACCCTATGTTCATGTTTCTTTTCTCCAAGTTTGACGTCAATCGGGCAACTTTTATGATTTGACCTCTGGATGACCTTTGACCCCTGGATGACCTTTGACCTCAGATGACCTGTGCATATTAGACCCCCAAAAAGCAGCCACAGCTTTTGACCATGGCCTACCTATCGCTGAAGGTTTGAAGTCAATCCGTCCATCCGTTCAAAAGATACAGCATTCGGAAAAAGGCTAACCAAAAGGCACATACACATACCCCCCACCACACATTGACATGATGACAAAATCCCTTTCTAGTTTTACAAACCAGGGGGATAAAAAGAGTCCATGTTTTCAGAACTGTCCGATTTTCAAAATCTAGAATTCTTTACAAAGTTATATATTAATTATTATATGTAAAGTAATAATTTCATGCAAAATAATCCAATAGCAAAAGTATTCACGATCACATGAGCTATATAAATTATACGGTTTATTATTATTAATAACAAGACAACAACTATACTTTATTCATCTAACTCTGTGCAGTGACATCACAGCATATTTCAATGATTGCACCTCATTATCATGCGGATGATAACACTGGCATAAATACCCACACAATCAAATACATATCCCAGCACTAACACAAAATGCTGTATTGATAACTACAATAAGCTCTGACATCACTGCGCTGAGTGTGATGAACAAAGTGTACTAAAGTGACAATATTAAATAAGAGTTTCTCAAAATGTCTCTTTATCATTAATTTCAATTTCATAAATATAATTACATAATATAATGACATAATATATTTACATGTATATAAAGATGTAAAAATAACAAAATGTATATAAAGATGTAAAAATAACAAAATGTGCAATATTATACAAATTCCAAATTTGATTATAATTTATACAAAAATAGAACTGTTCATCAAAATTGCTTATGATACAGATCAAGATGCACAATTTAATGTTAGTTATGTTAAAACTAAGTAATTCTAGTAAAAATCTAGAATCTATCAAAATAAAATTAAAACACATTATTATAATAAAAAAAACCAGAACATTTTTGTTTATGTAATTTTGGTCTCATGGTATCCATAAGTAAAGTAAAGCCGTAAAATAAATGGTTTGAATGTCTTACAAACATATTGAACTCATAAGGATCGGACATTAAAAACAAATCAAAATATCCTATAATCAGGTGCTAAGCATTTCATTACTTAAAAATGTTCAAAAATGGGGAAATATCTAAGCGGAAAAAACCTTAAAACTGTCAATAACTAAAGAAATCGTATTTAGGTGAGGACCCCCCCTGTTTTACAGGCCCGCCTGTCCCACTTGTTGCTTCTTTCAAGATTTTTGTTGTTGTTGATTTTTTCCCCCTCAAATCATGTAAAAAAAGAAAATTCACAATTTTTCAAATAAAGAACCTGATTTTTGCAGATTTTGGTGACATTTTAGGTTAAAAAATAAATAAAAAAACCTGACCTACTGGCCCTACTTGACAAGGTCCGTCCGCCGGTAAAACAGGGTTGTTGTTTTTCGTTGCCTTATATACAATAGTATATTTTTATATATAATATATACAAACAAACAACCAAGTCAAACAAATACTAAAGGAGCACAAAACAAATTAACTAAAAAATAAATATAATCCATTAATATGATTCAATGTGGGAATACTCACTTGAAAATACTTTGAGTATTCAATGTGGGCAAATAAAAAGGGTGCAATTTCAATTCAATATATTTCTGTTAATATTGTAAATAGTTATTGAGTCTGAAATGAAAGGTAAAGCCTGCACATTTGATTTCATGCCATGTTTCATTTTAATGATTTGCCATGTTAGTATCTGGATATTTGACAAATCTGTCTGATAAAAATGCCCCACCCAACGACCCTACCTGAGAGGTCTGTTTAAGGGAAAATTGCTCTCAACAATGCGTGTAAAGTGGCTTTTAATACTAAAATAGCTTTCGTTTCTGATTCAGTTTAAAAAAGTAATAACAACTAAAATACTATTCAATTGATCATTGCACAATCTATCACTAACACTACATGAGATTTTAATGCAACAACATTTAAGAAGAAAAAAAATCAAATTTATACCATCTGTAATACTAATTACACCAGATTACAATTGTGCTATTTTTATTGGCTCAACCTTTATAATCCATTTTAAGGTTGTGGACCCTCAGCATAGCCTCCGTAAAACTGCCGTAAGTTTTTCATTATTCGTTTAATCCGGTGGTTCTCAACCTTTTTGGCCCACGACCCCTTTTGACATTCTTAGTCGGTACCGTGACCCCCCCTCCCCACAAAATGAAAACTGAAAGAAAAAAAACACCCCAATTTATTCAAACTGAAACTGCTTGGTTATATGATTGGAGCGTCACAAGCAGAACATTTAGCATTTGAAAGTGTCTTTTGAGTTTTTTCTAAGCCTTTTTAGAGCGAAATATCAAAATGGTTCTCCAAAAAGCTATATTTATGATCCCTTCATGACCCCTGGAAAACCCCGAACGACCCCCATGGAGGTCACGACCCCCAGGTTGAGAACCCCTGATTTAATCTATATAAAAGTATACATTTTTTTGGCAGAAAAGGGTTTAATGAATCCAACTATGATCATGAAATTGATCATTTTGGTTACACGTTTTTTGATCCATTTATGGTTTGGGAAAGATATAGTAACTTAAAATATATTGTGTCACATTTTGTTATACTAGTTTTATTACAATCCTGATAGCATTCCCTAGGAAGCATTTTAAAAGTTAATTTTGTTCAATGTCTTATTTATTTTTTGAATTACAGATCAAAACGTGCCAAAGAATGTGATTTTTTACCGCCAAAATCATGAAAATCACATTTTTTGGCACGTTTTGGTCTATAATTCAAACAGTAATTAAGATATTCAACAACAAAAAAGCTTCCTAGAGAATGTTATCAGGATTATAATAAAACTAGTATGACAAAATTTGACACAATCTATCTTTAGTTATCTTTTCCAAACCTAAAAAGAAAATGTTTTTTTAAAATAATTTTCTCCAAAATGGTCAATTTCATGATCATGGTTGGATTCATTGAACCCTTTTCTGCAAAAAAAATGTATACTTTTATATAGATTAAATGAATAATGAAGAAGTTATGGCAGTTTTACGGAGGCTATACCTGAGGGTCCACACCCCCTCAACGAAGACACACTTTCTATATAATCCTGAGATATTCTATTCATACACATTTTTCATCTACGTTTCAAATATAATACAAACTAGGGCAACCAACTGTTGTTGAATCCAACATACATGCATGGATATGATGCTAAACAAGCCTGTAATTGAATAAAGCATAACAACCCTGTTTAAGCAAGATTAAATCAAGTCTACAGTGTATGCTACATTCAGCAGTTGCCCCTAAATCTCTACCATATCCAAGATTGCACCAAATCATATTGCCAACAATATTTGCATCTATCTAGATGAATACAGTACACTAAAGAATTTGACAAATATTTATTTTCCCTTTCACCCTTAAATTGGGGATAGGGTTAGGGTTGGGGTGGCAGTCTACATCGGCATTCTATAGCATCATGGGGATGGATGGGGTGGAGTTGGGGTGGCGGTCTACATCAGAATTCTATAGCATCATGGGGATGGATGGGGTGGAGTTAGGGTGGCAGTCTACATCAGAATTCTGTAGCATCATGGGATGGATGGGGTTATGGAATGGGGTTGGGGTGGCAGTCTATATCAGAATTCTATAGCATCATGGGATGGATGGGGTTATGGAATGGGGTTGGGGTGGCAGTCTATATCAGCATTCTATAGCATCATGGGGATGGATGGGGTTATGGGGTGGGGTTGGGATGTGGGTTGGGGTGGCAGTCTACATCAGCATTCTATAGCATCATGGGGATGGATGGGGTGGAGTTGGGGTGGCAGTCTACATCAGAATTCTGTAGCATCATGGGATGGATGGGGTTATGTGGTGGGGTTATGGAATGGGGTTGGGGTGGCAGTCTATATCAGCATTCTATAGCATCATGGGGATGGATGGGATTATGGGATGGGGTTGGGGTGGCAGTCTACATCAGCATTCTATAGCATCATGGGGATGGATGGGGTGGAGTTGGGGTGGAGTTGGGGTGGCAGTCTACATCAGAATTCTATAGCATCATGGGATGGATGGGGTGGAGTTGGGGTGGCAGACTACATCAAAATTCTATAGCATCATGGGGATGGATGGGGTGGGGTTGGGGTGGCAGACTACATCAGAATTCTATAGCATCATGGGATGGATGGGGTGGAGTTGGGGTGGCAGTCTACATCAGCATTCTATAGCATCATGTACATTACTCCAATGCAATGGTGTTTTCCAGCATAATAATAGAATGTCAGCCCTGATGGAGTAATGATGCACCTATATCTGGAATAATTTCTGCCATCACTACCCCATCATCAAGTGATACAGAATATATATGCAACTCATTTTCAATCTATATTTTTTAGATTATTGAATATGAATTTGACAACAAACAGACTGATTTTGAATAGCTTCTGGCTTTGTATTTATTTTTGAAATGTTTGGATTTAGTTCTAGAAAATTAATGGAAAACCCAATTTAACACCAAAAGATTCACTCATCCCTAAAATAGGATTATTTAAGTATTCAATATTCAAGTTCAAAGAGTACTTGTAAGCCAATGAGTATGGGTACTTAGGCAATTAATTGTAAAGAATGCTTTAGAAATCTAAGTAGTCCTGGAGCAAAAAATAAGTTTATGAGGTTAAGTAGTAATAAACATTCCATTATTATATTATAGTTATAGCTGTAAAAAGTAAACCACTAACCATGGTTAGGCCAATAAGAATAAATTGTTTGATTGTACTTCCATAGGTCACTTTCCGAAGTTGGGTCGGTCGGCTGGGAAAGGTCTTTTTTTTCTTCTCCCTTGCCCTTTTTTCAGGTAATAAAAGTAAAACAAGATGTACTTGTTGTGGTAAGCAAAACGGACACAAAAATCTGTAATATTTTGATGAGCATTTTCATTTTCTAAACACTTAAAAAAAGATTAAAGGAATAAATTTGTGATTTTCAACTAAAATGTGTAAACAAAATAGCAAATTTTGAAAAAAGAAAGAAAAAAAGAAAAAGAGTTTGGGTCGGAAGGCTTTCGACAGTCGGGTGGACAAGGACATTCAACACATTTTGCCTCATTAGGATTGGTAGTAAACATTAGTATAAGGGTTCAATACAAAAATAGAACTTATTGTATGATTTCCAAGATGTCTTTATCAAAAACTGATTGAGAGTTATGATCCAAAAAGAAGAGCCTTCACCGTGAATAGAGATGAAGGACAGTACTGTCTTACTTTTCATGTTTGATGATTTAACTAGCAGGAAAAAACTCCCCGACTGACAACACCAAATATTGTTAAATACAACAGCTGGTCAAAATGTATATGGTAGCCCTGATGGTATGGTGCTCACTTTAAAAACTTCATCCTTCATTCGTCGCTGTTTTGACATACCGGCACATCACAACAGAATTAAGTAAAGTGATGTGCCGGTATGTCAGAACAGCGACGATATTATTTATACCAATATATGCTCTAGTTTAATCATGTCTAAAAGCCAGCAATTGTGGGGCAATTGGGTACAAAGATGACACATTAATTCTCTACAGAATTGACAAAGGGCAGCATGAGCGTTAACACTGGTTCCTATTCTTGAATACAATTTTTTTCCGTTTTAATAAACCATCAGGGTCCAAAGCTTCAGCAATAACCATGGTTTCCTTTGATCTTTTAGCTGCTCAAAGGAATGTTTATTCTCCATACCTGGCTTTTTTCAGGTAACCACAGTTTTCAGGTGCAGCAGAGAAATGCCTGATATTGTATGTATCATATGACTGATTATGAGATGTAATTATGATGACGTCATCAGAATCCTGCTGGAACACCACCTTTACGCGAATCACAAGCCGCGTCTAGAAGTCCAGTATTTGTACGCGAGATGCCTTGTACATTCGCGCTCGACACTGGAGACCTCTCGGTGAGATTGTGGCCTTTGTCTTGTAATCCTTGTAAAATAATCTAGAAAATGGAAAGAGATCGAGGGGATATTGAGAGTTGAGTGGAATATTAAAAAATTGGATCCAAGATTAGAGCTATAGCTACTATATATACTAGACCCATTGTCTCTAAAGCATCAGGGTAATTGATTAATCTTACAGATGTGAACAGTTAACCATAAAAGTATAGCATCCTAAGTTAAAGAGCAAAAGCACCCCTTTTTCTACTCTTCACATTGAATGGCCTAATCTCTTCCATCATTGAAATTTGAAAGGAAATCTTTGGTAGAAAGAACCTGAAAATTCATCTCATGCATAATGCATAAGCCTGTCAGAATGCCAATTTATTAGGTGATGGACCCCTCCCCCATAATATAGAAAAATAGGGACAGCGGTCCCAAATAGGTCGTCCGTTTATATGGGTAGATTAAAAACAAGGTGGATCTCAAACCACAGGCATCTAGAAAGAAAGAGGTTAGACCACTAGCGGATCCAGGATATAAAAAATAAAATAAACATCCTGGAGTTTGGTTGCAATTGTACTTCACCTGTTTAAATGTAATTCATTTTACACATGCAGCTAATTTTACATCTTGACCTCATATGACCTTTGACCTTGGTATGTGACCTTTGACCTAATTAACATATGAATGTTTCCATGTTGCATCCGTGACCCAAATTTGGTTGCAATTGGTCATTGTATGGAAAAGAAATGGAAGAATGTAATCAATTTTACATATGCAGCCATTTCTACATTTACATCTTGACCTCAGATGACCTTTGACCTTGGTATGTGACCTTTGACCTCATTAACATATGAAGGTTTCCATGTTGTATCTATGACCAAAGTTAGGTTACAATTGGTCATTGTATGGAAAAGAAATGGACAAATGTAATCAATTTTACATATGCAGCCACTTTTACATATACATCTTGACCTCGGATGACCTTTGACCTTGGTATGTGACCTTTGATCTCATTAACATATGAAGGTTCCCATGTTGCATCTATGACCGAAGTTTGATTGCAATTGGATATTGTATGGAAAAGAAATGGAAAAATGTAATCAATTTTACATATGCAGCCATTTCTACATTTACATCTTGACCTCAGATGATCTTTGACCTTGGTATGTGACCTTTGACCTCATTAACATATGAAGGTTTCCATGTTGTATCTATGACCAAAGTTTGGTTACAATTGGTCATTGTATGGAAAAGAAATGGACAAATGTAATCAATTTTACATATGCAGCCACTTTTACATATACATCTTGACCTCGGATGACCTTTGACCTTGGTATGTGACCTTTGACCTCATTAACATATGAAGGTTCCCATGTTGCATCTATGACCGAAGTTAGGTTACAATTGGTCATTGTATGGAAAAGAAATGGACAAATGTAATCAATTTTACATATGCAGCCACTTTTACATATACATCTTGACCTCGGATGACCTTTGACCTTGGTATGTGACCTTTGATCTCATTAACATATGAAGGTTCCCATGTTGCATCTATGACCGAAGTTTGATAGCAATTGGATATTGTATGGAAAAGAAATGGAAAAATGTAATCAATTTTACATATGCAGCCATTTCTACATTAACATCTTGACCTCAGATGACCTTTGACCTTGGTATGTGACCTTTGACCTCATTAACATATGAAGGTTTCCATGTTGTATCTATGACCAAAGTTTGGTTACAATTGGTCATTGTATGGAAAAGAAATGGACAAATGTAATCAATTTTATATATGCAGCCACTTTTACATATACATCTTGACCTCGGATGACCTTTGACCTTGGTATGTGACCTTTGACCTCATTAACATATGAAGGTTCCTATGTTGCATCTATGACCGAAGTTTGATTGCAATTGGACATTGTATGGAAAAGAAATGGACAAAACAAAAAGTGTATACCAAATTGTTGAAAAAGTGTATACCAAAAAGTGTATACCAAATTGTTGAAAAAGTGTATACCAAATTGTTGACACACACAGCCCCACACACACAGACAGACTACATACACGAAGGATGCTGCCATAAGGTCTCTCTCCTACGGACGACCTAAAAATGGACCTCTCAGGTAGGGTTGGTCGGTCATTTTCTTCTCAATTGGTGAATCTTCGAACAATTTTTTCAAAAATGGGCCTGTCTGGCCCGTAGAACAGGGTTTTTGGGTCACCTTTCTTCTATGCACATATGCATCTGCTCCTTTTGCATCATTAGATGTACTTTTATAGTTATCCCTTTTGAAGGCCTAAATGTACTTTATACATAAGTCACTAGGCTAGTAATTCAGGAAAATGCCTGGGAAGTATTTATATCATAAAGAAGAGATATGGCCAGGAAATACATCAATCATACTTGAAACACTTTGTATGTATAGCCTTTGTGCAGTAATTATATTTAGATCATAAAATACTGTTAATATATTTGAGGCATTGAATCTGAGCGAGCCCGAAATACTGTAAAAGAAGTAATTTTTACACTATTAATTTTTCGCTCTTTGCAGATTTCCAACTGTTTTGCGTGTTTTAAAATTCAAGATTTGTAGTTTCATCCCATAGCCAAAAGATATATATTCACAATGCACATTATTATCTGTGGTAGCTGGTTTGAGCATGAAAAGCACAAATATATTTGTAGCACAAAAATGTCCACTTTTACAGTACTCTAAGATATGCCCATTCAATGATCAAGAGAGATTGGCAGCCTTCATCTCATAAACAGTTGCGGAACCAGCCTCATCATTTAGGGAGGGGGGGGGGGGGGGCAAAACATTTTTTTAGGGGGGCACATTTTTTGTGTCATTCTACGCTAAAATTGTAAATTTGGTCTAATACTTACTAATTTGATATGAAAATTTAGCTGTTTTATGCTAAAATTGTCAACATTTAGTCTAATTTAACCTAATTTTGTAAGACAATGTGCATGCAGCGCAGAAATCAAATTGCCTTTTTATGCTAAAATTGTCAAATTTTGTCTAATATTAAAGGTGTATGTTCTGATCACTTTTTTTTGCTATGATTTTTTTCTTCACATCAAGATATTTTGATATCAGAAGAATCCCCATATTTTCTCACTATGTCTGTAAAATCATAGGGGCCAGAAATGTTCCATTTAGAAATTATAGGCTAAAATGTGGTGAATTACTGCCAAAGGTGGTTAACCATCAGCCAGTTTGTGTACTACTCAATGGGCAACCTTTTTGTGACCTTGTGCTTTTAAAAATAGAACCATTGGAGTTATGCAACTCAAACTTTGGAATTCGAAAATGTTAAGGATTGTCCTGGAATCAGAACATCTACCTTTTAACTCTTTTTTTTCTTTTTTTAGGTTGGGGAGGGGGTCAATGTGGGGGGATTTTTTTTTTTTTTGGGGGGGGGGGGGGGAGGGGAGGGAATGCCACCCCTTGCCCCCCAATTTTTTTAAAAATTAATTCAAATTACAGCATTCAATACAATTGAAATCTCTTTCTAGACATATCAGATTGGTTTTCTGTTAATAAAATATAATGGTGCATAATATTTTACATTATTTGCACAATGCCTTGCTAAATTTGTCTGCCGGAGAATGCAAGTCCCAGGGGCCACTCGAATATTACATAAGTAAGCATGCATTAAGGGTCTTTAATTTTTTTAAATGCTTTAATATAATGGGTATTTTCTGTTGCATGGGCTGTGCATTCTTAAAGGTCCAGTAAAAGTGCTCATGAAACTTGTTTGCCCATATACCAAATCCAAGCCCCTCGCCAGAAATGTAATGAACCACTTAGTGGTGTGGGCAACTTCATTTCCTCTTTATTTTGATATAACACATGTATACGCTTCGCTGGATCTTTAACACCAGTCAATGATTTTTTGACTTTGCAAAATTTAAAAAGATATTATTAACTTTTAATAGAAATTCTTATTTTGAACCTTATTTGGCATCTGTACACGCAAGTGGTCAAAATGTTGCGCATCAATGACTTCTGCATTGGCATGTTGTGTCAGAATGACCAAGTACACCAAACACTTCTTCACTCCTTGCCATTCGTGTTCAACCGCTGTTGTTGTTGTTGTTGGCAAGTAGATCTTGTATGCTTTACTTAGCGGGCTATTCGATTAAATCCTGGGGAGGTGTACATATATGATGAAAAAAACACACAACTGATTTTTGTGATGTTTTTAAGCAAATTACATGTGTTTTTTTTACAAAATCAGATTCATTGTATTATGTTTATGAATGAGGTTAATATCTTTGATCAGCTGACCCGTCAGTTGATTTATCGAGTTCTGTAAAAATTCATAACATTTAGCTTCAGATCTCGAAATTTCCATAGTACCCTCTAAACAACTGATTTAAATCAAACTGGGGACAAACATAAGGTAAACAACCTCAAAGGGTGTATTTTGGCTTCAGAAGACATTTATATATATTTTTTTGTCCCACCTATTTACAGCATTACTGTAAAAGTCAATATTTTTGCGAGAAGATATTTTCACGAAAATGGTCATAACAGGCATTTTGCGATTTTTTATTTTCCCGATTTTCAACATTTGTGAACAAAAGTCAATGGAAGTCAATAATTTTCGCGAGTTTATATTTTCGTGGATGAGGATTGATTCACGAAATTCGCGAAAATAAAAACCTCACGAAAATTTCTACTTTTACAGAACATTAGAGTGCCCTCACCCCCATCCCAGAATGCAAAGCATCTGTCAATCAACCACTATTAATATTGAATCTACCTTCCCTCCTGGATGCAGAGCATTGATCAATCATTATTAATATAGAATAGCAATAAATATTTAAAATGCAGCTGTTTCTACCTGTTATTTAAAATTCAGTTGAAGATATTACCAACTGCAGAAAATATGTAATAATTCATATCATAAAGACTTTTTCATGCTATTTGTAATACTTAATTAGCAGATGTAATACTTGTATGGTTTGATGTAAAATGCTTGAGGATGTAAATAATTATCAACCATCATTTATTTTCCCATTCAGTAAAATCTGAATTGCCTCTTATTTAATAATACAAGGGATTTTATGACATAGATTTTGTGCTTTAATTTTATATTCATTGTGTGATTTGATGGATTATTAACCCTACCCCCGGAGGCACCTTTTCCAAAGATTTTTTGTTGGCGGCCAAAAAGCGAGGGGAAAAATAGACCACCAAGCTCCCGGGGCTCAAACCCCGGACCACTGGGTTCAGAAGGGACCGACTTACCACTAGGCCATGGGGGTCAACCATACTTGGCTCAGTATACTTCGCCAAGTATATAGCCCTTGGGACCATTATTTCATCGAAAAACTGCTGCGCTACATGGCACAAGCACACCGCATAGTAGTAATTTGGAGTACTCAAGAGGGTTAGGGTAACTCGGCTCCTACACCACTGCAGAAAAACAGCTGTAATACCAACTCAATTATATTTATACATTTTATTCTGTCTTTCCTCTAGCTAAGTGTTAACATTTCTTATGTCTCTTTTTAGTTTTTGAAATTTCCCTCAATTTTCACCTTCTGGAATTTCTGTAGACAAAAGGGAAAGTGCTATGGCCATGACACTTGATCAATATTGCTATCAATATCTACATTTGTTTAAAACACTGACATGGTTCAGAGATGTAGAGATAAAGTGAGAGACACTAATAAAAGCTCCCTCTCCCGTCCCTCCTCCTCTCCTCCCCTCCCTCTCCTCTCCTCCCCTCTATTCTATTTTTCCCCTCTGGGGACCCGAGGGGCTTGAGCCCCCAAAGCCCCCCCCCCCCCCCCCCCCCCCGGGCACACGCCTGATACGGGCGTATCTCAATTTTGTTACTTAAGGAGAAATTTGGATTTGTGAGAAACTGATTAACCCATAACGTTATTACTGTTTCACAAACTGATGCATCTAACATACGCCACTATGTAAAACATTGTAAACAGTGATAACATAGATAAGCTGATACATGATGCGTTGTAAACAATGAACACTATTCATCGTAGATACATTGTACATCACTATGTGAAACACTGAAAGTGTGATATGTTTTCACATAGTAGTATGAGTTTCTTAACGAACACTATACATCGTAGATACATTGTACATCACTATGTGAAACACTGAAAGTGTGATATGTTTTCACATAGTAGTATGCGTTTCTTTAGCATTCTTTGTTTACGACACATCACATACCAGCGTATCTATAGATAGATCAGCAGGGCTGATTTAACATTTGTACATTTTACATACTGGTCTACAATTTTGAAATTAAACATTTAAAAGATCAGAGTTTTTACAATTTTTTTATCTCATTAGATTATTAAATTATGTTATCTTTGCTCTCAAACATTATCAAACAGCTTGAATTCAACGAGTTCAAAGGATTTTCAATCATGTTTTTCTTCTCAAAAAGTGTATTATGATAGATATGTTGGTATGTGATGCACCAGACAATATATCTAGTGTATCATCCTTGGGGCTAGCTACACAACAAATACACAAAGCAAAGGTACAAGTAAACCTCAAATAATATTAGAATTCTCATTTTTCAAAACCAAAGAATCTTACTCACATTGTGTGTTATGGTCTGCACACTTCATCAGCATGACATCTCCAGATGTGTGCTGCTTCCAGTTGAGGGCGCTATTACGGTGATCAGTAGGTGGTAGATATGACCTAGAAAATGTCTCTGTTCATGACGTCAGATTGCTTCCAACGATTTCAACTGGCTTTGCCGATGCATCCTAATTGTTACTCACGCTCACCTTACAAAGGATTTTGGCACGAGTCCAATCAATGACATGGTTCTTTTTTTAATCAAGTCTGATAATACCCACTACTTTCACTGTAACAGCGCCCTCAACCAAAAGTATGAGTCAGAAGAGGTCATTTTTGCAGTGTGTGGACCATAACATACAAAACTGTCAAACGTGAGTAATTTTCTTGGTTTTGAAACATGGACATTCTTAATATCATTCTCCTGCAAACCTGATGAATGTTTCAAAGATAAAACCTCAGATCTCTTTACATAGTGTTCTATCCTTACCTGTCTGAAACCTGTCTCAAATTCTGTATCTGATGGTATCAATGGGTTATGAAGACGTAATCTTTCTATTCCATCCTTCATGTTATCATTGGCCCATAGAGTATTCAACATTACCTGCAATATAAACAATCAAGCAATGTTTAACAATATAACCGAATCAAACAGTGTTAACAATTACCATTGTACCACAATCAGACCAATGGACCTACGGCACATAATCTCCTGGCCACAGTTCGACATACGTGGGCGCACTTCGATCAGGCTGCGCACGCATGCTTGAACTCACAAAATACTGCCAACCAACAACACCAAAGCACCTGATTGGTCAAATTTAAACTGAAGCCTTTTTAACGATCGTCACGCTGCGCCGTATCCACCAACGCAGTGCTCCCGCTGCGCCATAACCACCGACGCAGTGGGGCGCGATGGCGCGTGGAAAAGCTCATGAGTTTTTCAGTTCTCACATTTGAGCACCAACCAATCAGAGCCTTGAGGTCGAGATGACGTAGTGCGCACAACAGAGATCCAGGGGACCGTTTTGGGGTGAGGTTGAGCAGGCGTACTTTACGCGAGCTCAACCTCATGTGAAGTGCGCGCATTCACCCAATGCTTAGGGTAGCTTAACTCAATAGGCACATTCACCATGGAATAAAAGCCTGAAATGTTGATCATTATAATAATTAAAAAAATAACACACACAATTTGAATAATAATAATAATAATAATAATAATAAAAGACATTTTTGAGCGCCTAACAACAGATAAATTCTCTAGGCGCTTTACAAAAACATCATAGCTGACTGCAGATGAACCAAAAACATAAGAGCAAAACAACAAAAGATTTGGTCACTGCAGTCAACTATGAATATCTACGATTTGAGAGATCAAACAGTACCTGCTTTTTGTTGTTGAAAGCTCAACCTATCATATTGACATTTATTCCTCTGTTGTACATTATTTGCATAGTAAAATGGCACTCTTTGAATTATACTGTAATAAAATGCACCTAACATAAACAGTTCTGACTAGGTACTGTAATGTTAGCTAATTTAAAATAAGTATTCGTTACCAAATATCATAGATATATAAATGATTAATTAATGAAATTAATTAATGAATTATTCTTCGTTTTCCCATTATTGTCTCTTTTCTACCCCGACGGCGAACCTGTTTAAAATATTTATAATTTGAATTATTCTTCCTTAAACAAGCAGATCTCTTCCCCACAATTTGATATCTCATTCATAAAAATTGATCGGATACTTTTAAAGTTATGATGATTCGAGTAACCAGCCCAACAGACAAAAAAGTTGCAGTAAAATTATTTACTATTGGATATCATTGCCAAGTGTGTGCTCAGCAGTCACAATGTGTGTCAAATGAATCGCAGCTCACCAATCATTATTGCATGCCTGACCGGTTTCGATAACACAGTGTTCAATACAAATCAATGACATCCCATAGAAAAAGCTACCTTTTGTTGTTGTTAGGTGTGGCTACTAAAAGCATCATAACTTAAAAAGTATACCCTCGTTTTTTTATGAATGAGGTGTCATAAATTTACTTGTCTAGTGAATATCTTAGGTTTTTGATACAGATTACTAAATTTGAAATTAGCTTACATATAAAAGCTCCTGGTCGGATATTGTTTGTGTTTCGTGTATATTGATATCAGAACAGTTTGACATCATTTGAACTTGCTTTTTGGGGTATTGGAACTCCTTAAAGCATGAACTAACCTGTGCTACTGCTGTTGTAATCCGTCTTCCCCCTGATCCACCAACTACAAGCCTAACTTCACCATTATCATCTATTCCTATGATTGGAACCATTGAAGACAATGGACGCTTCCCTGGTTCAATGAAGTTCTCAGGAGGTGGGGGAATGTTGTATATGTTTGTGTCATAAGGCATTGAAAAATCATCCATCTCGTCATTAAAAATGATTCCAGTGCGAGTACCCCGGATACCAGACCCAAATCTACACAAGGTTTGAAGAAAAATGGAGAAGAAAATATGTAAACATTAAACTAGAACAGATGAGGATGACATTTCCCCCTCAGGTATTTATTACAACAACTTGATTTTAGTGTGAAAAAACTTAGAAATATTTTGAATTGTTTCAAAACTCCAAAAAATTGTTGAAATTCATCAACATTTTTTGACCCCCCCAAAGCAGCACTACCTACCCAGAGAGATCCGTTTGCCTGTAGAAAGGGTGGTTTTTCAGTTGCCTTATCTACACCCAAACACACCCCATCCTCTAAACACAATCCTCTTGGTGACATATCTCCTCGTTCTTTCATCTTATATTCATCTTTCCCTTCATTTCTGTCATCCTTCTCTTAATATTTGCAGAATGAATGACTTGGTTTCCCTTGGCAAGCAATCATTCATTTGCATTCTATTAATGACTTGGTTTCCCTTGGCATTCATTCATTTGCCTTCTATTAATGAATTGGTTTCCCTTGGCAAGCATTCATTTGCCTTCTATTAATGAATTGGTTTCCCTTGGCATTCATTAATTTGCCTTCTATTAATGACTTGGTTTCCCTTGGCAATCATTCATTTGCCTTCTATTAATGAATTGGTTTCCCTTGGCAATCATTCATTTGCCTTCTATTAATGACTTGGTTTCCCTTGGCAATCATTCATTTGCCTTCTATTAATGAATTGGTTTCCCTTGGCAAGCATTCATTTGCCTTCTATTAATGACTTGGTTTCCCTTGGCAAGCATTCATTTGCCTTCTATTAATGAATTGGTTTCCCTTGGCAATCATTCATTTGCCTTCTATTAATGACTTGGTTTCCCTTGGCAAGCATTCATTTGCCTTCTATTAATGAATTGGTTTCCCTTGGCATTCATTCATTTGCCTTCTATTAATGAATTGGTTTCCCTTGGCAAGCATTCATTTGCCTTCTATTAATGACTTGGTTTCCCTTGGCAAGCATTCATTTGCCTTCTATTAATGACTTGGTTTCCCTTGGCAAGCATTCATTTGCCTTCTATTAATGACTTGGTTTCCCTTGGCAAGCATTCATTTGCCTTCTATTAATGAATTGGTTTCCCTTGGCATTCATTCATTTGCCTTCTATTAATGAATTGGTTTCCCTTGGCAATCATTCATTTGCCTTCTATTAATGAATTGGTTTCCCTTGGCAATCATTCATTTGTCTTCTATTAATGAATTGGTTTCCCTTGGCAATCATTCATTTGTCTTCTATTAATGAATTGGTTTCCCTTGGCAATCATTCATTTGCCTTCTATTAATGACTTGGCTTCCCTTGGCAATCATTCATTTGCCTTCTATTAATGACTTGGTTTCCCTTGGCAATCATTCATTTGCCTTCTATTAATGAATTGGTTTCCCTTGGCAAGCATTCATTTGCCTTCTATTAATGACTTGGTTTCCCTTGGCAAGCATTCATTTGCCTTCTATTAATGAATTGGTTTCCCTTGGCAATCATTCATTTGCCTTCTATTAATGACTTGGTTTCCCTTGGCAAGCATTCATTTGCCTTCTATTAATGAATTGGTTTCCCTTGGCATTCATTCATTTGCCTTCTATTAATGAATTGGTTTCCCTTGGCAAGCATTCATTTGCCTTCTATTAATGACTTGGTTTCCCTTGGCAAGCATTCATTTGCCTTCTATTAATGACTTGGTTTCCTTTGGCAAGCATTCATTTGCCTTCTATTGATGACTTGGTTTCCCTTGGCAAGCATTCATTTGCCTTCTATTAATGAATTGGTTTCCCTTGGCATTCATTCATTTGCCTTCTTCTATTAATGAATTGGTTTCCCTTGGCAATCATTCATTTGCCTTCTATTAATGAATTGGTCTCCCTTGGCAATCATTCATTTGCCTTCTATTAATGAATTGGTTTCCCTTGGCAATCATTCATTTGCCTTCTATTAATGACTTGGTTTCCCTTGGCAAGCATTCATTTGCCTTCTATTAATGACTTGGTTTCCCTTGGCAAGCATTCATTTGCCTTCTATTAATGACTTGGTTTCCCTTGGCAATCATTCATTTGCCTTCTATTAATGACTTGGTTTCCCTTGGCAATCATTCATTTGCCTTCTATTAATGACTTGGTTTCCCTTGGCAATCATTCATTTGCCTTCTATTAATGAATTGGTTTCCCTTGGCAAGCATTCATTTGCCTTCTATTAATGAATTGGTTTCCCTTGGCAAGCATTCATTTGCCTTCTATTAATGAATTGGTTTCCCTTGGCAAGCATTCATTTGCCTTCTATTAATGAATTGGTTTCCCTTGGCAATCATTCATTTGCCTTCTATTAATGAATTGGTTTCCCTTGGCATTCATTCATTTGCCTTCTATTAATGAATTGGTTTCCCTTGGCAAGCATTCATTTGCCTTCTATTAATGACTTGGTTTCCCTTGGCAAGCATTCATTTGCCTTCTATTAATGAATTGGTTTCCCTTGGCAAGCATTCATTTGCCTTCTATTAATGAATTGGTTTCCCTTGGCAATCATTCATTTGCCTTCTATTAATGAATTGGTTTCCCTTGGCATTCATTCATTTGCCTTCTATTAATGACTTGGTTTCCCTTGGCAAGCATTCATTCATTTGCCTTCTATTAATGAATTGGTTTCCCTTGGCATTCATTCATTTGCCTTCTATTAATGAATTGGTTTCCCTTGGCAATCATTCATTTGCCTTCTATTAATGAATTGATTTCCCTTGGCAATCATTCATTTGCCTTCTATTAATGACTTGGTTTCCCTTGGCAAGCATTCATTTGCCTTCTATTAATGAATTGGTTTCCCTTGGCAATCATTCATTTGCCTTCTATTAATGAATTGGTTTCCCTTGGCAATCATTCATTTGCCTTCTATTAATGAATTGGTTTCCCTTGGCAATCATTCATTTGCCTTCTATTAATGAATTGGTTTCCCTTGGCAAGCATTCATTTGCCTTCTATTAATGACTTGGTTTCCCTTGGCAAGCATTCATTTGCCTTCTATTAATGAATTGGTTTCCCTTGGCAAGCATTCATTTGCCTTCTATTAATGAAGTGGTTTCCCTTGGCAAGCATTCATTTGCCTTCTATTAATGAATTGGTTTCCCTTGGCAAGCATTCATTTGCCTTCTATTAATGACTTGGTTTCCCTTGGCAAGCATTCATTTGCCTTCTATTAATGAATTGGTTTCCCTTGGCAAGCATTCATTTGCCTTCTATTAATGACTTGGTTTCCCTTGGCAAGCATTCATTTGCCTTCTATTAATGAATTGGTTTCCCTTGGCAATCATTCATTTGCCTTCTATTAATGAATTGGTTTCCCTTGGCATTCATTCATTTGCCTTCTATTAATGACTTGGTTTCCCTTGGCAAGCATTCATTTGCCTTCTATTAATGACTTGGTTTCCCTTGGCAATCATTCATTTGCCTTCTATTAATGAATTGGTTTCCCTTGGCAAGCATTCATTTGCCTTCTATTAATGAATTGGTTTCCCTTGGCAATCATTCATTTGCCTTCTATTAATGAATTGGTTTCCCTTGGCAATCATTCATTTGCCTTCTATTAATGAATTGGTTTCCCTTGGCAAGCATTCATTTGCCTTCTATTTCATATTGTTTTACTGTTGGTTTCTTCTTTTAGAGGCTTGTCATAATCTTTTTACTTCTGCACTACTTTTAAATATGTTAAGAACCATCCTAAAATTCCATATGGTCCTTGTAAAGACAATGTTAATGATTCTATCATTGAGAAAGATATTCATGGAAATAGGAATATCAGACTTAGCTATGTAAGTGTAGTTCTATAGGTTAGGTGAACATTCATGTTGAAAAAAATTCATGATTTTTACTCATGTTAACACAGTTTTATCTGGTCTCAGGTTTTATATTCCAAGTCAAGAGGACTTCTTCATGCACTTGTTTTCCACAGAAAACTTGTTGAAATTCTTGTTTTCTGGATGCTTTGGTGTTATCAGTGGATCGTAGACATGAGTACAATTGTTCAATATAAATGTTTATAGGTCCTGATCAACTTGTTTACAGATAGTTCTATGGGTAATAATAAGTAACTCAATTTAAGAAACATGAAACAGTAATGGTAGTCATCAGCTAGTAACATTTATGCTTAAACTCCACACAGTACTGTAAAACAAGTTAATTTTGCGGCAATTTTTTTCGCAAATTGCTAATCATCACTAGTTTTGCGGTAACTTAATTTCGCGAACTTCAAATTTCTACCACTACTGTCACTTTCACACACATCAATTTGCGGCAATATAATTTCGCTAATTTGAGCCTCTCGAGAAATTCGCGAGATTAAATTTGCTCACAAAATTAACTTGTTTTACAGTATTATGTAGTAAACCCAACAATTATATCTAAATTAACAAAGCCGGTTTCTATTCCTTGTTGGGAGCACTCACAAAACACTAAGGCCAAACAAAGAAGAAGGTCTGTCTCAGAAGCCCGCCCGCATTGGTATGTGAAATGAGCTACGGCGCGTAGGTCTATGCGCTGGGGGCTAAAAAACTTCTTTCTTTTTTTGTTGGATTTTTGGTTGGATTTTTTTGGTTGGATTTTTGGATTTTTAAAAAAGTTCTCCGTAAGCTTGGATAAGCAATAAAAAAAAAATAGCAAAAAAAAAAAAAAAATTGCATACCTCATAGCCTATTTTCTAAAAAAAAAAAAAAAAAAATAGCACAGCACTTAGCTTTTTTGCACAATGTTTCTGAGACAGACCTTCTTCTTTGTTTGGCCTAATCTTTCACATGAACAAAACATAGACATGCTTTGTGCACTCATTTTTAAAATAAACATTCTTTAACTTTTTTGGCGAAGTTAAGAGTTGTGTTCAGCGATCAAAGTTTGTGTTGTGATATTTGGAAGATAGAATACTAATCATTTCTGAAGAAACAACTTATTATACAACCCTTCCTAGCCTATACACCAACAGCAAGCCACTCACGCTTTCCTGGTCACTTACGAGGTATTAATTGTACTTGTTACTGAAACTGCATTGCCATCCTGGTCTACAACACTTAAATGTGATGTCCCATGATCCTCCCTGGTATACATCACATTACGACCCATGAAATAATAGTCCACATCATGTGTGCAACAGTCCTGTATCAAACTGCGGATGGTAGAGGCGTACTCCTTTGATGTCATGTTGGCAACTTGCTGAAGTTGGAGATAGAAAGAAAGACAAGCTTAAGGGTGTTCCTATGGCTAGATAAAAATCTTGATATTGAAGTATAAGGTAGAGCTGGTTGAATGCAACTAAAAAGTCTTCTACTGGAGGTGAATCAGATGCACGGTTCAACAGATATAACCATTTGAAGTCATTTTGAATTCTTTTGTTTTGTATTGTTTTTCGGCCAACAGAGGGCAGTCTATTTTCTTTTGTTTTTTATTGTTTATTTGACTCCCTAGGTAAAATTTTCTATTTTTTGTTTTTGCTCTAAATATTTATTAATAACTCCTATAGACTCCCGCAGTACAGGAAATAAGGAGAGTAGAATAACCAACCTATACACCAAGTGGTATACATTTAAGAAAGTGCATGAACTTCAAAAAATTAATCATTAATTAGCTGCTTTACAGCCTCCCGCAGCACAGGAAAGTTTCTAAAAACTATAATTAACAAGCTCCCAAAATTCCAGCTTTGTAGCGTTTATACCTTTCTTGTAAAAATTAATTAAACATTTTTGCATAGATTAATTATTTTGCTAGGGGGGTCAAAAAAACAATAAGAAACAAAAAAAATTAACGCTTCAAATTTGCTTCATTTTTGACAATTAAATCGTCATATCTAGAAAACCGTACCTCCGATCAAGCTCAAATTTCAGATTATTGTGGAACTCGGCAAGCTCTATTAAAGTATGAAATAAAAAATTAACCATAGGAACAACCTTAATACATAAATATGTGCAGCATTCATGAATATGATTAAGTTTTCATGAAGCCAAACGCTACCAGAAAGCAAAATTATAAAATAAATTAATATCCACAAATAATATTACTTTTTGAATTTTGGAATGGAATGATGGGAGGAGGGAGCGGACATCAGGTGTGGCAGGCTATTAATCTTATGGGTTTTTAACAACCATCCAATAGTCTAAATTATAATTCCATGGTCCTTGGACGAAGCCTTTGGATGTTTGGTTTGGTTGACTTTTAAAAAACCTCTAAAAGTAGCCCAAGTTTTTGACAATTTTTAACCTATCATAGAAATAAAATCGGTCTTTCACTTTTAAAAGCAGTATAGCACCAGTCTTGAACAGGTCTAAGCTTTACAGATCTAGTTTCAGGGTTTCTAAATTGATTTCTTGATTATTATTATAACATTGAACATTGGTGCCCTTACATTTTGGACATCCTGTATTCATGCATAATATTACATACCTCAGTTACATCCACAAAGTCAGGATCCCCTAAAAATGCTCTTTCTGCATAACCAAATTTGAAAGCTTCAACTACATGATGATACATAAGAATTGCTAATTGGTTATTTTCAACGTCTACTCTTTGTATATCATACCCTGTTGAAACAAATCAATGATAAGATAAAGACGGTGTAAAGCAATGTATCACATATTATATAACAATTTCATTATAGAGAAGGTAAAATAAAAGGAAAATGCCAGGTACAAAAATGATTGAAAGAGCATATATTGAATTACAGTGATTCAGATAAAGGCAAACATGAATATCTCATCATTTTCTTTTAGGGCCAGTAATAAAGGTTTGAAGGGCGGGATTTGGCCTGTGGGCCGCTATTTGAAAACCCCTGGTATAGAAGGTAAACTCTTAAAGTGCGTTCATACTCCCGTCGTTGCACATCGGCCGACATCTACAGATATCTGCACGTGAGTTGAAGCAATGTCAACTTTTATCCATCAACGTCGGGCAATGCGCAACAACAAGAGTATGATCGCATCTTAAGTCACCTAATCTTATTAGTTATCCCCTGCATGTTCACACAATACGGAAAAATACCTATGGTTTGGCATGTCATATCGTTTAGTCCCAATAAAAATTGTATTTAAACACTTGCGGAAAACTAAACGTCAAAATCTAGTTAGAGCAAGGCGCTGAATTCTCTTCCCTTCCTTACCTCCGTAAAATTCAACCCTTTAACAGGCTCTGCGCATCGCCTCTGTCCATAAAATCATCGCGAAAAACATGTCTGGTTAGGTTATATGCAGATAATTTATTTTTTGGCGCCGGTTAGACCTTTTTGCGGTATATTTCGGCCTCAGAATGTAACAGAAATCGACTCGGTTGCATTTAAATCATCCGCCATTTTATTTGTTTATTTTACATGTCGACGTGATGTCGTATTTTGAGCAACTCTTCCACAGACGCAACGCAATCGCTTTACACGTAATATCATTTCGCGCCATCTGGTAACGCGGTTAATCGACGATATGGGATATATCGTGTGGTTTGACTTGTTGTTTACACGATATGGATCAGATTTCATACGTGTTAGCCAATGAGATTGAAGTATGTACACTTACTGAACGATAAAATAAGTAATGGTTCATTGCCACAACTCATATACAGTATATTCATGGTGAGGGCAAGTCCGGCTAGAAAGGCGGATGCACTTGAGTGATATTGTTTCTACAGACATGCAAAAGACGGCTAAAATCCTAATCAATACCATCGTAATTCATCAACAGTTTATTGATATCACTGATCATTGATGCGTCACATGGTTTTAGTAATTTCCAGTTCACTGTCTAAGCTCATAGAGAGCTGTTTCTACAGAGCTCTCCCCGGTTTTTAGCTGTCACTAATCTCTCTACGCTATCCTACCATTTTTTAGGATAATTTGCTGAAGAAATATTATCCATATAAAGGTGGAGAGAGGATCTGTTTCTACAGAGTATGTTCCGGCTTATGCCTCTCTGTAGAAACATACTCTCTAAGTCGGGTATGCTTATTACGGTTCATAGTGTTCACCACAAAGATACATACCTTTGTGAGACGCTTAGTGGGATGGCATTCTTTCTTTTAAACTGCCATCCTAACTGAATATCTACAGAATGCCTGGGCTCGGAACTTCACACAATTAACACTTAACGACTTCTCATATATTCATGTTACTGCTTTATTGAATAGGCTCGGCAATCTCCACACATAATTTCCGACCTACGAGAGTTAGTATTTAATCATACCGTTGTGTGGTGCCAAGAACCACCACCTTGTCATCTCGTTGAGAAGCAAACTGCAACTCCTTTTGGCTACTGCCAAGACTCGACTGACTCTAGGTTTGGGTTTACAGGCACCACTGCAACTTGTATAGGAGGAGCTATCGCATGCCCAATTGATCACATGACTAGGTCACTGACTACAGTGCCTTTATAATGGAATAGGATAGGCGTTATAATACATGATCAATTGCGCATGCGTAACCCCTCCAACATATCAAATACTCGTGCTCTTACACTACCACGCCACTACGGAGTGATAGACCCTATCACTAATTGCAACCCAATTAATTTGGATAAAATTCGGATAGCAACCAAAAAAATTAGCTATGTAAATTAAACAAATAAAGAAACCCACGTAAGAAAGTGAAAGTAAGAGACGAATTCCCATATGTTCATAAACAACAACAATCAATAATATAAAATGCAGTGGGTTAGTATACATGTATATAACAATCATGTAATTCCCGTAATAACAATTCGAGAATGCCGCAAATGTTCGTGTCTGTTCCAATCATGTAGAGTTCTGCTCGCGACCGCTCACAAGGTATTAACTTGCTGTTAATACATAGTTCGAAGACCTGTAGATTCGCGTGCCCCACACGTGGCAGCTGTCTACACTGCAGGTGGTATTCACCGGAAGATACGAAAGAAAAGGTATTCAATTACTTCTTGTAAATCATCACGCACAAGTGATAGTATTAAGAAGAATTATATCCGTCCACGAATATAATATCATAGATCAACAGATCTTAGACCACACAGGATCTGAATATGAGAGAACCGTCAAAGGTTTTTGATTAAAAAAAAAACTTTTTCCACTCTTGGTGAAAAGAAAACTCCCATCTTCAACAATGTGTAATTGTTGGTATAAACTAATCACCAAATCCCAGTGGTAATTAGTCTCCAAAAAGGGGTGTGGTAATCTACCAAGAAAACCGCACCGATGCTTGTCGCGAAACACATTGTAGTTCGAAGAACAGAACCGTAGTACTTAGTTGAGATTGCGCCGACCCATTCCGCCGTAGCAATGTCATTGTCCGTACTATCCGCAATATCCAATTCAAATAAGAGCGGAATAAAACAAATGGGCAACCCTTAATTATAGTGTGATTAATTAAATCAATTATAAGAAATACTTAGTATATAATCTTAAATGTTATACCTTAACAGTACAATACTATAATTCATCAGAATTATGATTAACAAATGCCATAAGATTCAATTTATGGATTCACATTTTCCTTTATCATACTAAGAGTAATTGTGTTATCAACAATGATAGCATATATGGTCGATTTATATGGAATTCATATGTCATTTTCTTATAATGAACCCTTAAAGTACATAAAGACAGTGGCCTAAAATTCAACTCCGAATTTTCAAACAGTATAGCCCCATCAACTTTCTACCGAGTAATACTAAACAAAACAGTGACACATGTCATATCTTCCCTAGCTTTTTGTGCCATGCAGAGTAAGATACGTGGCAGTCTAGATTTGGAAAAATAGTGGGCGTACTGATTGGATCCAGGGTCTCTTTCAAATTTTGTTTTATTTTTCCTAAGATATCGAAAATAACCAACTCTGCAATTTCTGCTGATTCAGTTCAGTCCCAATTGTAGGTGGGTTTCAATTTCAACCCCCTGAAGAATTTGGTTAGTTCAAACTTGACCAAACTGGTTTAAACTTGAGGGAAATCAATCAGGCGGGCCACCAGCAACGTGGCAATTTTCTTTTAAAATCTACTGACATAACTAGCAAGAGTTGGTGGTTGGATATTGGAATATTTTGAATGATAGCAATTACATTCACTATAGTTCTCTATACAGGAAACTGAGGTAGAATTACAACTTTTAGGTGCTAGCTACTAATTTAATTATGTACTGAATACATGAACTGGCAATGAGTTAGCTGAAATTTTCAATTTTAATAATTTCATTTATTCAAAATCTAACTTTAACTAAACCATTTACCATGGCAAACACTAGTGCAATCTCATTTCAACTTTTTATATCAACATCTGGATAGTTCATGCCACAGGTTATTGAAATGACCCCTAGCATGCCCTTTACAGATGTGAAATTATAATGAAATCTACCATTACCACTTGTGAAACTGTTATGAAACGTTACTAAGACATACTATACCAAATTCAACCAGTTGTAATAGCAACATATCAACTAATTCTTAATCAAAATCATTGGCATGATAGCCGTAATTCTCAGTTGAAATTCGATCAATTCACTATTTACACCGGGTGCAATTTGAGAAATGCCCTCATTTCACTTAACATTTATCTCATTTTCGAAATTTGGTGTTATTGCTTTCCACATATCATGCTGAGATGAACTGAGAAACACAAAATTTCATTAATTTTCACTTTCAAACTCAAAACTCAATAGTCAAATGTATCAGAATTTCAAATACACAACAACAAGAATAATAATAATATCCAATTCCAAAGGAAAAATAAAAATTCACTCTAATTGTTAATAATAGTTAAAACATCAATTTAATTTATACCAATTTGAACCATTAGTATATCAAAACACATATCTATTAGCACATGTCTGTCAATGTATTTGTACCATAAAATAATCAGCCTATCGAATGACTAAACTAAAATTCAAATACTGAAATCCTGTTGGAGTCAGCTAAAATATTTTTTTGAAGTTATTGTCACGTAGCAACAAATCCGCTGGCAAATAATTCAACAGATGGTTCTAATTGCATTTTCTGTCGGCAATTTTCCTAGATTCAAAATATATATAGTTTTATCGTTAACTGTATATTTAAAACAGGAATAACCATTATATACCAGGCAAAGAATTTAACCTCTTGATGGGATGGTTGACCCATAAGGAATTTACCCCGTTACTTGAAAACAAACTCTCTTTATGTTGACATTTGTATCCATTCCCAAGATGAATTAGCCACTTAACTTGTCGCAAACAATCTTACTATACCAAACATTAGCGTAGAATAAAATGATGTTGGACAGATACTTGTCTAAAATTCAGGAAATTGGGCTTATAACTTGTCGAAATTATAATATGTGTTCATGGCTAAAACACGAATTTTAAACAATAAAAATAAAACCTAAACAAAATTTATATTCCCTTCAAGAATAACTGATACAAAATTCTAATTCCCAATTACTAGTAATCCTCAATTCTTTAACAATTATTTGATCAGGATAATTGCGGCAAAATTGAAAACACTTACATTAACACAAACCTAAATTTTGATAAGGAATAAGATAAAACCTTTTACGAAATCATGAACGTTTGAAAACCAAATAGACATCGCCAGAAACGTTAAATAAAACGTAAAGTCTAGCCGAACTGTATAGTATTTCAAAGTGCCTAATACAAATTAATATCAACAAGCATTAATTTCAGTACCTATTGGACAATTCCTGTATAAATGGTAATCTGTAAGCCTCGAGTATATTATCAAAATATGTATCCATAATTTGGAAACGTACAGAATTGTGAATTCGTGTTAATGGCAAAGACAAGTAACCGGCCGGATTAACAAACTGCACATTACACAATATTCAAAATTCTGATATAACCAAAATAATTATAAAAGAAACTTCAATAAACTCATTTTCTGATGCGACGATCTAACCAGCCCTGTCTGGTGGTCTCGTCGGGTGTGGGGGAACCGTCATATTTCCCGGATGAGTGGGACGTAATTCCCCTAACGTCGTGTCTACCGTAGGTACAGTGGGGGAAGATTTGAATTTCAATATATCGACAAGGGTAGAATTCTTAAATCCAAGGAACTGCAATTTTTGGGGGATGGATTCATCTTCACTTAAAACAATATCTGAAAAAGAATCGATTCGCTCAGGCGCAAAGGAATCAACATCGTTATTTCTACTAGGTTCGGGCGGTCGAATCGTATCGGGCAAACGAACTATACGCTCATTTTTCACAGGGGTGGGAGATCGAGCAAACAAATCAAAGGGAGAAAATTGGTCGTGATCACCACAGAGGCGAGAATCGGAGGGGCCATCTAACCTGCTTTGCCCGCCATGGTCCCCATAGCCAGATATATGCAACGGCGCATCTGCTGCTGAATCATTGCGCAAGGCAGGATCATCATTTGTGTCCTTATAGCCCTTGTCATCAATATTCGCAGCTCGCGCTTGTGCGTTCTGGGATAGTGGCCATGTACGGCGTGTAACAGGGAGTCGGACCCCGATCAATGCCCGCCTTCTGGTAGTCATTCATTTCTACATCCATCTCTTTCAATACCTCCCTCACCCCTTTAATTGTATTAATATTTAATTTTTGGTTTACATGTATTTCGAAAATGTTTAAACGGCGCAATTCGGCCATATAGATATCAATTCTTTCCTTAGTTGCCAGTTTCCGCGCTGTTAAAGATTTCCTAAATTCATTCACCGCATCCTCATCCCTGAAAATTTGACACAATTTTGTCTTCAATAAATCGTAATTATTTTGTACTGCGTCCGGAAGGCTTTTATAAACAACGTACGCGGTCCCTAATAAAAACACTGGGAGTAATTTGCAAAACCTATCTTCGATCTCTTTTTTCCCCATGGGCGTAAAATATCGCCTCTCTTCCCTCACTGCGTAATCCATCCGTTCCAACCATGGTTGGATTACTTCACCGGGAAGACCCTTAAATGATTCAGGGTAAATTCAACTAGCCATGTCGACTGACCATCTAATAATGGCCAGGCGACAGACACGACATTATCTAACATTAAACTTACAACTATAGTACTAATAACCTTAAACTACATTATTACAACCACACTAAAAATCACACTATAATCATATTACTTAAAGGAAATGAGCAGAAAAAACCCGCTTCAAATAACTAATAAAAGCAAACGGTCCGCGAGCAGCTTAATTCTAAAGAAAAATTCTTGAGCAATCTCGCGCCGCTACAGCAATGTAATTTTTATGAGCAAGAATTTACGCTACAGTTTCCTGTAAGCTATGACCACAACAAGTCCTAATTAAAAAAACTTAAAAAAAAAAACTACTCCCCCTTTTTTTTAAAAATCACACTATAATCGTAAGTTTACCACTTAAAGTACATGTTACCTCTAGAAGTTTGTGTACCAATCGTCGCTTTCTCGGCGGCGCTGCATGATTCGGCACCTCAGTCGCGACACGCGACATCGCCACGTCGACAGTAAAAACATTTGTGAAAACGTCTTGGAGAAAACTTGTAATACTAGATGAGTGTTGTTTAAAAACACTTGTAGAAGCCAATTCAATTGTTAGCACTTGTAAATCAACCCAGAGAAGCTAGTTGTCTCGCCAAAATTTTCTTGTAGGAAGAACAATCTAGTTGTCTCGCCAAAATTTTCTTGTAGGAAGAAGAGTCTAGTTGTCTCGCCAACAATTTCTTGTAGAAAATAAGCCCCATATTGGCCGCCAGTGTGAGACGCTTAGTGGGATGGCGTTCTTTCTTTTAAACTGCCATCCTAACTGAATATCTACAGAATGCCTGGGCTCGGAACTCCACACAATTAACACTTAACGACTTCTCATATATTCATGTTACTGCTTTATTGAATAGGCTCGGCAATCTCCACACATAGATTCCGACCTACAAGAGTTAGTATTTAATCATACCGTTGTGTGGTGCCAAGAACCACCACCTTGTCATCTCGTTGAGAAGCAAACTGCAACTCCTTTTGGCTACTGCCAAGACTCGACTGACTCTAGGTTTGGGTTTACAGGCACCACTGCAACTTGTATAGGAGGAGCTATCGCATGCCCAATTGATCACATGACTAGGTCACTGACTACAGTGCCTTTATAATGGAATAGGATAGGCGTTATAATACATGATCAATTGCGCATGCGTTATCCCTCCAACATATCAAATACTCGTGCTCTTACACCTTCTAGTATATTTATGACTAGGGCAATAACTGGCCTACTTCTCAGTGGTGGTAGTGGTGGGAGATATAGGTCTAAATAAACTAATCTTATTATATTAATGATGGGTCATATTGTTTCACCTCATAATACCTTCTACAATATTTATGATGAGGGCAATGGCCCACTTCCTTGTGATAGTGCGCATGGTAGATGCCAGCTAACATTAGAAAGTGATGGTTTATATAACTTCACCACATACCTACCCTCTATCCATGTGAAAATGGAAGATATAGGTCTAAATCAGCTAAGCTTACAAGTGATGGTTCTTGTTGTTTCACATCATACACATGTGCAGGTGGTGATGAAAAATACAATAGTGTGTCAGCTAACGTTAGAAGTGATGGTTTGATTTTGTTTCACCACATATATACATACCTTCTAGTATATTCATAATGAGTGCATGTTGTTTCACCAGATATATACATACCTTCTAGTATATTCATAATGAGGGCAATAACTGGCCCACTTCCTGGTGGAGGTGGTAGATATATGTTTAAATCGGCTAATCTCATAAGTAGTGGTTCTCTTTGCTTCACTTCATAGCGTCGCATATCTTCTAGAGTTACTATACCACCTGTATAATGTAGAATGATTAATAGGTAAGTGATGACATCACACCCTTAGGGAACAAAATATTTATTATAACAAATTAAGGAAGCTTTAGTTTCTTTGCAATTTGTGTTTGGGGTAAATATATTAGCATCTGGCTACATACATAATTGTAAACCTGAAACGATACGATAACTTAAATACATGCTTCCTCCCGATTCCTTCATTCAGCATAGTGAAAGAAGAAATTGCTATGATCCCGAAAACTACGGAGTTCAATAATAATGTTTCAAAACAAAAGGTATCTAAATTAATAATTAAAACAAGATCATTGAGCCCAATATCAATCAACATACTGCTATCTGAAATGTTATGTTGTAAAAATACTGCAAGTCACAACTAAATGAGGTCAAAGTTCATATATGGGTCATGTTCCCCCGGTGATCATGTTTCTTTTCTCCAAGTTTGAGGTCAATCGGGCAACTTTAACGATTTGACCTCTAGATGACCTTGGATGACCTCTAATTATTTTGTGACATGTTCCCTTGGTGTTCATTGCACGATGTAACCCCTTGGTGACCTCTGACCTGGGATGACCTCTAATAACCGTTGACCTCGGATGACCTCTAATTAATTTGAGACATGTTCACTCGGTGTTCAGTTTCTTTACTCCAAGTTTGACGTCAATCGGGGAACTTTTACGATTTGACCTCTGGATGACCTTTGACCTCAGATGACCTCAAATTATTTTTTGACATGTTTCCCCGGTGTTCATTGCACAATTTAACCCCTTGTTGACCTCTAATGACCGTTGACCTCGGATGACCTCTAATTTATTTTAGACATGTTCCCCTGGTGTTCATGTTTCTTGTCTCCAAGTTTGACGTCGATCGGGCAACTTTTACGATTTGACCTCTGGATGACCTTTGACCTCAGATGACCTCTAATTTATTTTAGACATGTTCACCCAGTGTTCATGTTTCTTTTCTCCAAGTTTGAAGTCAATCGGGCAACTTTTACGATTTGACCCCTGGATGACCTTTGACCTCAGATGACCTATGCAAATTATACCCAAAAATAATCACCCGGCGTTCATGTTTCTTTTCTCTAAGTTTGACGTCAATCGGGCAACTTTTACGATTTGACCTCTGGATGACCTTTGACCTCAGATGACCTATGCGAATTAGACCCCAAAACAAGCAGCCACATCTTTTGACCATGGCCTACCTATCGCTGAAGGTTTGAAGTCAATCCGTCCATCCGTTCAAAAGATACAGCACATTGACATGATGACAAAAAGCACCAATTGTCATATAATAATGTTTAAGTACACTTTGCAGGTCCATATTTATTTCATAAAAGCATATTTTTAATTTGATTATAAGTGAGATTCTAGGAGCACTGCATAACAATATTTTGCCAACTACCTGAATCTTGTGACACATACCTTTCTCTTGTATATCATTAACAATATCTTGAGCAAGACTTCCCTCATAGAATATGTTTTCACCAAAGTCTGCTATTGTCTGCAATGTTTGTGCTAGAACAGTTCGATACATTGTATCACCTTCTTTAAGAGGTTCTCCGTCTGAGTTGAAAAAGATTTCACTGGAAGAAAACAACATAAACCATGATGTAACGAGGAATCAGATGACCCAGGCAATTCCTTAAGTAACATATCTGATCAAAATGTAATATTTCAAAGAACTTATTCATTCCAGAATGAACTCTTGACTTGACAAAAATTTAGAAAGACTTGACTAGACTCGAGTCACCTCCATAAGTGACTTGACTTGACATGTGACTTGACACAAATTTAGAAAGATTTGGTTTGATTCAAGTCACCTCCGTCAGTGACTTGACGTGTGACTTCACACAAATTTAGAAAGTCTTGACTTGATTCGAGTTACCTCAGCCAGTGACTCGACTCGTGACTCCAGATTAAGTGACGTGGTCACAACACTGGCTATATTCAAAACATTACCGTAGTGACTGAAAGATTGCTTAACCAAATTTAGGCAGGACTGTGTAATATAGCATGATAACCTCCAATTGGCATAGCCAGGATTTTGGAAGTGGGGTCAGAAAATGTTGTTATTTGCTGAAAAAAATGAATAAGATAAGGTGTAATATATTTTATACTCAAATGCCTTTTAAAAGTCATAATGGTTTAACACATTATGCTATTTTATAAAAATGTGCATGATACACCTGATAATTTTGAATTTTTAACCCCAATATAGTGGTATTTTGTAATTTGATTTTGCATTTTTTGGCAAACATTTAACTTTTTCCTCACTATTGAGGACTTGCAGGAGCCCCTCCAGACTATATACATTTTTTATGCCAATGGAGTTTTGTCTACTCCAACCTGAATGCACCTCAACACTTGTGTGAGTATACTCAAGAACAGAGGTTTCTGCACAGTATAGGAAGATGATGATGATTCTCCCAGAACTTATTGTTCTTGGGACTCCCCTGTCGAAGCCTGCTTACCGTTGTTCGATGTTTTGATCTGACTAATTTGCATCTTCCCCGGAGATGCGGGCATTCCAAACTGAAGTATTTCTAATATTTCAAACTAGAAACACGGGTCGCACCGACGTGACGTCACCCCATGTCACGCGCCAGCCCGTCACCCAAATTTCGCTTGGACTACCTCGGAATAATCCAAACTACTTCTGCTTTTTGTCGCAGGGGGCTTAGGGCGGCCGGGCGATCAAAACATCGAACAACGGTAAGCAGGCTTCGACAGGGGAGTCCCAAGAACAATAAGTTCTGGGAGAGACTCCCCTGTCGAACTGCTTTCCGGTTCGATGTTTTGATCTGACTAATTTGCATCAACCCAGTTTAGCACAGAACCTGGAGGAGGTGCGATAAAAAGCCAAACACCGTGTACAGTATTTATTATTTTAAGATCAGATCATTAAACCCACATCGCCATGATGTCAAGGTCAAATCGAATCAAGGTAAGCTTAGTCTCAATTTCGCGTTTATCAAAACCGAAAAGACTTAGCTCAACCTCAAAATAAATAACTGATAAACCAACTCACCTAATTTCTTGGCTGTCTGCCCGACGGTCTAGCTAGGACCGTACGGGCGAACTGTCCCCTGAACGAGTTCCCGCTAAAAGCCCTGTAATAGGCGCCGGAAAATGTCGTCGTGGATTTCCAAGAAACGGCCTCATAGATCTCCTTCACGGACAACCCCCAGTGGTATGTCCATGAAGTTGCAATACTACGTGTCGAGTGCGCGGAGGCACGATCGTCATAAGTAATTGCCTATGAGTCTCTAACTATCTGAACTAGTCAGCGTGAAATAGTACTTTTCGTCGCTGGGCTGAGTGGCTCAGAGTGTGTTAAAAAGAGCTGATCAAAGTATTTTTACCACGTACTCCGGACGTCTTACCTGAGTAATACCTCAGACAGCGAACGGGGCACCATAACCCGTCATCGTGTACGAACGAATTCGAACTCAGAGAGGGTAGGTAAAGGGTGGAAAACGAGTGCGTACTTGTTTCGTTCTACGCCAGAAACCCTGGTATAAAACAAAGTGTAGCGCCCGCGCGAGAAAGAGTCATTGGCGAAAAAGACAATGCGAGTTCAGAACACCTTTGCGCAGAGGCAAAGGCTACGAGAATTACTGTTTTCAGAGCTTATCCTGAGGGTCGACGCCTTCGCCGTAAGGCTCGAATGGCGGACCCTTGAGATAGTTGAGAACAGTATTAAGCTCCCAAGCAGGTACGATCTTCCTGGTTGGAGGCCTCTCGTTGAACATCTCCTTCAATAGAAGACTGATCTCTCCGTCGTCCTTGACAGAAGATCCGTCCTCAAAACCTACATGGACTGACATGATTGCGGACTATAATTCTGGACAGTAGCTGCCTGGGGTCCTGAATCAAACTTCTCGGTTAAAAAATAGCGAAAACGCTATTTACATCTGCTCGAGTGGGAGAGATATCTCTCTCAGTACACCACTCATAGTAGGGAGCCAAACGCTTAGAGTAAGTCTTGAGCGTGGATTGGCGTCGACCTGAGGCGACCAAGCCTGCAGACCTTCGAGAAAAGCCTTTCTCCTGGCATCGTTGCCGGATAATGGCCAAACAGTCAACCGTAGGTGCTCGTTCGGTAGGAATTCGCCGTGAACTCCCTGCCTGAGCAAGTCCTGAAGTGGAGGTAGCAACATGGGGCGACCCACAAGAAGATCTACCATCGGTCGAAACCACACGTGTTTCGGCCAGAAAGGGGCTATGAGCAGGACGTAACAGTCGTCTCTTGCCACCTTTTCTACCACTTTTGGAAGCAGCGAGATTGGAGGGAAGGCATAAGCCGTCAGTCCCTTCCAATCCACTGACAGAGCGTCTGCGGCGTACGCCCTCGGGTCGCGAGTCCGAGAGCAATACACCGGTAGCTGTTTGTTCTGGTACGAAGCAAACAGGTCGATCGCTGGGTGACAAAATCGTACAAAGATTGTCTGTGCTATCTGAGGTGCTAACGACATTTCCGTAGGGCCGGACGTTCGTCCCCTGGAAAGATCGTCTGCAAGGATGTTCGTGACACCCGCGATGTGAATCGCCCGCAGTATGATCTGGTGATCTCGACACCATGTGATGAGTCTCATGGTGAGGTAACAGAGGGTGGGAGATCTTGTCCCGCCCTCCCCGTTCAGGTAAGCTACCACTGTCGAGTTGTCCGTCTGGACAAGGACACTGTGTCCCTGTAGATCGGATTCGAACCATAGGAGAGTCTTCTCCACTGCCCAAGTTCGAGCAGATTGATGTGTACCTGAGCCTCTATGCTCGACCACCGGCCAAAGGCCCGGTTGTCTAGCTAATGGCCTCCCCATCCCGACAGTGACGCGTCTATCGTGATGACACGACTCGTCGGTGGAAAAACCATCCCCACTGTCAGGTTGGTAGGTTGGTACCACCAGTGGAGTTCCTCCTTGATCAGGTCTTAGATAGGAACCATCCTGGACACTGAGTGAACACTTGGCTTGTAGTGCGCCAGCAGGTGAATCTGAATTACCCTCAAGGAACCGACAAAGCGGAATCAGATCTACCATGCTGGCCACAAGGCCCAAAACTTTGAGCCACGCTACCGCCGGCGGTGACATGTCTATAGTCCGACGGTTCTTTAGTCCGAAGGTTCTATAGTCCGAAGGGTTCTATAATCCGAAAAAAATACGATTCTATAGTCCGAAGGTTCTATAGTCCGAAAAATAATTAAGGTTCTATAATCCGAAAGGTTCTATAATACGAAAATGAAAAGGGTTCTCTAATCCGAACATGAAAAACGATTCTTTAGTCCGAATACTATGAACGTGTTCTATAATCCGATTTTTGAATAAGGTTCTTTAATCCGAACATTAAAACAGGTTCTTTAGTCCGAACTTGAATTAAGGTTCTTTAATCCGATTCATAAAAAAAGGTTCTCTAGTCCGAATCTTAAAAGAGGTTCTATAGTCCGAATCATATAGCGTGTTCTATAGTCCGAATCGGGTCAAAAGGTCCTCTAATCCGAAAAAAATAGTTTTTTCAGGTTCTACAGGTTCTAATGTTAATTTAAAATATGATATGTTGCGAAACTGACGTTGATTAAAAAGCTTCTTTATAAAAGAGGCAATGGGCTTTTCTAATTCATCTAGCATTCTCTCAATGGGTAATTTCAAAGATCAAACCATACAGAGAGAAAAGAGTAAGGTATTTTAATATTATAGGTTCAATCGAACAAGACTGCCGTGTCGTCTGAAATTGTCATAGCGCCACCCTCTGCAGACCACTGATCTGCATTCTCCCGTGGAATTTAGTGGCATAGCTTATGATTTTAATAGCGAGGCAGGGGCAAGCCCAGTTCAGCACAGTGACGTAGCCAAGACCAGGGGTGTGCGGGTGAGGTGGAGTGTACAGATTCCTGAACAATTACACAAATGTAAGGAAAAGATAAAAATGGAATTGCTTAGAATGCCCTTAGACTTAGAGAGAATCTTCAACAGAGCGGGCGCGAAGTTCAACTCGATGCACAAACGTATGTAAGGCATACGGAGACGTGCCGCTCCAGTGGGTCGTTTGTTCATGAGACATCCTTAGCCATGGGTAAACTTTTCAACTGAAAAAATCCTTAGACATGGGTCCTGTTATTGACACTAGCTCTTAGCAATGGGTCAGATTTGAGCACATCGTTGACGACGTTTTTTCCGGGCGTTTTTTCAAT
>CM069442.1:91451481-91503760 GCA_035610835.1 Ophiura sarsii | reverse complement strand
GTGGGCAATTACACGCATGCGCATTTACCTGGGTTATATTGGTTTGGTAACACTATGGATTGTACAGGGTGTATAAAAAAAACCGCAAACACTTTTTGTTGCAAGCTCTCCGATTACGGCAAATCACAAATCACTCTAAAATTTATATATTCTGTTAGGTGTACTTATTGGCTATCACATAGTCAAATTACAACGATATCGATTATTGATTCGCTGAGATATCAACGATACACGTAGACAAGTGCAAACACGTTTTACATCGTTTATCCTGTATGCCTGATTTTCTTGTCAGGTGAATATTAGCAAGACACTTTAATAACTCATTGTACTTAAATAATTGGAATCAAACTCATCATTCTGAGAAGAAAGTGACATGTTAAAGGTATCAAAAGTCTGGCTATTACAGTATCATATCAATATTAAATAATCTGGCAAATAAGTTAGTTGATAGTAAATGACACAATTTGATAATCCAGATTACAAAGTCTGTTTGCAAATCCTCTCTCGTTTTTCTCGTTAATGTCATAAATAAAAACAGTATGGCACATTATTCAAAAGATAAACAAATGGAATAACCCAGTGAAGGTAGTAATTGTCTTGTAGGAATCAGTCATTGTTAGTCTGTTGTGAATGGGAATGGGACATTATGGTACTGCTCGACCCTCAAAATTATGTCCTTGTTTTAACTCTTTACCTGACATAGACGCATAATGCATCAACACAACCTTTTTACGTTTTACCCTATAACTCGTTAACCAAACATCGGAAGTATGGCAAACTATACCTTTTTGAATCCTTGTGCTCAGCCGAACAATTTGGTATGCCTTTTAGTGTAATTAAAGGCATTTGAATTTTTGTGCCCCTGTATGGCGGCCATTTTGGATTTGGATTTTGGATTATTTTTGTCGTGCTGGTCGTACACGATTCTAGTCGTTGCGCCATAACCGAATAACCCACTACAGCAAATTTGGTATCAAAATGTTCAGAATTATAATACCCATCTCTTGAAAGCATTTGAAGGGCTCAAGTAGTATAGTTTTCATACAGGACTACTAAATATTTGTAAAAAAATATGTTACAAAAATTGCATGCTGGGTAACGGTTACCATGGCAACCGCCACGATCGTCCGGTGTCGTTGAAATTTTCACAGAAGTGTCCGGCCACTCATAAGCTTTCAGAATATATATAGTTTTACTACCTTACAGAGTCTCATATTCAAATTATAAGTTGATATTTACATGCATGTGCAAATTCACAATTTCTTCAAAAATTAATTTGTCAGGGAAAGAGTTAAGATGCATCGATTAAGAACTTTAATTTATGAAAGAACGTTCAATAGACATTATGTGGCGATCATAGCAATCGGTGCTTCAGAACTTAAAAAGGGTGATTGACGTATTCAAATGATCGAATGATTATCAGATTACACGATTCAATGATTTTATGTACCACCTTACTCAAACAAAGAAAATTAAGATAAACCATTCCAGACATTAAAGTTACATAGTTATTAAACTGTTAACCCATAACACTAATCGGACAGGAAAATCCAAGTTTTTAGAACGAACGATGTAAAACGTGTTTTGCACTTCTCTACTTATACCTTTAATATCTCAGCGAATAAATAATCGACATCCTTGTAATTTGACTATGTGATAGCCAATAAGTAGACCTAGCAGAATATATAAGTTTTAGAGTGATTTGTCTTTTACTGTGGTCGTACAGCTCTCGACAAAAAGTGTTGCGTTCTTTTTGATACACGCTGTATATTTATTTCCTTTCATAATGTTATTCGATCTGCAACATGCATCATTTCATTATTAAATGGCAAATAAGAACATAACTTCACAAACACATGAACAATTTTGTTGGAGAATGTTAATAAAAAGGCAACTTATTGAATTGTTCTTTAAATTGCCAGTTAATTATCAATTAATCATCAATTATCATAGGTTTTTCAAAACGTTTTTAATTGGGTTTTATTAGATTTCGTGTTTGTGAAACGTTTTTAAAATGTGTTAAACATCGTTTTAAACATGTTTTTAAAACGTATTTAAAACATCGTGCAAAACTAAATAATTTAAATATGTTATTTTCATGTTATATATATTAACGTTTTCAAAACGTTACATGGCAATGTTATAAAAACCTATAAAAACTCCACACATATATATACGTTTTTAATACGTAATATTAAAACGTTGTTTTTTCACCAATTTGAAACGTGTTTTTAACGCTAAAAAACGTAAAATGGCCAGCTGGGGCCCTCTTGGAGCTATAGGTTTTCTGGGAGGGCTCTCGATCCAGGGACATTATTGTTTAAATTATTACACATTTTTCTTAATTTTGTATCATATTTTAGGGAAAGTCGTTTGATATAAAGGCCTAAAACACCTTGAAAGTGTAGAACCCCTTGAAGACTAGGTCAAGCATAAAAAATGTCTACTGTTTTTCCCAAATTATTTTTTAGGGGTAGGCCTAGTCCCAATCGGTACCGTAGTGCAAGTGTATCTTTGATACACGGTCCACTACCCTCCATAGACTCATGACGTCGTGAAATTCACATTGATTGAGTGTCAGCACTGCCGTTTTTTCACCTCAATATTTCCCCCCAAAATGAGGATGCTTGATCAAAATTAATGAGCTCAATATTACTAAGATAAGAGTTCTAGCATGTGAGTGCATTTGATTGATTTCAATTATATTTGATGTGAAGATCTTGATTTCAAAATCTAGGGTAGGCCCTACATGGCACCAAGACACCGTAAAAAGGGGGGTGTACCCAGATTGACCTCTAACTCTAATGACCCCTATGCAACCTTTGACCCCAGGGGCCTAACTACCCACATACAAGTACCGGCCGTGCCATCGTTAAAACCCGGGGGGGGGGGGGTCAGTGAACATACCAAGCGGGTACGCATCCGCATCCCAAAAAAACGTCGAAAAGGGTCCAGATTTCACCACACGACGTCGTGGACGTCTTTCTGGAAAAGAGGTACTTTTTAGGGGGCATCGCACTTTAGGGTATCCATTACAGCAAGCGTGTGCAACCTGCGGCCCGCGGGCCACATGCGGCCCGCCGACCTCTAATCTGCGGCCCGCGAAGCAATCCTAAAATTCCAAATGATGCGGCCCGTTTTAAACGGAACTCCCTAGTTTTACACAAATGGCGGATTGATTTGATGGTGTGCTCCCTTATACATGTATTAGTAGGGTGACACGCTGCATTAAGTATATAACCCAAGGTGTGATTGTGTGATAAAATTCTTGGTTAAAATGGCGCTTGCAGCAGCTAAAGCAAGTAAAAAGAGGAAATTACACAAAGAGAAGCGGGTATTCCATGAGCAATGGACTTCCCTCTCCCTATTACTATTACGGACGTGTTTTGGAATGTTTGACAATCGCTGCGGCCCGTGAATAGATCTCAAAATCGCAATGCGGCCCGTGTGGTAGAAAAGGTTGCACATGCTTGCATTACAGCATCGAGGTATTGACGTTTAGGGGTACTAATTGCCGGGCTAATTGTTGTAGGTGTGACTTTTCAATAAATGCAAAATGTTGAAAAAAATCTTCAATATTTCCCTACTTTTTGTATGCATTCTACATCATGCATATCACATGCATAAATGTCACATGATTATGAATTAAGATTATTTTGAGCATTACTATATTACGCCATTTAGGGGTGCATTATTGAGTGTTGGTAACGCCGTTTAGGGTAGGGTTTGTATGTGTTACGCCATTTAGGGGTATCAAAATAGTGTTTTGGTTTACGCCATTTAGGGTCCATTTCAGAGGTGCTTGGATGCGCATGTGTACCCGCTTGGTATGTTCACTGACCCCGGGCGTTAAAAGTGCTAAAAATGCATCTTTCGTGTGAAAGATCATATTAACACAATCTTTTTTTTCATTGAAGGTTGAAAAATATGAAATAATGAAATATGTGGAAATAATGAAATATTTTATCCGGCATTTTTTTCTGACCGGAGTCGAGAAACGGGAAACTGGAACTTTCATATTAGCCCTACTGCATATATACACAAAAGACAGTTATTTTGCAAGAACAAATCAATATATTTGGGCTCAACATATTTTGTGTGCATAACAATAGAATTGAACAAGAATTTTTATGCCTGTCCAAAATTATTCATACCCCATACCAAATCTCAGGATTGAGGCCATTCTTTGTGATAATACACATGTTGTTGACATTTTAAACATTCTATATATTGTGTGATAGGCTTTTATATTGTCATGCAATTATGCACTTATCAATTGCAGCCCCGGCCCCGGGGGACCCGGGGATAGCGGGGATTAGGGCCGGGACGTACAAATTGCCGATGTGACGTCCCGGCTACAGTCGTGTACGGTCCCCGCAGGGCGGGGCACCACTTTTTGTACGCTCCCGCTACAGTCCCGGCCCCCCATGGCCGGGGCAAAGTGTACGCCGGCGTACGGTCCCGGCCCCCCTATAGCCGGGACAAAGTGTACGACGGCGTACGGTCCCGGCCCCCATAGCCGGGGCATAGTGTACGCCCCGGCTACGCCCGGCCTCAGACAGCCGGGCCAAAATTAGCGAATCGTTATCATTTACACGGTTCACTGCGAGCATTTTCATGATTTACCGTTCTACTACTATATAGTTTTGTGAATAGTTTAGTTTATACAGTGCTCCAGAACAAAACTTACCAGAAGCCTAAAACTAAAACTACTATAATGTTGGCATGATGAATCGAGTCAAAAAAATCACTTTATGGATATCATATTGTGTAGCTTTATTTTTGATAGATCATGCGTACCCACCGGCAACATTGGAAAGTTTTGATCCAATTTATTTATTAAATAATATATAGACTCGGACAAACTGGCGAGAATTAAATTAACAAAGACCTTAAAAATACACAGCCTCGAACCCGGTCCCTCTCGCTATCGCGGCGATCGGTTACTCCACTAGGCTACAGGGACTGTGCTTACATGGATACCAGACGAACGAGCTATTATATATACAAAGTCTTTTGTTGAAAGCCTCTAGCAGCCGAATTACATGAGTAAATAATAACAATTGATGATGGCCTATAAGCATGATTCTAGCAGAATCTATGACGAGCGAAACTTAATTAAATAAACGCGAGGATCAAGCAAATGATACCAGCCGAGTAATTGAAATGAATAAATAATATATAGACTCGGACAAACTGGCGAGAATTAAATTAACAAAGACCTTAAAAATACACAGCCTCGAACCCGGTCCCTCTCGCTATCGCGGCGATCGGTTACTCCACTAGGCTACAGGGACAGTGCTTACATGGATACCAGACGAACGAGCTATTATATATACAAAGTCTTTTGTTGAAAGCCTCTAGCAGCCGAATTACATGAGTAAATAATAACAATTGATGATGGCCTATAAGTATGATTCTAGCAGAATCTATGACGAGCGAAACTTAATTAAATAAACGCGAGGATCAAGCAAATGATACCAGCCGAGTAATTGAAATGAATAAATAATATATAGACTCTGACAAACTGGCGAGAATTAAATTAACAAAGACCTTAAAAATACACAGCCTCGAACCCGGTCCCAATTTATTTATTATGAACAAACAGTATTTAAGTTTTAAAAATGGACCGACGACATGATGATTGATCTAATTGACTTGGGAGGGGGATTTTGGACCTTCTTGGGGACTTGGGAGGGGGAAATGAGGGGGGTTGGCTCCCCCTCCCTGACTTACGGGCCTGCAAGTAGATGTTGTCTATCTGTCCGGGCCCTACCGTGTACATTATTCCAGGCAAAAGCACTATATGGTCAAATTGTACTAAGTTTACCGTATTCATGGTAGTGCAAATCCAGGTGACTAATTTTAAAGTTTAATATAGTGCATGTCTGTATTTTATATCTCTATGCCCCGGTGTGGATGATATGTACCTTAGCGTACACCCCCGCTATGTGTGCGTACACCCCGGCTACACCCCGGGTTGTACATCTTTTGTACCTTAGCGTACGTCCCCGCTATGTATGTGTACGCCCCGGCTATGCCCCGGGGTGTACATTCGTATACCCTAGCGTACGCCCCCGCTACAATGCCCGGCCTATTTTTTCAGTAATGTACGTCCCCGCTATGCCCCGGCTACACACCCCGGCTAGCGGGGCACGTTTTGTACGCCCCGGGTACACGCCCCCGCATAGCCGGGCCATGTTTTTTGTACGTTTGCGTACGGTCCCCGCATAGTCCCCGCCATGCCCCGGGTCCCCGGGGCCGGGACTGCAATTGATAAGTGCATTATTCCAGGATGTGTGCAAACAATGTGGATGCATTACAAATGTATGCACGTCCTATTATATGTACAGTGAGGGATATTATAGGACAACATTCTAGCTCTTTGTTCACCAGTGACTCATGTGTTAACACCAAATCTTAATACTTTTGACGGAGTTCAACTCTAAAAACATTATATCAGTATATATCCGCAGGCATTGGTTTTACCAACGATCTCATTGGTTCAATGTGTGTCACATGACACGTGTTATTCTCCCTTTCAAGTTTAACAGACTGAACAGACAGACAGAAAAAAGCATCGACGCCTAGTAATCTTTTCAATTTAGTTTCTTTTAGTGTATCTACTTTTCTCTCTTTTCATTTTTATCCTGTCTTTTCCCTTCCTATTCTCTTGTTTTTCTTTTAACCCCGGCTGTTTAATATGTGGTTAACCTTTGAACCCTAGCTGTCCCTGCCTGTTTGTAACCCTCACTGAGGGGTACAAACAGGGAGGGGGACAGCTAGGGTTCCTCCAGGGGTTCCCCTCGCCCTAGCCTTCCCACGGTCCACAGGCATTGGAACTTTATCCCACTTTGTCTAGTTCGCCAGTCGTCTTAGCATGCTATAGGCCTACGGCGCCGCCGGAAGACCGGCTCATCGGGTACAAAGTTATGTTGAGCGGCCGGTAACGTGCGTCGGTTAATTGGTACACCCCCACCCCCTCCCCGCCCCCGTCGGTACTAGTCTTATCTCTTACTCTTTCCCTCTCGTTCCCCATTCACAGTTCAACGAGGCTTTCTTTCCCTCTCCCCGGTGGCATAACTAGGTTTTTATATTGGGGAGGGGGGAAGAAAAGTGAACCGAAAATGTTTGACTTTACATTTAAAGGGACATTAAGTGGTGTTGAAAATTTTAAATGTTTAACATTTTACTTCAGAATTCAAGATGAACATTAAAAATTGCGATTATTGTTGTTTCTACTAACAAAAACATAGCAAAACTTGATTAAAAACAATATCGCTATTTATTGAAAAACGCCCTCTATGCAAATATGGTTCGCGTTATGTATCACGCCTACTGCAGGGGGATACTGTCGGACGTAAAATCGTCGTCCCGGCTGTACGAGCATTTTTGAATCGACGTTTTCTTGTACAAAGAGAGCTGATTTTTCTTAACCCTAACCCACCCGGTGGATTTTCCAACGAAATTTTTTTCAAGCGAAAAAAGCACACACAACAAGAGGTGCCACGCCCCGGGGTTTGAACCCACGACCTCTCGGTTGGCGGGCGAACACTCTACCAACTGCGCCACGGGGGAAGCTGTGCTGGGCGAGTGTATACGCCCAGCTATATAGCCCAGGGCCATTATTTCAAACAAAAACCTCAGCGCCAGGTGGAACCAGGATGCTGGGAAATGGGATTTCATGGGATCTGGGGCTGTAAGGGTTAATCAGGGTAAAATTAGAGAAAAAAAGTGAAAATTAAAAAAAAAAAAATAAATCGTTTGTTAACCCTAACCCACCCGGTGGATTTTCCAACGAAATTTTTTTCAAGCGAAAAAAGCACACACAACAAGAAGTGCCACGCCCCGGGGTTTGAACCCACGACCTCTCGGTTGGCGGGCGAACACTCTACCAACTGCGCCATGGGGGAAGCTGTGCTGGGCAAGTGTATATGCCCAGCTATATAGCCCGGGCCATTATTTCAAACAAAAACCTCAGCGCCAGGTGGAACCAGGATGCTGGGAAATGGGATTTCATGGGATCTGGGGCAGTGGCGTGCGCAGGATATTGTGACTGGGGGGGCCCACTTTAAAAAATGAAATTCCCCCGACTCAGATTCTTCTCAAAGGTAGCCCCAATTTTTTTCTCAGTCACCTCGTGTCGTGATTTTCACGTAAGTGGGGGGGGGGGGGGGGGGGGGGGTAGGTTCAAAAGATTTCGCATGGTCAAAACATTTCGCACAGTAAAAAAAATCGCAGTCACAATATCACAGTCAAAAAGACAGCCAAGTAAACAACTACTACGCCTATTGGACAATTATGAGCGTTTTCATCATTTTTTTCCATAACATTTCCTTTTTATACCAACCTGGTGCATAAATTTGTCGCCTACATGTACAATTTTGCCAACTATTTGTCTATTTGGATTACACCCCCTCCACACACAAAAAAAAATATAGCGACGGTCCATCCCCCAACTGGCAGTAATTTCCCCCGACTGGCAGTAGGTTCCCCCGACTGTAGACCAAACTGGGGGGGGGGGGGGGGGGGCCTAGGCCCCCCCATCCCCCCCTTTGCGCACGCCACTGATCTGGGGCTGTAAGGGTTAATCCTTATAGTATAGGTGTAGGTTCATACATGTAATACAATTATAAAAATATACTAATCTCAGTTTTTATCATAATTGAGGGCGCAGCCTCCAACCCAGCAAACACAGAACGTTTCCGCAACGTTGCACCTAGGTTGCAGTAAGGTTGCGTCATTTAAAACGTTTTAACAACGTTTTTATAACGTTACGGTTTGGTTGTGATTTGGTTGTTTTAAATTTAAGTTGGTCCGTTGAAACGTGAGCAAAACATTCTCTGAACGTTGCAGTTTAGTTCTAGTTTGGTTGCACTTCGGTTGTGGTTAGGTTGTCATTATAAACGTTCTTACATCGTTATTATGACATTGCGGTTTGTTTGTTTTAGGTTGGTTCTTGGAAACGTGATTAAAATGTTCTCTGAACGTTGCATGTTGATCATCGGAAACGTTTACATAATGTTTTAACAACGTTGTAACACTCAAATAGTTGGTTGTTTTAGTTTAATACTTTAAACGTGAAAAAGATGTTCCCTGAACGTTGTAGTTAAAGTTCTAGTTTGGTTGCACTAAGGTTCTGGTTAGGTTGTCATTAAAAACGTTCTTACAGCGTTATTATAACGTTGCGGGTTGTTTGTCTTAAGTACCAAATCACACCCAAACCGCAACGTTATAATAACGTTGTAGAAACGTTTTAATGACAGCCTAACCACAACCTAAGTGCAACCAAACTAGAACGTAACTGCAACTTTCAGAGAACGTTTTTCCAACGTTTCCATGGACTAATTAAATAATGAAATACATTTTATTTGAAAAGGTTTATTACGAATCAAATTTTTAATACAAAACAATTTGGCATTACAAATTTGATTTGTACTAATCTAGGCGTATACAAATGAAATTGATTATAAATCAATTTATTTCTTTTTATTTCTTTATTTCTTTTTTATTTCTTTTATTTATTTAGGCCTATTAATTTTAATATCAGACGATTTTCACTTTCGCTCGCTTAATTTGTCGCCGTAAACATGTAACTGTTTTACATTATTTTTTTAATCACTCACATCTGGCTTCATCACGACGTTCATATAACGTTTACACAACCAAATTATGTTACCTGGGCTGTAATCGCTAATTTGGATATTTTACCTGGCCTTACATGAGTCGAGTAAATTGTGGAAATAGCTCATTAGCATAATTTCAATGGTACAAAAATTAGCACCGGTGCTCGTTTGTAACCTTTAAATTATGGTAATGAGCTAATTTGCACCTTTTATTTATTTTAAACCTATTTTTGTTAAAATTTAAGTCGATACATACATTTAACAGCTTTTAACACCATAGAAAGTATTTTGATATGTATACGTAAATTCTCATATGTATGGCGAAAGGCAAGTCATTGTTCACTAATGCCATACATTGTGCAAGAACATACACATGAAAAGGTCAATGCCCCTGCAGCCCCTCCCCCTCTCCCTCTATAATACCACTTCCATTCCCTGGTTGCCATGGTGTTACTAACCGAATTTGATGAAAGTTTTTTAAACGTTTGGGATAACGTTGTGAAAACGTTCAAGACTAACGTTCAAGACATAAAAATGTGTCGTCAAATAAACGTTCTTTGAACGTTTAATCATAACGTTCCAAGAACGAAAATGAAACGTTGTCACGATGTTCCAACAACGTAATAAATAGGTTATAAAAACGTCATTTGGACGTAATGGTATAACTAACAGAATTTGAAGAAAGTTTTTTAAATGTTTGGGACGTTGTTATAACGTTGTGAAAACGTTCAAGACTAACGTTCATAAGACGTAAAAATGTGTCGACAAATAAACGTACTTCTAACGTTTGATCACGTTCAGAACGTTTAATCATAACGTTCCAAGAACGAAAGTGAAACGTTGTCACGATGTTCCAACAACGTAATATGGTTAGCTGGGAACACATCTCTTAGTGCCCCTTTAATATAGGTGCTATGATTGAGGTACATTTCTACTTTAAACAAGCTTCTACTCCCAAAATATTCTATTTTTGAGACATGCGATTGATCATTATGCCTACTTAATTTGTAGAATGGTGCAGTAGTTATGGTCTGCATCCCTAGCACAATGAGAGACCAGGTACTAAATCTGGTTGCCCGGGAGTATGCGTATGCACATGAGGTCAGGTGCTTTTAAAATTGGCACTCAGTGATGTGGACTTTGCTATTGAATAGTATGTATGTATGCAGTATCAGGTGCTTTTAAAATTGGCACTCAGTGATGTGGATTTTGCATGGTAACTAAAGTTTTGTTCCATAAAGAGCACTTTTGCCGTGTGTCTACTGCGATTTTCTTGCCTGCTTAAAAGGGGGGGGGGGGGGGGTGTCGACCCTCAGCATAGCCTCCGTAAAACTGCTGTAACTCCTTCATTATTCATTTAATCTGTATAAAGGTATACATTTTCTTGAAGAAAAGGGTTCATTGAATCCAACCATGAACCATGAAATTGACCATTTTGAAAAATAATTATAAAAAACATGGTTTTTTTTAGGTTTTGCAAAGATAAATCAAAATATATTTTGTCAAATTTTGTCGTTCTAGTTTTATTATAATCCTAATAAAATTCTCTAGGAATGTTTTTTTTAATTATTTTTATTTTCTGATTTATTTTTTGAATTATTGACCAAAAAGTTCCAAAAATGTGATTTGTTTACCTCCAATATCATGAAAATCACATTTTTGGCACTTTTTGATCAATAATTCAAAAAATAATTCAGATATTCAATAACATCAAAAAACAATTCCTAGAGAATTTTATTAGGATGATAATAAAATTAGAACGACAAAATTTTACAAAATATATTTTGAGTTATCTTTGCGAAACCTAAAATGGGTCAAAAACCGTGTTTTTTAAATATAATTTTGATTAAATAAATGTCTAAAGTATGACTGTTTAAGAATGAGAATAAAGGTATTGTGTTTAGCTCGTACCCATATTATTTTTTGCGTGAAACAACTCCGCCTGCAGTGTCGTTGTTCCACTTAAATGATACTACTGTCCGTATTTATATGTCAGACAAAATATGATCAGGTACGGTCTAAAAACAATGCCTTAGCTTTATTGTCTAATTCTAAGTGTTGCCAATTTCAAGCTAAGAAAGTCACACGAAGTATACATGTACATCTCAATACAAGGGTTGCTTCACATGCCAAATTCAGATAAGACACTTTGTTTCAGTATAAATTTGTTTGACGTAACAAGAAATTGGAATGATTATAAGGAGCTCGAGGGTCATAAGATTTCACTGCCAGATAAGGAGAGGGGTGGGAAAATAAGTTTTGATGTATTTCAGTATATTTGGGACTTACCTTCCAAAGATATGACAGGCCCCTTGCCCTTATGAATTTTTACATAGTTCATTAGGAACTTTGCAATTTTAGCATTTGAACCACCTCCAAATAATATGGCGCATTCACCCGTTAATCCAGGGTAACCCATCCTAGTTTTCAGTTTGGTATGATAGGCAGTGGCGTAGCTGAGGGGGGGGGGCAGGGGGGGGGGGGGGCAAATGCCCCCCTGACGGAAAAAAAACCATTTGTGCCCCCACCCCCTCTAAAAAAAATTAAAAAGGCGAAAAAAAAGAAAATAGGGGGAAAAAATGATAAAAGACCGAGATTGCGTGCGGGGTTCTGGTTATGTCTGGGTATATTCAGCCTAAATCGTCAAATATAAGGCAAAATTGTACATGTAATACATATACTGTGCGATTTTTTTTTTGACCGTGTGAATTTTTTTGACCTCAGCCCCCCCCCCCCCCCCCCCCCCCCCCCCCCCCCCCACTTACGTGAAAATCACGAGTTGGTGACTGGAAAAAAATTTGGGGCAACCTTTTACGAAAATTTCAGAAATCTTGCCCCCCCCTGAAAAAAATCCTAGCTACGCCACTGATGATAGGGTAGGTTAACTTTAAGATGTCCATTACTCCATTGTCGGAAACTGAAAATAAGTAAAAAGATAGTGAAATTGTAAGTAAATAGTGAACATTTAATAGTTCCATAAGGCTCTAAAGTTTATATTTCTTACGGTTTGTTTTATTTTATTTGTTTCAGAATCATCATCATGAATAAAGATTCCAAAGCTGGTAGCGATCTGGTACCTGAAGAGGGTAGTGCATGTTCTGTTCCAACCTGTAAATATTCAGCTAAGAATCTCCTGAAGTGGAAAAATGAATCGTGTGTAGACCATACAGGGCAGCTTCATTCAGACTGTGGGTGTAAACCTCTCTTTAACACTTTCCCTTTACCCATAGATGTATCTCAAAGAGAACAATGGATAAAGACTCTAACACAAGTGTCAAATGATGTGCCTAGTAACCAGCTTTGTGTCTGTTCTGGTCATTTTGTTGATGGTAAACCAACAGAGAATAATCCTGTTCCAGTGATCTTGCAAGATCAACATGGAGGGAACATAACAACATTACAAGCATCAGACATTATATCTTCTCACTCTCATGAGCCTACAAAAGGTTCATTGCAAGATGTAAAACCTGATCCAGGTTCTTCTCAAGATGTCAATCTTACATGTAGAACTCCTGCAAATCCTACTTTATCTCAAATTTCTGGCTCATCAACAGACAAAGTATCTCAAGATATGAGTGCTTCACAAAATAACATTTCTAAAGAAGTTGCAGGATCTATTATGTCTACAGAGGCTGGACATACTTTAAGAACATCCTCACAAGATGACAAATCTACATCTAATGTCCAAACCCAAGGTACTGAGAAGATGAAAGATGTCATGACGTCTGGAGGCTTGAAAAGACCAGTGGGTGAGATTTATGATGATGACAGCGAAGATGATGAGGATGACTATGAAGATGACGACCCAGAACCAACCCCAAAGAAAGTTTGTGATAGAAGCAAAGAAGGCAAGTTTCTATAGAATAGTTTGTAAAATTATACTTTACCAGAGATAAAGTAAGGGAGATGGGTGTTACTTGAGTCAATGTACCTATCAGCCCTCCATCAATAGGGCACATGTAACCAGGGTGGTAGTATTTTATAAAATAATTATATATATGCTCATAATAAATCACAATGTTCCAACTCACCCCATCCCCCTATATAACAATTTCACATTATATTATGTGCCTGTCTAATTTGACTTGTTATGAAGAATAGTCACATGGTCAGTGCTCAAAATAACCAAAATAACCAATGGCCTAGATCATATTTCAGGTGTTTGACATGGAGCTGAGTGATAGGCAGTATTTTATTATATCGTGAAGTCACTTTTGTGAATTACAAACTTATCTGTTATTAGTTAACGAAGATAACATAATTGTGTTTTTTCTTCAGATGATGCATCAAAGCAGATAGGGATCACCCCAGAGAATATTTCTGTTGTCAAACCTCATGTTACTTCACCAGTGCAGCAAGCAAGACAACCTAAGGTATGGGACTTCAATATTTTCTTAATAAACCTTTATAGCATCATTTGAAGTTAAACTTTCGATCTCAACACAGGTGATTTTGATCTTGTGTTGACATCAAAAGTTTGACTTCAATTTTTGTTATTACCAACACAGATGAACTTTTATTCTAATAACCTTATAGCACATTATTTCAGTAGTGCAATTGTTTGCTTTTGGGTTTCTAATACATGTTTTTATGGGCAGTGTTTCTCTGTTGTTATCACATTTTGAAGAGGAATTTGTTGAAATAAATAAAAGGAAAGTTAAAAAAACACCTCTTTGCTATCAATTTGAATTTCCTCATGAATATGCGTGATATGTGCGTCTAACGGAGAACCAAATACTGTCACGTAAATAGTAGTCACCCCACATATAATGCGTATCAATTTTTGTTATTACCAACACAGATGAACTTTTATTCTAATAACCTTATAGCACATTATTTCAGTAGTGCAATTGTTTGCTTTTGGGTTTCTAATACATGTTTTTATGGGCAGTGTTTCTCTGTTGTTATCACATTTTGAAGAGGAATTTGTTGAAATAAATAAAAGGAAAGTTAAAAAAACACCTCTTTGCTATCAATTTGAATTTCCTCATGAATATGCGTGATATGTGCGTCTAACGGAGAACCAAATACTGTCACGTAAATAGTAGTCACCCCACATATAATGCGTATCAAGTTCGATCAACAAAACAAGGTCACATAATGTGACAAACAGAGGTCGTATTAACACAAAGCAGTAGTAAAGCGACATGCGAGTGGTTCCCTTTGCATGAATTTTTCGACCAGACTGATCAATTTGTAATGGGGAATCACTGTTAAAATGCCGTAAAAGTATAATTGTTTTAAATGAAATTAATAGAACAAGTCACATCCGCATCAGTAAGTGACCATTTTAATTCACGGTTTGGAATCAGGATAATGATCAGTTGTTTTGTGTCGGTAACTGTGAAGAATCAAAATATTTTTCTTTGGGATCTCACAATTTCCCTTGGAGCTACAGCCCTCAAGCAATTCCTTGGTTCCAGAGTGAAACAGTATTGATTCTTCACAGTTACCTCTAAACAACTGAAACACAGTCATTTTCCTTTAATCTGCTATTAGACATAAAGTTGGAGTAATACATTGTTAATTGTTTCAGTATCGAGCCTCATCACCAACCATAATGACAACAAGACGTAAAAGTCAAAAAGACTTTGCTCATCAAGAATTCAGTAGAGCTTGGGATGGCTTACAGTATGATGGAGACTTATCTCTAGATCAACATGCAGAACCTGAGGGACAACGGAAAAGAACAGGAACATCTTGTGTAGTACCGGGGTGTCGTGTTACTGGATGGAGTAACCCAGATGTCAGATGGTATAGAATACCAAAGGTATGGAAGGAATTCTTTAGATTGAATCTTCCTTTTTTCTTTCTTTTTTGATAAAGAATATATTCTTGCTAGAGATAAATGTATGACTCTTTATCTATTTTACACCTGTAAGTTTACAGTGACAGTTTAGCATTGCATATAAAGGTACTTCGTGTTACCTCATGTTTAGGGGTGACATGAGTGTATGTGTACCAGTTAGAGTTGCAGCATTCCCAAGCCATATGTCTCATATCCTTCTCTGATTGCATCAGAACAAAATTCGTCCCATAAAGAGTTAGCACAGTAGCTTTTATGATGTGATCAACAGAATACAGTCATTTCCGTGACAATTGTGGGTCAAAACTCATATATTCTCGCAGATGATGATGCCTCAGGTATTTCTGCAAACTTGCAAAAAAGGATCTTGTTTTTTAATCGATTTGATTCTTTTTTGCATTTATTTTCAGGATGAAAGATTACGAGAGATATGGCTGGCCCAGATTGGTAGAAATGATTTTGACCCCAAGGAATACCACAGGATATGCTCTACACATTTTGTTGGTGGTCGTAAGACTTTTGATAATATAATTCCTACCATCGGTATACCAACAATATCTAAAGAATGCAAGCCTAATGCTGCTGCTGCTGCTTCATCTCAAACTAAGGTAATTGTATGCTCATCTTTCAATTTGAATAAGAGATCATAATCAGATGTTTTGGGGTACTGTGGAAATAAAAATAATAATAAAAAGGGTGTGTATTTATTTTTTATTATTATTATTATTATTATTTTTTTAATTATTATTATTTTATTTTGTGTTTTTTTTGTTTGTGTGTATGTTTGTTTGTTGTTGTTGTTGTTGTTGTTGTGTTTTTTTTTAGGGGGGGGGGGGGAGTTCTGACAACATAGGTGCACATAGGCAACTGATGCACATAATGTTGAGCATTTGCACATAGAGTCCAGGTAATATCGGAACCTTGAATCGACGCATATTAACAATATTGTTGTAATTGTGCGGGACAAACTTGTTATATAAACACAAGGAGGTTTAAGAATTTATTATATCTAATAATCTCTTTGACTATGGAGTGTAACTATATTTGTATGATATTGTTTTATGCAGACTCTCACCCAGCCTACAATCACAGCTAATATTTAATAAATGTTTGATTTCATTTCAGAATCCAGCTGGTGTCAACAAACAGGGCTTCTTAATGAATAAGCCATGGTATTCACGTTGGCCAATAGCTGGCTGTAATAACACCGGATCAATGTGCTGTATACCAGGTTGCAAGAGCACTAGAAGACGTAACTTAGCACTCAAGTATTACAGATTTCCTAAGGTAGCTTATGGAGTAGATAACTCTGCCCAAAATATGTATTCTTCCGAATGTGCTGTTTTTATTGGGTTGTGTACCGTATGTCACAATATTTTTCTGGTTTTGAAATGTAAAATATAAACTTAACCCAACCCTACCAAATGTATGTGTATTTTAAAAACTTAATAAGGCAGTTCTATTAAATAGCCATGCTATACTTATTAGATATGAAATCCTCGGAACTATTCTTCAACATTTGAGAATTTTATTGCAGTTTCATTTGTTGTTGTCTTACAATATTTATCTGTAATGTAGTAGATAAGCACAGCTAATTTATCAGAAAGTTATGCTGCTAACTTTTGGAGTTTTAAGGTTACCGCCCAAATGTAATTTCTTCATTGTCTTATTATTAATGTAGACTCTATCTTTATCTTCAGGAGGATATATTAAGACACCATTGGCTCGCCAGTATTGGTTTACGTAATTTCATGCCTAGAGATAATAGCCGTGTATGCTCAGCACACTTTGAAGGTGGTGTTCGTTCAAGTAAAGATAGCATTCCTACAGTATTCAGTACCGATACAATTGCCTTGAGGAATACTAGGTTATATGAACAGCAACATCAATTCAAAGAGGAACCAGAAGAAGTTACAGATGATCAGATTTACCAGCAACAGGTAAGAAAGGTTGCTAATGGAAATCATGGGAAAATTGGTGTTAATAACTTGCAACATGATATTAGAGTTGAATTATACAAATCATGCATTGGCTGCACCATTTGCCATTACATACTGTGCAACATGATTGTATACTATTTGGTCAATAGGCTAAAATAGCTTTTAAGGGGGGACTTAAGGAAGTTTTTGATTTGATTTTTTGAATTTTGTGAGTGCTGTAATTATTGAACTATCAATCAAATGTATATAAAAGTATACATTTTTGGAAAGGAAATGGATCAGAGAATCCAAATTTGGCGTCAATTTTGACCAAAAAAGTAGATTTTTTGAGAAAATCACAAAATTCACTTTTTTGACCCAATTTTTTTTTAACAAAGCTAACAAAAAATAATTTTGAGTAAAAAAATGGCCAAATCACTTTATAATGATGTTAAGACACTAATGAAGGGACGATTTTTTTTTTTTAAAACCTAATCTAATATTTGTGAAAATTTTGACCAAAAAGTGCCAAAAAAACGTGAAAAAATGGATTTTTAATTTTTTTTTACACTTTTTTGTCAAAATTTCAAAAAATATTGGATTAGAGTTTAAAAAAAAAAATCGTCCCTCCAGTAGTGTCTTAACATCATCATCAAGTGATTTGGGCATTTTTAACTCAAAATTATGTTTGTTAGCTTTGTTAAAAAAAAATGGGTCAAAAAAAAATTAATGCCAAATTTGGATTCTCTGATCCATTTCCTTTCCAAAAAGGTATACTTTTATATACATTTGAGTCATGGTTCAATAATTACAGCACCAACAAACTTCAACAAAAAACTTCCTTAAGTCCCCCCTTAAAACATCCAAGCATTCTGAAAATGCTCCAAATAGCCATCTAAAAACAATGTGAACATGCTGCAAATAGACATCTAAAAACAATCTGAACATGCTGCAAATAGACATCTAAAAACAATCTGAACATGCTGCAAATAGACATCTAAAAACAATCTGAACATGCTGCAAATAGACATCTAAAAACAATCTGAACATGCTGCAAATAGACATGCAGGCAAAGGTATATTGGGCTACAGACACATTTTTTTCAAAACCATAAGGGAGTGTTCATAAATACTTTGGTGGGGGCTGGATAATTATAGGGGGGCCCAAAAAGTGTTGATACTCTGCAAAGGGGTGGCGTCAAAAAAAGTTTGAAAACCCCAACAGAGGGGGGGGGGGGGGGGGGGGGGGGTGGTCAAAAAAGTTTAAAACACTTATTAGTTTCCAACATTTTCTGGGGGCCCCAAACCCCTGCTTTACCTGTATGCACATTATTTACGGAACGTTCATAAATCAAATTAAAATAGCTATTTTTTTTGGCGCGCTATGCGAGCAAATGTCTATGGACCTATTTTCATGTACTAGCCCAGCTAAAACAGATTGAAGGGCAAATTCATGTCAATAGCAAAAAACAATTGCGCGCACATTGTATTAAAGCCAGGATATATAATTGGAGGGAGCATCCTAATTGGTTTCAAGGCAGAGATCCGGGCATAAATATGTGAAGTTATTCAGGGGATTAAAGACCATGGTACTAAACCAAAGATACCTGCAATTGAAGTGGGAGTTCTGATTCACTCTAGATTATACATCAATTATATATCCTGGCTTTAATACAATGTGCGCGCAATTGTTTTTTGCTATTGACATGAATTTGCCCTTCAATCTGCCCTCCCTCCTAGATGTGATGCGTCCATCAAAATAGAATATGATTCTGTAAAAAGTCCCTTAAAAGATCTCTGAACTTGATAACAATGAACAGGGGGGACAAGAAAGTTTCAGGTGCAGGCAGCCATACAGGGGGGGGGGGGGGTCAAACAAGTTTGTGGCATGGCCAGGGGGGGGGGGGGCAGTCAAAAAAGTTTTGGTATACCAAAAATGAAATTATCCAGCTCCCCCACCCATCAAAGTATTTATGAACGGTCCCTAAAAGTGTTGAATGTTTATATACTTTGGAAAATGTAGACTCCGGATTATCAAATTTAATCAATCATTGACACGGTGAATGATATCTTTAAAATACTTGTACAGAAGACTACTTCAAGGAAGCAGGCAACACCCAAGAAGCTATCTAAAGGTGGAAAGCAAAGATATGGCAATTATTGTTGTGTACCTGACTGTAATAGCAAGTGGGTAACGCATCCTCATCTGAGCTTCCATAGAATTCCACGCAAATCAGTAAGTGTTGCTGTCAACTAACTGTTGTTTGTAAAGATGAAATGGGTGTTATGTTTCATAAGCAGAGCTTCTGAAAAATTCAACGCATCATTACGTGGTGATGTAAGAGGTCTGTGTGCCTGCAGAACAGTCGCCTAAATGGAACACAAGCATGGAAAGTGTCCAAAATGACCCTAATTTACAGCACTAAACCCTTTGTGTATACGCTACTTGCACACATTCGTCATTTTAAAACGAAAGCGAGGCTCTCCCCTCTTATCCCGAGATACGATGTGTCTGTTTGCATCACGATAAGATCTATACGCATGCATTACTGCAAAGCTGCAAAGAGCGCTGCACCATTGGCAGCTTGTGACGCAGAAAAAACATATGCAGTACGCAGAAATTACCAGGGTACAAGAGAACATGGAAGAAGAGAAGAAGCATGAAACAAAAGACATGCTTTGCAGTCAGCAAGAAAAGGCTGATTGTTAGCCTACATAGCCTACATTTGATTAGATGAAAAAGTTTGTTTGCAAGTGGTCATAATAAGTGACTTATTTAAGAACAATTATTATGTGTGTGTTGGCAATTGTAAGCAACAGATGGTCTTTTAACAGCCTCGCTTTGAGTGACAGTCGTGAGGGGAGAGCTCCGCTTTCAATGTGTCGCCATCTTACTGGGCAAGTAGTGTATTGATTGTGAACCATGTTTTGTTGATGTTCACAGAAATGTGATTTAAGGAAGCAGTGGATAGAATTCATAGGAGCCAGCAATATTGCCTCAGAAGAATTACGAATATGTTCTTTACATTTCAAAGGAGGGCACAAGAATGATGAGAATCCTGTTCCAACTATATTACCTGAAGTAAATTCAGATTCAAATGCTAGTGATCAGGTAAGTGCTAAAGATTGTTGTCCTAAATGGTAAATAGGGCATACACTAACCCTGTGATGGCTGGCATATGTTAATCATTTAGGGGGGTGGGGGGGGGGGGGGGGGGGTGCATACTTTAACCAATATTTGTGGGTTTGGTATACTTTGTGGGTTTGGTAGCCAGGTTATATTATGATCTTAACCATGTTTGTTGAGCAGAGTATAGTTCAACTAAGTTTGATAGATAGGTGAGTAAGGGCTATATTTCAATCAATGTGATTGGTTGGACATATTTCAACCATTTAGGTGGTTGGTATACTTTAAACGCATTTGAAAGGTGAGGTATATTTGAACCATGTTTGGTGGATGGTGTAAACCATTTTGAATGGATTTGGTATTAGATGTGTTCATTGTCACCATGTCTCATATCGTGGATTGTGGGTAAAATTCTATCCGTGTCATTGTTTGTATATCAATTTTTCAGTGATGAAAAACCAACATATTTTACCCCGAAATATATGATACAACACATTATTAAGTTCAAAGTAATATTCCAAACACCATATTTTTCATGCAAACCATTTATGTTTACATTTATGTTCAAAGAAAGAATTAATAAATTAATAAGTTTATGAAAACAACAACGATCGTATTTCGTATTCATTCTAAAAAAGAACCGCGTTATCAGAGAGCGCAGTTCGGGCAATCGAAGGCTTTATGCATATATTTTGACCCGCCCATTTGCAATGTTAGCATGACATCTTTTCGTCAGTTAAGATGGTAGCAATTACAATGGATAAACAAACAAAACCACTTTACGAACAAAACAAGGAATAAATAACATTTATTGTTATGACACACAAAGTGAATTTTTATTCACTTTTCATACTAGGTAAAGTTACATCGTTGGATATCGTTGGAGGTCAAATTTAATATTGCTGTCGTGATGAGTTTATCCAATCGCGATATCGTCGCAGCCACGATATCGCACATACTTATTTGGTATATTTCAATCATGTTTGGTGGATGGGTATTCTTTAAACATATCGAGGGTTTAGTGCAACAAAAGGCTATCTGCATTTTTGGCCAAAATAAGGTTTTGGTATCAAAATGATCCGCACAAGATCAGGAACCTGATCAAAAAGGTTTTAATAGCATTTCTTTGAACTGGTCAAAACCAATAGGTGACAATGATGGGTACAAATCTTCAATTCACTTTTTTTTCAAAATGACCGAAATGCAGATAGCCCTTTGTTGCACTAAACCCTCGAAATATATGCATAGTGGTTGGGGTATCCTTTGTTGATACAGGTGGGATACACTTCAACCATGCTCACTAAAACAGATTTTATTTGTCATGTAAACACTCAAGATGTTATTGTCAATTTTATAATTGAAAATTAATTTGATTTTTTTTTGCAGAAACATCCCACCAAATATAGCGCTACTTCTCAGTCTAACATCGATACACTTCTGCAAGCTTCTGACATTCTAAGCCTACGTGAGGTTAGTGAAATTAAGGAAATAATAGCATTGAGATGACAAAGGCAAACAAATTTCCAGTTTTATTTTAAAAACCACTAAATCAGTAAGTGCAAGAACTATAGGCTGTTTTACATTTCAGATTGTTACCTTTGATAGTTACACTGGGATTGCATTTTGGTGTGTAGTCTTTGATCGTGTAATTACTTGAACATAAAATCTGAATGGAATAAGCCAAGTGTGCCAGCTTGAAGATTAACACCTTCTTGATAGTTATGTATTCTAATGAATATGGAGTAACGCTAAGAAACATCTGTACTATACAAATAAACTGCCTGGTTTGTCTGTGAGGTACTTCTTATATAGTCCAAGGTGTAAGCCACATATCTTTGTGTTTGTAGACTGTTTTTTATCAATGCTTGGTAAATAGATGATGATCTGCTATAACAATTGAGATTAGTTAAAGAAGCAGTGCCATAAGAAATCAGAGCATAACAATGAAAAGGCAAGGTGCATTATAATCTGAGCCACATGTTTCCATGGTCTCCTGATTGCTTAAAAGTAATTTATCAACACTTCAACTCAGTAATAAGTTTCTCATGTTGTAAATAGCACATCTTCAATCCACAAAGAAAACAGGTTATTTCTGAAATGTCCACTTATGTGGTTTCTTTGGATTGGATAAGTAAACTCATCAATCTATTGCACAGTCCTGGTAAACATATTGAACAATCGAAATATTTCTGTAATAAAATTGTACTTGATATTCTATATACTAGTAACTAAATCTAAATATCAATTACTATATCCAGGCGCAGTCAAACACTAACTCTGCGCCATCAGCTGGCGTATCAAGTGATGTCAGCCCTCAGCTTCAACCTGAGATTCCAAAAGGCTCTTCTTGTATGGTTCCTGGATGTGGCAACACCCGCAGTAACTCTAAGGGAAGGCTTAGATGGTATAGAGTACCAAAGGTAAGTTGTAGGGGAAGCTGGTTGTGTTGGTATACGAGTCCCATATGTTGATCAGTAGGCCTTTAGGTTTTTCCACCATATATCATTATTTAAAAAAAAAACATGCATGTCTTGACTGAGAGCAGTGGCGTATCTGGGGGTCACTTGTCAGAGGGGCATAGGATATTTTCCCGGTGAACACCAGTTTGACAATTGATGGTGAAACACAGTTTTAGCAAACATGGAATCTTAGAGAAGATTTAAAGTTAGCCAAGCTTTTGACACAAGGAACAGCATAGCACGCGGTTGTACTGACTAAATGCATGATGTACCGATGATGTATTATATTAGATTTATACATACGGCTTGGGGTGCAGGGCCCTAAATGTGGAATTTAGATACTATCAAGGCCATTTCTAAGCCGATTTAAGGCTATCAAACATCATATTTTTCTTGACACTTCAGGATTCTTTTTTCAGATATTTCTTCCCCAAATGACTGTGCAAAGTTGCATTCAGGTTGGTATCAAGAGGTGGTTAACCCTATAGAAGACCCATGGGTATCAAATGCAACATGGCTTTTTAAATTAGATATCTCTGAAGGGCTTTTAAACAACATATTGACACAAATCAGGCCATCGTTAAGATACATCTTTGTTTTAAACAGGCTTCTATAATGATATTCCTAGACAAATGCGTGTGTAGGGGCCAAAGGTGCAACTTTTCCAGGCTGAATTTGTCCCTTAAGTAAATCCCTTAGATTCCCCAAATGGGTCAAATTCTCCTTAAGTCAAAGTTGGAGGGTTGGGGGAGTCCCTTTCCCGGTACTATAAGACCCTTCATGTAAGTCACTGAAGCTTAGTAATGCATATGTATGCTTAATATCTCCAATGAAGGCTTATCTGGTCCACATTTGATTGACTCTGATGCAAGTTTTAAAGTTGGAATTTATTGAATATAGTAGATAGATGGTCATATTGATTTCCCTCTTTCTTTAAGATTGGCACATGTTGACCTGCCGTACTGATTGATACATGCATCTGGCATAATTAGTAATATTTTTAATGTTATTTGATACTCTCTTTGTAGGATGAGACACAAAGACGACTATGGTTGAATGCCATTGGTTGGCCAAATGCTGTACCCACCGATACCACACGTATATGCTCGGATCATTTCATAGAGGGTATTTATAGGAAGAAAGGAGACAAGGCTGTACCAACCATATTCCCACCTAAACCAGCACACTGGCATGAAACACATCCACAAATGTTGACTACAGCTACAGTCAAATTGGAACCTAATCAGGATACAGTACAGGTAACCTTAAATAAGTTATCTAAGACGTCACTGTATTGGACCTGTAAAATAAAGATTCGCATAAGGAAGTCTTCAGGGACTTAACTAGGATTGAAGGGGCTCCAAAAAGCTAACCATTTTATATACGTAAAGGGTGTCTCAGAATTATCTATATCGAGGTATTAGAACTTTTTTCAGTATGAACTTTATTGATATTGTCCATACCGTTTTCATATATATCTTGCAAACGCCCAGCTTTCTTAGGAATTTTAGATTTTGAAAATCTGACATTTCTGATGGAAAATACAGACTTTTTTGTAACGATAGCAGATTTCAAGTTTTTTTTGTCGAAATGATCCATTATGAAAATCTATAAAGTCACTAACCCTTTTAAACATTAAATTATTTCTGAAATGTTATTCGCATTATCATTGCACCCTCTTCTTATTTTAATTAGCTTTTTGATAACAATCGATTGTTGTGTGCATATAGAAAACAAAGCTTTGATTAAATAGGGCAGAATTGGTTTAGCTTGATTGGTTTTAATCTTCTTTTCTTTTGCAAGAGTTTTGAATATAACTTATGAGGTGTGGGGTTCATTATTTGAAATGCTGGTAGTGCTAGAGAGAATAGCTGTAAAGATGAATTATGTGAGCCAAAAATATGAAAATATGTTTTTCATCGATTTTCGATTATGTCTTTCCACAGCGGAACCAAAAAAGATGTCTCAATAAATGAAATTAATGGAATAAATAGGAAACAATTCCACCATCATATCACAAGTGTTTAAATTTGAAACACTATTTGTTTTATATTTTTTATATATTTTTGAAACCTGGTATAGATCATTCTGGGACACCCTGTATCTTAATGTTGGTTTCCAAGCAGTAATACCATAACTACAATATGTATATATTATGTAAGAAATCATAATCATGCAAAAGATGCTATGATGGGATGCAGCCTACGTTGTGTTTTGTAATATCCATCCATTCCTGCATAACCAATATAGCGACTTCATCATCATGGTCACCATTTCTTCGTTTTAATATCTGGGATGATTATCAATTTGGATAGCCTATAATATTTGAGGTATGCATTCAGCCAATTTAAAGCCATTAAAGTAAATACAGTTTGGATGTTCTTTTCGATTCATCTATACAATGTGTAATATGTTAATAGCAGAACATATCATACCACATTCAAACTCATTTAAGTGTTTGTTCCTTTGTACTTACATTCTCAACTGTTTAACATCTTCATACACACAGCCTGATTTCACCAACTCTTCATCGAGTCACTTTCATCCCTCCTCATCTACTGCATCATCACCACGGTGCATCTCCCCAAGGGCCAGCTCCCCTAGAACAGGCTCACCCAGGGCAAGCTCCCCTAGAGCATTGTCCTCTCAGCATGTACTACCATGTGTAACCAGGAACCACTTCCAGGTATGTCATTTTCTTCACAGATGCTTATTATTATAATGTTATGTTTTAATGGTACATGTATCTTGTTGGTTGGTTGGTTGTTTGGTTGGTTTCGTTCATGTCATGACTAGACAGCTCATCACAGATGACGATATTTAGCAAAGGAGTAGCAATCACAGAGAGGGAGTCCAGCAATTGATCTTATTTGGTCCATCCATTGGGACCAAGGTCTGCCTTACATTATAACCCTCTATAAGTTGTTACCCTTGTGTTGTGAGATGTGGCCAAAGTAGCTCAGCATTTGGATCTTAATAGAATGAAGAAGTCATTTAGACAGTGGCGGTGCCAGCATCTTAATTTTGTTGGGGGTAGGGGGGAAGGGGGCAAGAATTCTTTTTAGGTGGGCGTGAAGAGAAGAAGGTGCGTGAAGCACGCACATTTTTTTGCCATTTTATATTAAATTTGGTATGAAAATGCGCACAAAATGTAACTGTTTTATGCTAAAGTTGTCAAATGTGGTCTAGTTTAACCTAATTTGGTAAGCAAATGCACGCAAAGTGCAGGAAAATATTTGCCATTTTTTCCAGATTTTTTTGTTTTTGCCACTGCGTTTAGACACCCCAATTTTTTCAATAATACTGGCGTTGGTCCTTCTCATGGTATCTAGACATGTTCATATAATGTATCTTAAAATATTCATTAACCCTTCTTGGTCTGGTGTTTTGCCTTTTGGATGGTTTAGATTAAAACTATCGTTAAATGAAGATGTTTAGACTTTGATGCCAAATTCTAAAATCTAAACTAGGAATTATTATTGAATCTGATAAATGCAAGGTTTCCTTCATTGATGATCAATTTTTGTCCCTGTCTTGTCTCTTAATCAAAATGATACTTTTGGTTTTTGTTGTATCTGTATATTAATAGGGGAGTTTTATGTTATAATTATAAATGGGGTACATGTTGTAATTACAATTTGAGTAATATGCTGTATATTTTTGTTTTTTCAATACAGGCTCACCCGTATGGCCCTACCATGCTAAGACCAGAGATATTTGAGCATTCGTCAAAACAACAAGCACCCCCTGGAGAGAGTCGTGGTGTTACTTGCTGTGTTCCTAGGTGTCATAATAACACTAAACGTGCCCCTGGGCTGAGATGGTACAGAATACCAGCTGTAAGTATCATATTAGGCAAGATCAAATAGGTTGGTTTGAGAATTATGTTTAACAAGAACAATCAAATCTTTATGAGAGAACCCCCCCCCCCCCCCTAAGTGATATCTCACCATAATTGTAAATTATTTGTCTTTATTTTATGTGAGAATATGGACACAGAAATATAAGAAGAACACAGTTTTGAAAGCGGGATGTTAATAACAATGACACAATATACATATCATACGTTGGGTTACATTCAACATCAGCGTTTAAATGCAGTTGAAATGATCTTTGATAATGAAGATGTTTTACTTACATACATTTGTATTCTTATTTTTTTAGGACACAGGAATAAGACAGCTTTGGATAGATTTTATTCAACTTGCCCGACGAGATTTTGTCCCCAAGAATCACCATAGAGTTTGCTCAGCACATTTTGTTGGTGGTATGAAATTCTCCAAAACCAGCGTTCCCTCCATCTATGATAAGCCTTACAATAGACGATTCCTACCCCCATCCAACTACCAGCGACCACCAGGCCCTCATACATTTAAAGAAGAGATAGTTGATGATGATGATGTTGATGATGATGAAGATGATTTGCAGCAGGATCAGATTTGGCAGAACCAAGAAGAAGCTCATCAAGGGTTAACCAATCAGGATATAAACAATAAAGCACAACTGATAGGTCAGTTGACACAACAAAGTTGGCAACAAAACAGAACTGATGCAGGTGGTGATGCTCCTATGGACCTTAGCAAGCAGACAGGACAAAACCCTTCCTCACCAATCACAGAAAGATCTATTCTACCATTGGATCAAAGGGAGAGGCAAGATCAAGTCTATTTCAAGCAAGAGAAAGGAGAAATGCTTGACCTCAGGTAAATATTTAATTGCATATTTTATATGTTCATAGGTGCTGTCTGCCAGACCTGTTATGGTTTAATCATAGAAGCAAGTGTATGTGACCCAATTCAATTCATGTGATCGCATTGTAGAGTTTTGTTATCTAGTTTAATTAATAGGCTGATCTAAAAGACTTGGATTGGTTCCAGAATGGTTCATGACCTTCTACACACGCATGTTCAGCCAGTGCCAAGCTATCTTTCATGCCTTGTAATGTAGCTCTTAGTGTTCAGACAATCTGACCTTCTGACCTTTTAAGGCCTGACTAGATATGATTAATGTGTCTGAAATGCACTGAGCCAATTAATAACTTTTCCCTAGCTTAAATCAAAAAACAAAATGATATGACTTTGTTGACTTGAGCAACAAATTTATGTAACTTATTACAACACTGCTCATAGTCAAAACTTGCCATATACGAGGGTCATTCAATAAGTTCTACCTCCTACCTCATAATTTCAACCTTAAATAAGCCAGTTTTAAGTATTTACACTACAAATTCATAGTTAATTGGTCTGAGTAATGGTTGTACTTGTATCTTTCTGGAGATGCAGTGAAAACCAAACATTCATTTAGTGTGACGGAAACTGATGAAAAATAGCAAAATATCTCGAAAGTGCTATTCATTTGGCCAATTATAAGAAATAAAACCTACCTATCGGTCAATTATAACCATCTTAAATTGAAGATATCCAACCATTGAACATATCCAACCATTAAGTTTAACCGTCTCCTTGTGAACCCTGCAAAAGTCATATTTGTTTTTCATATGTACTACTAAGAGATCGTCAATATACAGAACAAAATGAAGGGATTCCAAGTCTCTCGATGCGATGATTTTCAACCATTGACTACATGATTGACTATTCTGAATGTTGCACATAAATAAAACTCATTAAGTGACGATCATGTTAAAGATTAAATGTAAAATGCGTCACTGAGGCGTTACTTGTAACAACAAACATTTGACTGATTAGCAGAATTCCGGTATGCTAAAGGCAATACATTCGAGTTGATATTATACCATTTGCAAGCCTGCAAAAGTTAATATTGCTTACAATCTTATTTATACATGTGATAATACTGTATTGTATTCAGATATCATCCATTTTTTCCATTTTCAATATTTAAATCATGCTCTTATATCTAACCATATAATACGGAAACCCCCCGAAAAAACAGGTATTTACTTTTAGGGTAATTTTCCGCTTCTGTTGTCCAAAACCTCTCTCTTGCTTTGACAGCATCATAACAAAAGTGAAACAGATATCAATGACCATTTACTATAAATGTGTAGCTATGATTCAGAGCTATAATAATTATGACGAATATCATGAGGCTGACATTCTTTTTAGCGATTTTATGAGTGAGGGGGTAGAACTTATTGAATGACCCTAATATTTTGTCAACCAGCTCATTGTCTAAAAATAAGACATCTAGTAGATTTCACCTGCAGCAAACCTTGTTATCAATTACCAATATCTATTGAACAGTGCACCATTGATTGGTCAGTATAACAACAACCTCTCTCTCATGATGGAAAAAGATGACTTTACACTTGGTATGATAGAACAGAGGAAAAGAGTTGGCGGAGGAGGTCAGTGTTATGTCCCAGGATGCACCAATACAAGGAGACACAATCCAGGCTTGAAGTGGTACAGAATTCCTAAGGTGAGAGATTGGTGTTTGGTTTTTTAAAAAAAATCTCTTAGTTGCAGCAATGTTAGAGGTTGTGGCCTTCTAAATATAGTTATACTTACCCTATGGCATTTTACTTGAAGTTGAATTGCCATTGTACTCAATACCTTGTTCTAAACTTTCATATCTTTGACACATACTGAACTTGTGGTGACTTGGTGTGTGTTTTTATAGAGTGAATTAAAGGTATACGTTCTCATTGCTGGCCCAATTTTCAACTTGATGTTTTCTATTTTATATGGAAGGTCATCCTTAAAATTGTCACATTCCAAAGTTTGAGTTGCATAACTCCAACGGTTCTTATTTTAGAAGCGCATGGTTACGAAAAATTGCCCATTGAGTAGTACACAAACTGGCTGGTGGTTAACCACCATTGGCAGTAATTCACCACATTTTAGCCTATAATTTCTAAATGAAACATTTCTGGCCCCTATCATTTTACAGACATAATGAGAAAAATATAGGGATTCTTCTGATATAAAAATATCTTGATGTGAAAAAAAAATTATAGCCCCAAAAAAGTGATCGGAACATATACCTTTAATGTGAATTCATCAGATTTCAGTGACATGGTCTGAATGCCTCCCTTTGCATACCTCCACCAGATCATATTTTAAATTTCATTTGCTAATTTGATATGATTTGGAAATAAACTGAATTGAATTCACCTATTGTTAAGACTGAAGAGACAAATATGGCAGAAAGAAAATATGATGAGAGCATGCACTAACAAGATTAAATTCGCTCTACTTATTATCAATCCATCTACCTCTGTGTAGTGATGTTAGAGCATATTCCACTGATCAATGCAGCAATAACATGCTGTTAGCAAAATATGAATGTTTGACTAAGTCGATATCCTTATTTCTTCACATGTTCTACAGGATCCTGACATAAGAACCCTTTGGTTAGATAACATAAAGCGTCCAGATGCAGAGCCTAAACCTCACAATCGTGTGTGTTCAGATCACTTTGAAGGAGGTTACAAGCAGTTTAATACAAGCCTCCCCAACGTAGAGAAATGGAGTGAGACTAGTAAACATGTGTATACCGGCATAACAGCGGTGGATACAAGCTCTTCATTGATTGGGTCAAGTTTGCTAGCCGTAGATACAAATCCCATGAGTGTAGATGCTACATCTGAGAGAGTTATGGTAACACCTAAAGAAATGGAATCATTAGCTGATAGTTTGACTGCATTGGCTTCTCAATATGAACTATCAAGAACTAGCTCCGTTGGAACTCCAACAGGAAGTGCAATATCGACCCGTCCAATTACCCCCGTCAATGCAACCTCCCCGACCTTTGACCCAATGACTTCTCAATCAGAGGACTCAATGTTTCCCTTCGAACACCTATCCACTTCAAAAGCAGACTCCAGTTGCAGTTCATCGGTTGCTACATACTCTTCATTATCGCCAGACCCTATTAGCAAGATTGAAACAGATATAACAGACTCTGTTACTAACATGGATTCTGTTACTAACACAAACTCTACCACTAACACAGACCCTGTTGCTAGCACAAACACTGTTACCAATACTGACTCTGTTGCTAACACTGGCAAGCAAGGGTCAGTTGATAACACACCTAATAATACAATCAAAGATCAAAAAGATAATATCGAGCTTGGAAGCACACGCACACCTATCTATACAAGTCCCTCTAAGCATCGCCATAGAAACAGAAGTTCTTCATCTCATCATGATCAACCTGTAGGTACATCTGGTAGTGGTGCTAATCTAGAATTTACAGATACATCTCTGATAACACTAGCTAAAGGTACAAGATCCACAGGGGGAACTACTCCAAGATCTGATGGGATGGAAGCACATGGAGATCATGTCAGGACTGATATTCTGGAAGACAAGAAGGAAAAGGTACATTTCTAGAATATATATTTCTACCATGGGTAATTAAAAAAATGATAATGAAATGCATGCAGGAAATCAGTACATATAGATGTAAAATTTCAAAGACTCCTTAAAATGTTAATTTTTAAATTGGGTATCGTTGTACTTTGAATCATGAGAAACTTTGACCATATTAATGATCAAGTGCTGCTATTGTTTATTTTGTGACATACAATGGGCAGAGATGAGAGCTACATATAGATCGGTTTCTTCCTTGCCTTAATTTCATTAGCCCTGCAGTGCTTAGTAACTTCCCTTCCTAGCTCCTAGAATAATCCCCTTTTCTAGGTCGTCTGTTTATACAGTAGTATCCCTGAAGTTTGTTGCAGATGAGCTTATTACACAGAAAATGTGGTTCTCTGTTTGGCTTAGACAAATTTATTAGTCTTGTACTCTTTTCCATATGCAAAACAAGCCACCTCAAAAGCTGATATAATTTATTTGAATCAGATGTTGGAAGTTACTTATTAGTACTTAATTATTCATACAATATTGTGTTCTTAACTCAAATTGAATGTGCCATTATACCTCCTATTCTGTGTTAAATTTTAAAAGCTCTGTCTCTTTTATATCGTGTTTAGTTTTGACAAGAGCTTGTCATGTTAGAGCTAGCGAAATGTTACAATCTTGTAAATATACCGATCAACATTTAGAACCATTTTTCTTCCCAGAATCTTGCACCATCAGTAGAAGATCCAACAAGGAAGAAGCGTGAACTGGAAGAGAAACTTAAATACCAGGCTGGCCTTGTTCAAAGTATGTGTGAGGAGTTAAGACTCAAGGATCAGAAGCTCAAGGAGAAGGACTATGATCTTACATCCTGTCGACAGAAACTTGAAGAGAAGGAATCGGAATGCGAACGTCTCAAGCGCAAATGTCTGATGATGTCTGTCAGGTTAAGTAGCTTTAGAAAATTGGCTCAAACTGATCTATGAGAATACTCAATTAAGCTTCTCATATACTACTAACCCCAAACCCCTTTCTGTATATAGATTATGTGGTACAGATTAGAATAAAATCTTAAAACCTGTCTGTCACATTCCATTTGCATGCTGTATAAGTGTGCATGCTACCATTGCATGTCATTTATTTATGGTTGCCTAAATGTTTACTTCATGTAATCGCCTCCCCCTTTCTCCATTCACAATGTTATGAGAATATGTTGATAATGAGCATAACTGACATCTTGTTTAACATCAGACAGGTTTTTGACCAAGATTTAAAATTGCAAGCCTAATTGAGGACCAGTTGCTTCTATCAGCAGAGGGCCACCATACAAAAGGGCAAGTGGATGTGGGATGCATTGGCCTATGAATGCCTAATTGAATTATAGTTTGAAATTCATATGAAAAACATTCTGCATCTGACACTGTCACCGTGTGTAGCATGGATCCACACAGAAAGTTCCCAGGTTATTTTATTATCTGATTTTTGTATAATGGTCAATATGAACACCTGTATCAGTTTTCTTATACTTGGTGTTTTTTTTCCTGCGTCCGTTGGATTCATCTTTTTACATTGGTCAATTAAATTATTTCCATTTTATTTATTAATTATATACTGGATGTATATAATTTATTGTTTAAAGTTTTGGATATTTATTTTTAGCAGGAACTGTAAGTTTTATTTTCGTCAATAATATGACCTGAATATGCCGAGTTATAAGCTGTGTATATTTGTCTACACAAACTATCATGGTGCTAATATGTGTGGTAATCGTGCATGAGTTCCGGGGTGAAATCAGGGACTGATAGAAAGTGTAATTAAATATCAAATGGAATGAAGTTAATCAATTAATAATCAATAATATTAAATGAATTAAAATTCATCAATGTAATACACCTCAAAATGATAAAGAGATTAATACAAAGTTAGCTATACTAATGGTTAAACATGAGTACACCCAGGCCAGAGAAATAAAACATTGAAGCTAGCTAGGAGTGTGTGCCATTGCTATTGAATGGCACCTAAGATATACTCTGTTTGGCCATCTCGAGACAGTGACATAACCGCGTATTCTACTAATTGCATCACATAACGCGCGCGCATACTCGCGGCGCTGGCGTACAAACACGAGCGTTGAAAGGCGGAAGATACATACGCGTGCGTAAAAGCTGCATCTGTTCAGTTACGTCACTGTCTCGAGATGGCCAAACAGAGTACAGGCTGTATCAAAATGATTTGTACTCTGATATGTTCCATTTTCAAAAAAGCATTACAAATATAAAATCTCTGATAAATACAATATTTTTGATTTTAATAAATAGGGAATTATGTCAACTTATTGATCTGATAATCTGAAGATAATTGGCTGTTGTTTCTGACCGCTATTGTCATTCAAATGAAGATCGACGTAATCATGGTTTTACTCGCAGCAACGCAAATTTAATAGGTTCACTGCACAAACTCTTTATTGCATTCGTACTATATGAGTGCAGTCAGGAGGAACTTTGAATTGTGCGCTACAGATCTAACGTTTCGATGAAAATGATAAAAACACCAATATTCCTTTAAAAGCTTGTAAATTCTGAAAAAATGTTCGATTGTCGTAAATCAAAATTCTTAGAAAAGATGAAACTTCAATAATTTTGCATACAGAAGCAAAATGGTCTAAATGGTTCGTAACATATCAAAAAAAAATCTGAAAAACTGATCAGACCACGGTACAAATCTTTTTGATACAGCCTGTATAGTGCACCAATGATTGTACTGTTATACCTTTGCTAGGAATGTTTGTGTTTGTTAAATAACTCACAACCACTCCACAACAGTTCACACACATCAATTTTCTTGCCAGAAAACTATGACTGTTCACATAAGCTGTCATGCTATATTTATCATGCACATTTTTAAGAAGATGCTGTATACTGTTCAATGGGATTACCTTGGAACACTTTATTTAGACGCCATAGGAACAATGTGACTACAGGGAGATTGTGAACCTGCTTCTTTTATATTTTTTACGATCCAGACTCTAATTGAAAATAGCTCCATCATATCAATTGGCTTCTTGGTATGTATGGCTCCATCACATCAATTGGCTTCTTGGTATGAATAGCTCCATCATATCAATTGGCTTCTTTGTATGACTAGCTCCATCATATCAATTGGCTTCTTGGTATGAATAGCTCAATCATATCAATTGGCTTCTTGGTATGTATGGCTCCATCACATCAATTGGCTTCTTGGTATGAATAGCTCAATCATATCAATTGGTTTCTTGGTATGTAAAGCTCCATCATATCAATTGGCTTCTTGTAATGTATGGCTCCATCATATCAATTGGCTTCTTGGTATGAATAGCTCAATTATATCAATTAACTTCTTGGTATGTAAAGCTCCATCATATCAATTGGCTTCTTGGTATGTTTACCCCCATCATATCAATTGGCTTCTCTTGGTATGTATAGCTCCATCATTTCAATTGGCTTCTTGGTATGAATAGCTCCATCATATCAATTGGCTTCTTGGTATGTGTAGCTCCATCATATCAATTGGCTTCGTGGTATGTATAGCTCCATCATATCAATTGGCTTCTTGATATGTATAGCTCAATCATATCAATTGGCTTCTTGTTATGAATAGCTCAATCATATCAATTGGCTTCTTGGTATGAATAGCTCCATCATATCAATTAACTTCTTGGTGTGAATAGATGCATGAGACATTTACAAGGTTAATTAACTGAGTGAGTAGAAATCAAACTGGTAACTCTCTACAAAGAACTCTGAAATGCCAATCAATTGGTTCCCTGCAACTGAAATCTGCATAATTCAAGAAATACAAATGGGCAGATAAAAGCCCAAACATGTATAGCTCCATCATATCAATTGGCTTCTTGGTACGTATAGTCTAAGAACCCATTAATATATGGATGTACCCCCTCATTGTTATGCTCTTATCAACAGGATCAGCGTTTTGACAGTGTCATAGTTATGTATCTGAAATAAACAAGTCTAAGTCAGTGTATGTTTTATCATATGAGAAAGAACAGATGCGCAATAGTGCTAGTCAATTAAAGTTGATTTACACAAATTGTGTTGAATATCTGACATCATGAATTATAACATTTCATAAATTGCTGTGGGATCTCATCACCTTACAGCGTTCCTATGGAATAGGCAATACCGTGTAATGCTTTATTAGTGGCAATAAACTAGGCAATTTATAAGAGCGGAACATTTTGTTAGGCAAAATAATTTCATAAATAATTTTAGAAGCAAACTGTTTATAGTTGGTATGGTGTTGCTTTTCTATCTTGAATACAAAAATTATTAGAACATTCAGTATGAATTTTAAGACTGATTTATAGAAATATTTAGAGTTCCTCAATATCGATTTTAACGTGATTGTTGAATATGTTTGTTACTTGTTTACTTTAAAAGTTATTAATAGTATTAAAATATGGCTTGCACTTTCAATTTTGTACATTTTAAGTAACATGCTTTTTTCATTCAAGAATGGATGCAGTTGATACCCAACGATGTATTGAACACTTACATTGTACACTTGCTTAGCCATGTTGAGGATTAATATATTTTTTGTTGCTGATATCAATCTTGTTTGGCTTATCAGAAACAAAATCAAATTAAATTATTATAGCATAAATGTTTAAGTATAAAACTATCAGTTCCATGTGTCATGGTTATAATATGATGTTGATTTACATTCTCATGGTCTTGGAGGGTTGGTCTTCTTGCGGTTCATAACCGGGAAATAGATACCAAGCCCACCATATATGAAAAATCAATGTCTCACTGGAATATGAAAATATTCTTTGAGCAGTTTTGCTCAGCATAGGCCTAATTACGGTATCTTTGTTTAGAAAACCTACTGCTATGTGTCTGATAATAAGCAGTTTTCCCACTTTTAGTAACCTGTGTCACTTTATTATTTATGTTATGACAGACCTTTGTCACCCCAAAATAATCATGCACACTGTTCAAAATCAGGGTAATCAGAAGTCAAGGTTATACCATATCCATCTATATGAAAACAAGACACAAATCAGCTAACTATAGTGTATTTAATGCAAAATTGGCAAGAAGTATACATTTTTATCTCTCCAAATACAAAAATAATCCAAGCATACCTATGTAATTTCGGCATACATACATGTCATGCATATGATGCACATATGATACACAGTGCGCCTACTGCATGTCATGCATACCCACTACACAGTGCACCTACTGCATTTCATGCATACCCACTACACACTCTATTGTATAATATGCATATGATACACAACATATCAACTGTATTCAGGCACGGCCACACTTTTCTGTATTATATTGCTTCTGTAAGGGCATGCCAATTTGAAGCTGATTAAGTGGCTCTACTGGCCGAGTCAACAATTTAGATTTTCTTTAAACTTTTGGAAAAGTAAACATGATAATAAAAAGGGGAAACTTTTGTGTGGGTAGCCAAGAATGTTCCCTTGTCATAAGTGTTTCAATTTCAATAGCTTGAGTGTTAAAAGGTCATAACTTACAATTTGGGCAAAATTGAGTTTTTGCTTAATTTTATATTGTGACAGTAAATCTAACCATTTTAAGGTATGATTTACTTTTGTAAGAAATAAGACATTAAAAAGCAAGAAAACCAAATGAACTAGATCTGTCTCTGGTCAAAGATCCAAGGCACCTTCGATGTTTGTGTAATTTTCTAACAGTAGCGAGTTCTAGGTCAGTGACCCATAGTGATCTCTTCTTGACCTTTGAACATTTACATTTTGACCCCTATTGACCCAAAATATTTTTCATTTTAAAAACCTGAAGACTATGGGTACGATCATGATTAATATGATGAACGATTTTGAAATTCCTGCGTCGTTTCACTATTAAGGAGCAAAGGCGTCTTAAGGAGCAAAGGCGTTATAAAATCAAATTTTGACCGCTAGTGACTCCTTCATGACCTTGGACCCTAAGTTCATGATTGACTTTTTTTCTTATTTTACCATCAGACATGCGATACAACAAGTCTGATCAAAATCAGAGTATGCCTTCAATTTTACCCCTGTATAGGCCAATGACCCCTAGTGACCCATATAAAATGGCACTTTTAATCGCTTTAGACCTATATGTGCATTGACCTGAGGAATCTTTTGACCAATTGTGACGGTCATCAGCCATTTCCTATGAGACAAGCATTTTAAGTGAACGGATGGAAAAGTAAGATTTTGACCTTAGTGACCCCTTGTTGACCTTTGACCTGGTAATGATGATTAACTTTTTTTGTTTGTTTCATCAAACCAAAGAAGATGAAACAAGTCCGATCCAAATCTGAGCATTTTTAAAGTCACCCATGTAAAGTTCAATGACCCCTAGTGACCCGATATGACATATCACTTTCAATCGCTGAAGACCCCATATGAGCATCGCACAGAGGAATCTTTTGACCAATTCTGATGGTCATCAGTCATTTCCTCTGAGAAAGAGGTATTTTAAGTGAAAGGAGTAAAAATTAACATTTTGACCTTTTGACCCCAAATATGTTTTCATTTTACAAACCACCGAACTATTCTATATGTGTACTATCATAAGAAATATGTTGACCGATTCTGACGATCCTAGGTCATTTCACTAAATTGTAAGGGCATTTTAAGTGAAAATCAGTCACGTTTTGACCCCTCGTTGACCCCTGTGCGATCTTTGACCCAAAATGAGAAGATCCTATGTGAAGGTCAGGTGGGGGTCCTATTGACCAAGTCTGGTGATTGTAGCATGTAATTTGTAGAAAAAGAAGCATTTTGTAGATGGGTTTGCAAGAAAGAAAGAAAGAAAGAAACATAGAAGAAGAAAGAAACCGCCGGAATACTAGACCTCTAATATGAACATCCAAGGTAATTTGAGAACAAAACAACTTTTTCTAGAAATTACAAAAGTGTAGTTACAGTCTTCTTACCCTAAAGCAGTAATGAAGGTGAAAATCAAAAAAAAATCTTAAACTTTAGTACAACAAGACCCTTGTGCAATAGCAAATCACACTGAATTGCATTGACATATTGTGAACATATTTGGAACTTGGAGGCATTTCAAAGAAATTCACACATCAGTGATAAATGTATCAATCAGTTATAAATCAAACTTCTCAACAGTTGAATAAAAGTTGACAAATGTTTTTGTACTGCATTCAGGCCTATCATTGATCCCTATCCTACAGCAATGCTCATGTGTTAACAGCATTTATTATCAAATACAAATATTGATATTGTATAATTGTGTTTTAAAATATGTTATGGTGGCGATTTTGAGAAATTATTTCCTGTAAGTTATAAGAGTTTATTAATGTATTAGATTGATCCTTGCATATCACAAAGCGTGAATTTTTCAGTATTGTATTTTGATTGTAGCATTTTGGCATGGTTAAGATTTATATGGTTTAAAATTTTATATAGCAATTTGTACATTTAATTGTTATTGTTATGATGGTTTATGTAAATAATATTACAGAATGTTACTGAAGCAACATATCAATTACTTCACTACTACTATAAAGGTGTGGAAAACAACCAACCTAAGTCTATGACAAAAGCATTAGAAATGTAGACTTTTGGCAATACAGTCCACAGGTAATCAATTATTGACACCTCTTTCAAATGCCAACTATTCTCATTTAACAAATTTTCAAAGTTTAGTTGATGTTCCATCCCTCGATGGACATGTGGTCATCGCCTTTGTCAGTGGATGACTGTCCTGCCACTGCCTTCCCATAATTGTGCCACTTCCATATAATCACCATAATTAGTAGCCATATGACCTGCATGTGCACTTGACCTATATTAAAAGGCAATAATTAATTGGATTTCCATGTATAGAGGCCCTGCATAAATTCATTGATAGGCTCTACAGAAAGCAATCAACCATATGCGTCATTCACTGGATTCATGGCGTAGACTATTCAATTCATTCTTTGAATTAATGTGGGATTTTTGAAAGTGAGTGTGTAGCAGCCAAAAGGGGAGATCCCCCCCCCCTCCATATTCGAATCGTTTCGGTTGACATTGTCACTGTCGGTTAATCAAACTCGATTTTACGCTTTCAAGTTTCTTACTCAGCGGGCAATTCTCAAAGTTCCCAAAGTCCTAGTCGTTTTCAATGGAAAGTGATGTAAACTTGCATGATTATTACTGTGAAATGGGATTTTTAGCTTCTTATAGTTTTGGTGAACCAATTTCAGTAGTCAGCCTTGATTGCGGTAAATTATGTCATATGCAGGGCCTCTATATGTTGCACTTGTAAGAATAACCTAAAATGTGTTTCATTTTGGGGGTCATCATATCTACAGGTCCCAGTCTCAAATATGTTTGTGTAATATTATACAAACCACAATTTTTCATATGAAAAGTTATATTAGTTGATGCTCATGAGAATTTTTTCACACAAGTCGTAGGACCATAATAAATCACTTTGGATTGTTGTATTACACTCAACAAACATGATATTGTCTTAAAGCTTTCACTATGACCTTCTCCAACATTCAATATTGCACATAGAAGGGATGCATAAAGTTCACGCAATCCCCATCAGTTCTCAGATAAATTGGCAACATTTATATGAGACAATATCAATGGGGTAGGCGAAGCCTAAATTTATTAGCGTGACCACCCTTGTGCATGGTAACTATATGATAGCTTTGTTTCGTAAAGCGCACTTATATGTAGTGTACTCTTGGCATACTCACCGCACGGGATTGGATGAAATGTTTGTGGGTTATTGGATACTAACGGGTAAAAGTGTGGCCAATAAAAGGTACTAAATTGTAAAGATAAATGTCAAAAGTATGACTCAATGACTGTTTAAGAATGAGACTAAAGGTATTGTTTTTAGACCGTACCTAGTCTTATATTGTCTGACATAAATGCATTCAGAAAAGTATTTTTGCGTAGAACAACTTCGTCTGCGGTGTCGCTGTTCCTCTTAAATTAATACTACAGCCCACATTGCTGTCAGACAATATGTGACGTGTTCTACCGAAACCAGATGGAATTGGGCAGAGCTCCAAACTGAGAAATAGCCCAAAACATGAGGGTGATTTTTTGGGGAATTTGAGTTTCTGGTAAATAATTAATCTTCAGAGTGTTTATAACAATATTGTGAAAGATTCAGATTAAAAAATCATCCTAAATGTATGTTTCAGTGATTTAAAAAAATCCTAGTTCTATTAAAAAGCCTAGTTCTAGTTACTTTAAAGGGCGATATCTCAGTTTGGAGTTTTCATAAAGACCGTAAAAGACGAACTTGAAAATGATGTAACTCCGCTTTGGGAAGTCCGATTAAAAAAAGAGAGGTACCACTGTAAAGCTGAAGATCTCTAGTTTAATAATCAATTACTAACTCAATTTTGATATCTTGCCCAATTGTGTCTGGTTTTGGTAGAACACGTCACATATAATACTGGTACGGTCTTAAAACAATACCTTTATTCTCTAATTGATAATGATAGGAATGATAAGGATTAGAGACGTCATAATGGAAATGCAATGCTATATTATAACAAATAATTGAAGAATAATATTAGGAGACTATATGATGGAATTGAAATGCTCTAAGTGGAGAATAAAAATTAACATATGACATCAAAATGCATTTCTCTCTCAAACAATCACTTTTGCAATAATTGTATTTGAATGAAATATTGAACATAATATTGAACATGAATAACTTGCTCAAATGTCTATAAATTGAATTAACAAAATGTAGTATAAGAATCAGAAGAAGCTGTCCTAGGTTGAAAAGGCCATATATACACAATATGAATCTCGATGAAACTGTCAGAATCAGATCTGTCTTGTAATGTGCTCAAGTACAACCACTAGTTTTTGTATAATACTCATTAACACCTAGATATTTGATTTAGTTTTTGTGTAACGTTACAGTATTTTACCAGTGGCATAGCCAGGGAGAGGGCAGGGGGCCTTTGCCCACTTAAAATTACCCCGTCGGTACACAACGCATGCTGTTGGTACATTCAAATAAAAATTGGGCAACCTTTTACTATTTTTTGTCGGTATATCATGCCTTTCGTCGGTACAACTATGTCTTGCCCCCCCCCCCCCTCCCCCTGCTCTCAAGTTTCTCAAGCTGACTGCAAAATAAAAATTGGGCAACCTTTTACTATTTTGTTGTCGGTATATCATGCCTTTCGTCGGTACAACTATGTCTTGCCCCCCCCCCCCCTCCCCTGCTCTCAAGTTTCTCAAGCTGACTGCAAAATAAAAATTGGGCAACCTTTTACTATTTTGTTGTCGGTATATCATGCCTTTCGTCGGTACAACTATGTCTTGCCCCCCCCCCCCTCCCCTGCTCTCAAGTTTCTCGAGCTGACTGCAAAATAAAAATTGGGCAACCTTTTACTATTTTGTTGTCGGTATATCGTGCCTTTCGTCGGTACAACTATGTCTTGCCCCCCTGTTTTAAAAAGCTGGCTACGCCACTGTATTTTACAAATTGCATGTGTTTGAGCTATTCCTGCATCTAATAATTTGGGTTTTTTTAAAGAAATTTGAATCTTTTGTAAATATGCAACTGCTGTGATGTTTACTGGTTTGTATCTACATATAGTTATGTATACCAATAGTATCCAATTAATATTAAATTGCATAGTGTGCAATATCAGCATTTTGTTATTTTGTAGAAGACACATTTTTGGGGTACATCAAAACCATGGAGCACACCAAAATAACACAATTATGTTTTAATTTCAGAGTCCTTTAAGGGGGCTGTGGACTCTCAGGTACAGCCTCCGTAAAACTGCCGTAACTTCTTCAATATTCATTTAATCTTTATAAATGTATACAGTTTTTTGCAGAAAAGGGTTCAATGAATCCAACCATGATAATGAAATTGACCATTTTGGAAAAAATTATAAAAAACATGTTTTTTGACCCATTTTAGGTTTGGAAAAGATAACTCAAAATATATTTTGTTACATTTTGTCATAGTAGTTTTATGATAATCCTGATAACATTCCCCAGGAGCGTTTTTTTTTTTTAATATCTTATTTTTTATTTTTTGAGTTACAGACCAAAAAGTGCCAACAAATGTGACTTTTTCCCAAAAATGGTGATTTTCATGATTTTGGCGGTAAAAAATCACATTTTTTGGCACCTTTTGGTCTGTAACTCAAAAAATAAAAAATAAGATATCAAAAAAAAAAAATGCTCCTGGGGAATGTTATCAGGATTATCATAAAACTAGTATGACAACATTTAACAAAATATATTTTGAGTTATCTTTTCCAAACCTAAAATGGGTCAAAAAGGTATTTTTTATAATTTTTTTCCAAAATGGTCAATTTCATTATCATGGTTGGATTCATTGAACCCTTTTCTGCAAAAATCTGTATACGTTTATAAAGATTAAATGAATATTGAAGAAGTTACGGCAGTTTTACGGAGGCTGTACCTGTGAGTCCACACCCCCCTTAAGTCTTAAAATCAATAAATTAGCAGAAACAACAATCCCCATGGTCATAATTAGTTGGAACACCTTGATGGTAGTTACACTTCTATGTGTCCGTACAGTATGACTGGCAAGCGTTTCCGCAAAATGTACACTATCAAAAAAAGCTGTCTTTTTTGACTGAAAGCTTGAAGCCTATTCTCAACCTGAATCCCAAAAAGTATGTTTCAACATTTAACTTGGGAGAGAGGGGAGTTTTTATCGACACCTGCAAAAGTGTTCCAACAATATTGACCAGAATAGTAGTTTGTTGCTTCCCCAGCATGCTTCTACTTCCAGTGAGTGCATGAAATTGTGCAGCATATGCCACTGTAAGACTGCCATTTGAAAGGTTTTGAAATCATGGGCTACTAAACCAATTAAGATGGGGCCATTAACATCAGGGTGGGGATAGTTCACACATGATGACTAGTTGACAAGTATGTAGAATTGTTTGTATGTCTTATGACTTGCCATTATTTTTGCCATGAATTATGTTAATATGTTGTCAATGAAAGTTAACTTTCCTGCACAGCCAGATTTGTTAAAGGACATTCAACAGCTTTGTTCATCCTTTGAGGCACGACTGGTATTCAAGATAAACACCTGCACAAAAAGAAAGTATCCACTTTATTCGAGGGGCCCTGTGTTTAATTCTTAGGATCCTAAAGAAATTCAAAAAGTGGGAAAGAACAGGCATTTCCTCTCGTGCTTTGACACCTTGTTTGTCACAATAGCACCACTATTGATGAAGCAGTGGCCATTTGAATAAAAAAAATGATGCAGTTTCCATCGTTGCACTTATCCCTTTACCCATAAAAGAGCGTAAACAAAGTCTAAAGTGTACCTTTTCTTTCTCTCCATGAAAAGGCAATCATAACCCGAACATCTCACATCATCAATTGTTTCCAACACCTGTATCTACTGGTGTGAGACTCATCCTTTACATGTACAATGACCAGTATCATTCATGATGTTTGTAAGCTAACACCTGTCTCTCCATTTCCGTGCAACCTTCCTTGTAACTCCGAATCGACGTGCAACTTCAGCTGCAGAAACTCCAGAAACTTTTCATGGAGAGCCTAGAAGCAGTGGCGGCACTACAGAGGGCATGTGGGAAACCCCCTCCCCCAGTCGCGACCTTTGCCTTCTCAGTTGCCCCCTCCCCAGTTAGCTCAAGCCCCACCCCATTTTGTCCCCCAAATAATCGAAAATGTTGAATTTTAATGTCAAAATTACTTATAATTGGTTTGAAATATCTGATTTAGAACTCTGGCAATATTTACAATAAAAGCCAAACAATTTCGTGAGTTTTGCAGTTTTTCAACAAGTTTTTTCCCTAGCCCCCTCAACAATTTTTTTCCCCCTCCCCCCTCCCTGTTTGACCCCCACCCCGTTTGACCGCCCTCAAAGTGTTGATGCTGGTGCCACTACTGGAAAGAAGAAGATTTACTGTTTTGTTTACGCTCTTTTCATGGGTATAGGGTTAAGTGCAACAATGGAAACTGCATAATTTTTAAAAATTAAAATGGCCATTGCTTCATCAATATTAGTGCTGTTGTGACAAACGGGGTGTCAAAATGCGCAGGAGGAAATGCCTGTTCTTAAAATTCTTTTGGGGTCCTAAGAATTAAACACAAGGCGCCTCGAAAAAATTCGATACATTCTTTTTGTGCAGTGTTTATTTATACCTGGTATCAGAACAAATGGATATTGCATTATTGTTGGTGATCATCCAAAAAAGACATGTGAAACATACCATTTTCATACACTCACCTCAAGTGGGTGGAATGCTCCTCGTGGGATGTAACATGTTTGCAAATTGTTGGCACACATAGTTATATTACACTAACGTCGTAATATATCATTCATTATTTAAATGCACAATGTTGCATTAATTATGTAAACAGTATTATTTTAAAATTGTACACAAATATGCCAATGTTTTCAGGGTGGTTTTGTGCACATGCATTGTTATTTATTTTGAAAAGTTGCAACCTTAAAGTGCAATTTAAAGCAATTGTAGATGTTAAAGGAAATAAAATGATGTGTGTTTCACAGCAAATGAAAATAATATTTATCAGCCTCGACCAGTCCATTTATTTGTCATTCTTTTGGGTGTGTTCATGCTTGACCCATTTGACTCGGGTCCTGAAGTAAAAACTGTACAGATGAAATTGGTGTCATACAGGATCGAGTCAAATGGGCCGAATACATTGTGAGTAAAAAAGAAGTTGTACGGGACTAAATACTTTGTCCAAAATTTGACAACCAATGAAGCACATATATAGAGAGCATATTCTTCTGCTCATATGAAAACAAGAATTGATCCTTGCTATCAAGAGTTCACGGCTGTTTGATCGCGTGTAAATTGTCCGATTTATAATCGCATCTTCAAAACAGAGGGCAGCACAGATTGATTATCAATTATCGATTATCGGGTAAAACTAGGTAAATCTAACCGTGCCGCTCAGCTCCGTAACCAAGGATTATAGAACAAAGGGATATGCACCAGTTAGGACGGGGGGCTTTTAAATACATTTTATCACTGCTAGATCCATTTTAATCACGTTCTTTGTTCATTTACTTTGTTCAGCTATTTATTTCTGACGGTGGCCATTCATACAAGCCTGATTTTATTAGGATATTCAGCTTTTTTAGCCTTGCGCGCTCTAAAAAAGACTTTTTTGGTTGCGGTTTCAACGCGAACGTAAGTTATTCCGCCAAATATGTCGCAGATTGACCAGTTCGATAAAAAAACACTATACGTAACTCAAAATGTGATATAATATCCCAAAAAGCAAATCGTGGGGCACATATTAGGATATTCAGCTTTTTTAGCCTTGCGCGCTCTAAAAAAGACTTTTTTGGTTGCGGTTTCAACGCGAACGTAAGTTATTCCGCCAAATATGTCGCAGATTGACCAGTTCGATAAAAAAACACTATACGTAACTCAAAATGTGATATAATATCCCAAAAAGCAAATCGTGGGGCACATATTAGGATATTCAGCTTTTTTAGCCTTGCGCGCTCTAAAAAAGACTTTTTTGGTTGCGGTTTCAACGCGAACGTAAGTTATTCCGCCAAATATGTCGCAGATTGACCAGTTCGATAAAAAAACACTATACGTAACTCAAAATGTGATATAATATCCCAAAAAGCAAATCGTGGGGCACATATTAGGATATTCAGCTTTTTTAGCCTTGCGCGCTCTAAAAAAGACTTTTTTGGTTGCGGTTTCAACGCGAACGTAAGTTATTCCGCCAAATATGTCGCAGATTGACCAGTTCGATAAAAAAACACTATACGTAACTCAAAATGTGATATAATATCCCAAAAAGCAAATCGTGGGGCACATATTAGGATATTCAGCTTTTTTAGCCTTGCGCGCTCTAAAAAAGACTTTTTGGTTGCGGTTTCAACGCGAACGTAAGTTATTCCGCCAAATATGTCGCAGATTGACCAGTTCGATAAAAAAACACTATACGTAACTCAAAATGTGATATAATATCCCAAAAAGCAAATCGTGGGGCACATATTAGGATATTCAGCTTTTTTAGCCTTGCGCGCTCTAAAAAAGACTTTTTTGGTTGCGGTTTCAACGCGAACGTAAGTTATTCCGCCAAATATGTCGCAGATTGACCAGTTCGATAAAAAAACATTATACGTAACTCAAAATGTGATATAATATCCCAAAAAGCAAATCATGGGGCACATATTAGGATATTCAGCTTTTTTAGCCTTGCGCGCTCTAAAAAAGACTTTTTTGGTTGCGGTTTCAACGCGAACGTAAGTTATTCCGCCAAATATGTCGCAGATTGACCAGTTCGATAAAAAAAACACTATACGTAACTCAAAATGTGATATAATATCCCAAAAAGCAAATCGTGGGGCACATATTAGGATATTCAGCTTTTTTAGCCTTGCGCGCTCTAAAAAAGACTTTTTTGGTTGCGGTTTCAACGCGAACGTAAGTTATTCCGCCAAATATGTCGCAGATTGACCAGTTTGATAAAAAAACACTATACGTAACTCAAAATGTGATATAATATCCCAAAAAGCAAATCGTGGGGCACATATTAGGATATTCAGCTTTTTTAGCCTTGCGCGCTCTAAAAAAGACTTTTTGGTTGCGGTTTCAACGCGAACGTAAGTTATTCCGCCAAATATGTCGCAGATTGACCAGTTCGATAAAAAAACATTATACGTAACTCAAAATGTGATATAATATCCCAAAAAGCAAATCGTGGGGCACATATTAGGATATTCAGCTTTTTTAGCCTTGCGCGCTCTAAAAAAGACTTTTTTGGTTGCGGTTTCAACGCGAACGTAAGTTATTCCGCCAAATATGTCGCAGATTGACCAGTTCGATAAAAAAACATTATACGTAACTCAAAATGTGATATAATATCCCAAAAAGCAAATCGTGGGGCACATATTAGGATATTCAGCTTTTTTAGCTTTGCGCGCTCTAAAAAAGACTTTTTTGGTTGCGGTTTCAACGCGAACGTAAGTTATTCCGCCAAATATGTCGCAGATTGACCAGTTCGATATAAAAACACTATACGTAACTCAAAATGTGATATAATATCCCAAAAAGCAAATCGTGGGGCACATATTAGGATATTCAGCTTTTTTAGCCTTGCGCGCTCTAAAAAAGACTTTTTTGGTTGCGGTTTCAACGCGAACGTAAGTTATTCCGCCAAATATGTCGCAGATTGACCAGTTCGATAAAAAAACACTATACGTAACTCAAAATGTGATATAATATCCCAAAAAGCAAATCGTGGGGCACATATTAGGATATTCAGCTTTTTTAGCCTTGCGCGCTCTAAAAAAGACTTTTTGGTTGCGGTTTCAACGCGAACGTAAGTTATTCCGCCAAATATGTCGCAGATTGACCAGTTCGATAAAAAAACATTATACGTAACTCAAAATGTGATATAATATCCCAAAAAGCAAATCGTGGGGCACATATTAGGATATTCAGCTTTTTTAGCCTTGCGCGCTCTAAAAAAGACTTTTTTGGTTGCGGTTTCAACGCGAACGTAAGTTATTCCGCCAAATATGTCGCAGATTGACCAGTTCGATAAAAAAACACTATACGTAATTCAAAATGTGATATAATATCCCAAAAAGCAAATCGTGGGGCACATATTATGATATTCAGCTTTTTTAGCCTTGCGCGCTCTAAAAAAGACTTTTTTTGTTGCGGTTTCAACGCGAACGTAAGTTATTCCGCCAAATATGTCGCAGATTGACCAGTTTGATAAAAAAACACTATACGTAACTCAAAATGTGATATAATATCCCAAAAAGCAAATCGTGGGGCACATATTAGGATATTCAGCTTTTTTAGCCTTGCGCGCTCTAAAAAAGACTTTTTGGTTGCGGTTTCAACGCGAACGTAAGTTATTCCGCCAAATATGTCGCAGATTGACCAGTTCGATAAAAAAACATTATACGTAACTCAAAATGTGATATAATATCCCAAAAAGCAAATCGTGGGGCACATATTAGGATATTCAGCTTTTTTAGCCTTGCGCGCTCTAAAAAAGACTTTTTTGGTTGCGGTTTCAACGCGAACGTAAGTTATTCCGCCAAATATGTCGCAGATTGACCAGTTCGATAAAAAAACACTATACGTAACTCAAAATGTGATATAATATCCCAAAAAGCAAATCGTGGGGCACATATTAGGATATTCAGCTTTTTTAGCCTTGCGCGCTCTAAAAAAGACTTTTTTGGTTGCGGTTTCAACGCGAACGTAAGTTATTCCGCCAAATATGTCGCAGATTGACCAGTTCGATAAAAAAACACTATACGTAACTCAAAATGTGATATAATATCCCAAAAAGCAAATCGTGGGGCACATATTAGGATATTCAGCTTTTTTAGCCTTGCGCGCTCTAAAAAAGACTTTTTTGGTTGCGGTTTCAACGCGAACGTAAGTTATTCCGCCAAATATGTCGCAGATTGACCAGTTCGATAAAAAAACACTATACGTAACTCAAAATGTGATATAATATCCCAAAAAGCAAATCGTGGGGCACATATTAGGATATTCAGCTTTTTTAGCCTTGCGCGCTCTAAAAAAGACTTTTTTGGTTGCGGTTTCAACGCGAACGTAAGTTATTCCGCCAAATATGTCGCAGATTGACCAGTTCGATAAAAAAACATTATACGTAACTCAAAATGTGATATAATATCCCAAAAAGCAAATCATGGGGCACATATTAGGATATTCAGCTTTTTTAGCCTTGCGCGCTCTAAAAAAGACTTTTTTGGTTGCGGTTTCAACGCGAACGTAAGTTATTCCGCCAAATATGTCGCAGATTGACCAGTTCGATAAAAAAACACTATACGTAACTCAAAATGTGATATAATATCCCAAAAAGCAAATCGTGGGGCACATATTAGGATATTCAGCTTTTTTAGCCTTGCGCGCTCTAAAAAAGACTTTTTTGGTTGCGGTTTCAACGCGAACGTAAGTTATTCCGCCAAATATGTCGCAGATTGACCAGTTTGATAAAAAAACACTATACGTAACTCAAAATGTGATATAATATCCCAAAAAGCAAATCGTGGGGCACATATTAGGATATTCAGCTTTTTTAGCCTTGCGCGCTCTAAAAAAGACTTTTTGGTTGCGGTTTCAACGCGAACGTAAGTTATTCCGCCAAATATGTCGCAGATTGACCAGTTCGATAAAAAAACATTATACGTAACTCAAAATGTGATATAATATCCCAAAAAGCAAATCGTGGGGCACATATTAGGATATTCAGCTTTTTTAGCCTTGCGCGCTCTAAAAAAGACTTTTTTGGTTGCGGTTTCAACGCGAACGTAAGTTATTCCGCCAAATATGTCGCAGATTGACCAGTTCGATAAAAAAACATTATACGTAACTCAAAATGTGATATAATATCCAAAAAGCAAATCGTGGGGCACATATTAGGATATTCAGCTTTTTTAGCTTTGCGCGCTCTAAAAAAGACTTTTTTGGTTGCGGTTTCAACGCGAACGTAAGTTATTCCGCCAAATATGTCGCAGATTGACCAGTTCGATATAAAAACACTATACGTAACTCAAAATGTGATATAATATCCCAAAAAGCAAATCGTGGGGCACATATTAGGATATTCAGCTTTTTTAGCCTTGCGCGCTCTAAAAAAGACTTTTTTTGGTTGCGGTTTCAACGCGAACGTAAGTTATTCCGCCAAATATGTCGCAGATTGACCAGTTCGATAAAAAAACACTATACGTAACTCAAAATGTGATATAATATCCCAAAAAGCAAATCGTGGGGCACATATTGGGCTATTCCAGATAATAATGAACCACCCCCTATAGAGGACATTGGAATTCCAGACTTTTTTTCCCTCCAATTTTTCATTGGAATTCCAGACTTTTTTGGCACATGTGCTTCGCTCCCTATAGAGGACATCGGAATTCCAGACCTTTTCTCCCTCCAATTTTTCAATGGAATTCCAGACTTTTTTGGCACATGTGCTTGGAATTCCAGACTTTTTTCACAATTTAGACCGCTCCCCTATAGAGGACATCGGAATTCCAGACTTTTTTCCCACCAATTTTTCAATGGAATTCCAGACTTTTTTGGCACATGTGCTTGGAATTCCAGACTTTTTTTCACAATTTAGACCGCTCCCCTATAGAGGACATCGGAATTCCAGACTTTTTTCCCACCAATTTTTCAATGGAATTCCAGACTTTTTTGGCACATGTGCTTGGAATTCCAGACTTTTTTTTACAATTTAGACCGCTCCCCTATAGAGGACATCGGAATTCCAGACTTTTTTTTTCTCCACCAGTTTTTCAATGGAATTCCAGACTTTTTTGGCACATGTGCTTGGAATTCCAGACTTTTCACAATTTAAGACCGCAGGTTTTTGGAAATTCAGACACTTTTATCCTTTTCTGAACGTCATACTAAAGAAATGTATAGAGATATAATAGATTGGAATTCCAGACACTTTCGTCATGTTCGTAATGCTATCCCTGTAAATTTTAGACTTTTTTCTTCTGGTTCACCAATGAAGGGCAAGCTTAAGCTACAGTGGTGGCACCATTTTTTTAATTTATTTATTTATTTATTTGGGGGGGGGGGGCGAGGGGGCGCGTTGAGTGGGCAAATTGTGTTTCGGGGGGGGGGCAAAATTGAACTGTTTGCCCTTTTTGGTCTCACTGGGGGGTGGGGGCAAGTGGGGGAGGGGGAGGGGTAGGGGCAAGTTGTCTGAATTTCCAAGGCCTTGAAATTCCAAAAACGTCTGGATTTCCAAGCGTTAATAATAGTATGGGAAAGGGGAATAGTGATGATGAAAAGTTGTCTGGATTTCCAGACGGGCAATACGTCACAGCGCAGTGGCGTAACCAGTGGGGGGGGGGGGGGGGTGGGGGGGGGGGGGGGGGGCTGGAGCCCCCATTAGGACCCCCCATTTCAAGTCACTGCCCCTTCTCCCCCCCCCCCACCCAATGAAAAAAGTCTAGTTACGCCACTGTTGTTCGCACTAGGCCCAAGTGGGGGCACATCCCCCCACAGACTCCCCCGTTCGAGCTTTTAAATCATCTATACTTAAATCAAAAATATATCAGTACAATATGCTCAACTTCTTCCGTGCATTGATAAAAAACAAAATATTTATTGGAAATGAAAAGGTGGCTTTTCGATAAAAGGTTGGTCAAAAGTATACACCAGATCGTACCAAATGAGTTCGAAAATTGAAAAAAATTTCTACTTCTGACATGTCTGAGGGGGGCACATTATTTTCACTTATTTTCTAGCAAGGTCACGTCATGGAAATATTGCAATTGGTACTCTAAGTATAGTGTTAAATAAGGCCACCCAGAACCGTCAAATACCCTTGGTTTCATTTGCTGACAAATGTCACCCTCACTATACATGCTATTTCATACTTGACCGGAAACTCTCAGAGGATCAGCCGACGCAATTTCCAAATTTATGCTACCGATCCAAAACCGAACCCTAGTTGGAAAATTCCTTTTTCATGGGCAGCGCCGTATTAAGTTATGTTAGTTCAACATCAGTGTATCAAAATCAGTTAAATCAGCCGAAATAATTTCCAAATTTATGCATAGATCTAATAATATCGCGTATCCAGGTTTTATATTGGTTGATATACGTCCAATAGTGTTTTATACCCAATAGAAATGATTTGCCAACCGAACCAAAACCGAACCATAGTTGGGAAATTCCTTTTCATAGGCAGCACCGCTTTGACGCGTGGTGTCTTTGGCTGAATCAGTCAAACTGATCTGTAGTTTAATTTTTCGCAATAGGCCCAAATTGTCAGGTTTTACAAAGACAGGGGGCAGCGCGGTATTAAGTTAGGCCTATGTTAGTTCAACATTAGTATCAGTGTATCAAAATCAGTTAAATCAGCCCGGCGAAACAATTTCCAAATTTATGCTTTAGATCTAATAATATCGCGTATCCAGGTTTTATATTGGTTGATGTAGGTTCAATAGTGTTTTATACCCAATAGAAATGATTTGCCAACCAAACCAAAACTGAACCATTG
>CM069442.1:91381653-91451381 GCA_035610835.1 Ophiura sarsii | reverse complement strand
AGGGAACTGCTGTTTCGTAAGCAAACTTGAAAACGATGTTACCAAAATAATGTTAACATACAAACCAAATATTGGAGGCCCGGATACGAAAATGATAGCATCTTATGCACAAGAAATATTTGTATTTAGTGTATGAATCATAAGATTTCCCGCTGGTCCAACGTTAAATAAGAGACTCTAGAGAGAGGCCAAACGAGAAAAAAATAAGTGTAAATGGTGCTTAGATTTGCGGCTTGCGCATAATTGCACGTTGAGATATAGGACGCGTACATAGTACATGCACTCAACTGGTTTGCGTGATAATCGAACTATCGAAAGTATTGAGAAACGTTAAGATGACGTCATAATAAATCGGACTGTCAAACAGCCGTGAGTTATGCCTGTTTTAGAACCCATTTTGGGAGCTGTCCACGAAATGCTAAATCCTTTGAAATTATCCATCTAAGTGAGGAGCAAAGTGTACATATTCATTCATATTCAAAACACATATGAAAAGCTTTTTTTGCAAAAGGGCCTACAGACCACCCCCACATGTAACTCATTTTGCATTTTAGTGAATTTGCTGGTCATTCTAACAAAACACGAACTACTACGCGGAAGTCATTATTGATGCGAGTAATTTGACCACTTGCGTGTATAGATGCCAAATGAGGTTCGCCTCTGGAATTATTCAAATTATTGTATGGCTGTGTTCATTACTGTTTCTATGACTTGGATAAGTGCATCCATGCACGCCAATTGAGGCACCAACAATACAAGCCACATTCCACATAATGAATAGCCATCCATTCAATAATGCAAAATGAGTAACATGCAGAAGTGGATGTAAGCCCTTTTGCAAAACAGCTCTTCATATATACCCGAGATACCCGAACAACGAAGCATGTATTCACAGAACATTTTAAAAAGGGCATTCAAACACAGATGAATTACAGTATGGATATCAATATTCAGTGATACAAAGAGCTACACAGAGAAAACGATGTACAAAATATCGCTGTTCAATTTCGGTTGTACACTTTTTCAAACAACAGATGTGTAAAAGTTATACATCGTTGTTTAAAGAAGACAACATTTTTTTAAACAGGTGTTGTTTACAGCATAGATATCTAAGCGGAGCGTAGATCGGAAACTCCCCAAAAAGAATGAAGCCACGCACCAGCCCTTCGCGCCTTGACGCGACCTATCCTTCCCCTGTTAAATTCAGCTCACGAATAATTCAGCTGGGTACTTTTCGGTACCCAGCTGACAAAAGTGGGCACGCGTGCGTACGCGTTTGAATTGTGCGGCGTACTTTCCCGCGTCGAGATACGCGACCGTGCTACGGTACAGCGCTCGCTGACAGTGCTTCGCTCACAGCCAACGTGTTATATTATTTCCGCAATTTCCCCAAATTAGGGATGGTTTGTTCGCGTAAAAGAAAAAAGGTAAGCCTGATAATAGCAGTGGTAGTCTATTATAAATATATATACAACACTAAACTTTTGTTAAAGTTAATTTAAAGCAATCAGTTTTACAACGTACAAGTAAGTTAACACGATGAGTAGTGTGTCATGTAGGCCTATCAAACAATTGCCCTCGTTTTTGCGCAAATCGGAGTGCTAAATTAGAAAGTGTCGTTTTCAGACAAAATGTCCTTGTTTTGTTCGAAAAGGGGTTCACCCCCCCCCCCCCCCCCCCGACACAATTAAGATTAATTGGAACCACAATGTGTGTTCTTCATTTCATTGGGGCACAAATGGATTTTTCCGTCAGGGGGGCAAATGCCCCCCTGCCCCCTCCTGAGCTACGCCACTGCCTTTTGTTTGTTTGCATACCTCCACGCGGTTTCAGAGATTGAAAAACATGATACGAAAAGGGGTGCATATATGCTTGGCTACCCATACAAACTTTACCCTTACATTGGTTACTTCTCTCAAAGTCACATTTCCTCAAATGATGTCTTCCGAAAAGTGGCGCTTTTCAACGATACATGGAAGTTATTGACGTGAAGGTGAAAGGTGGACATAATTGACTAGTCATGCATATAAAGAATCATTTTTTATTTTAAATAAGAACCACCTATTTAGAGAGAAAATAACTTTCTTTTAATTGTAAAGACAATCGAAATGAATTTTAAAAAGCACTAAAGACATTGTGTAACTTTCTTGCATAAGATTTTGGAAATTGCCACTTTTTCTGAAAACATAATTTTGGGGGAATGTGAATATTTTGGAAAAGGTGAACATGATATTGAAAAGGGAAAACTCTCTGCAGGATGTGTCAAAAAAGGTGTCCCATGAATTTTTTTTGACCCCCCCCCCGCCCCCTGAAAAAAAATCCCAGCTACGCCACTGAGGCCATGTCACGGTTGTAAAGGCAGTCCGAAAAACGCAGAAGGATGAACTTATTTCTGAGAAAGATAGGATAACTTCAAAACATTTTCAATCTAAATTAGAAAAAGAGACAGCTTCGTTTCTGATTAAAATTCGCTGTTTGCGGCATGATGATACGCAGCCCCTGACAAATAACGCGGAAAGGGCTGCGTATGTGCGTAATATTTTTTCAGAAGTACGCACGGCTGCGTAAAATGTAAACAAAAACGTTCGGCTTCACTTTACGCAGCAAATACGCGGGGAGTTTCCTATCTAGCGCCTTACGGCGCATAAGATATCTATGGTTTACAGTATAAAGAACGCCGTTCACATCAATACAGAGTGCTCTTGAACAACGTTGTTTACTTGTGACGTCACAAGTCACGTGTCACAATGATTCGTTCGCGATATGCTGCAAATTAATGGCCGCCGTATTTCGTTCGGTAAACAAATTTCGATTTTAAATCATAATTTTAAAGATTTTGCTGACAAGATGGGGAAATACAATCAAGAAAATAATGAAATATGATGACCAAAGAACCGATATAGTTTGATGATAGACGGCGAAGATGGATATTTTTTGCAAAAATATAATTTTAATTTCGCGATTTTGCTCCACAGACAGAAGGCATCCGAATTCGACAGTTCTGCCGTTCTGTCTGTGTACTTCAACACAAGAAATTCAAGTCTTCAAATCGTGCTGGAATTTTAAACAACTACCAGTAAACAACCCTGTTTTTTTAACAACCATCATTTAAACAACCCTGCAGTTTTAAACAACCACCATTAAACAACCCTGGTTATTTAAACAGGCCAATTTCATCCATGAGGATTGAACAACTTTCTTTGAACAACCCAAGATGATTGAACAACTTTCTTTGAACAACCCAAGATGATTGAACAACTTTCTTTGAACAACCCAAGATGATTGAACAACTTTCTTTGAACAACCCATGAGGATTGAACAACTTTCTTTAAACAACCCTTGAAAATTGAACAACAATTTTTAAACAACACCAATGTGTAAAATCTGATTTTAAACATGTTGTTTAAAAAGTTAAACAACTAGGTGTTTAAAACTTTAAACAACCCCAGATGTTTAATATTTTGAGCAACAAGTTGCTCAGCTCACCCGTCAAACAGCAGTTGTTCAATTTTTTAAACATGTTGTTCACCTTTTTTTTTACTGTGTATGCATAAGTACTCAATTCTTCGAGCTGTCAACGGAAATATAATGAAAAGCAACAGAAACATTTAAATTTCAGAGAGAAATTGATTTACACCAGGATTTATCCTCATAATATGAAACACGAAAATTGAATATTTCAGCGTTGCCTCAATTTTTAGCCCCAGATAATGGATTGTATGCATACCGTTCTACTCTGTGTTGAAACTCCCGGGTTTAAATCTCATTTGAATAATTACTCTTTGTTTCTCCTCAATTAGATCAATAATTCCAAAATGTTTAGCAATTCGTGGACAGCTTCAAAAATGGGTTATTTTTATCAAAGCAGGCATAACTCTTGATATCAAGGATCGATTTCAGTGGTTCCTTGTTCCATATGAGCGGATGAATATGCTCGTTGAATACTTTGTTGATTGGTTTATCAAATTTATTTGGTCTTTTTGGAAAACATTTAATACTAACTTCTTTTTGACATCACAGAATGTAAAGCTGAGAATGCCAAACCCACATACAATAATAGTTACTAAAGGGGCACTGAGAGTCGTGCTGAGAGATGCGCATGGGAGTTATACCTTAATTCGCCATCTCATAATCATGTAAAATTTCACGATTTTGGTTATTTCGATGTAGATCACAATCACATCAAAATTATCAGCAGTTCAGCACAACTCGCCACATAAATGGCGGATAAATGGCTTCAACCAAATGTCTATCTAGCGTCATTATTCAACCGTTTCCCCATTTATTATTACACTTCACGTGTTCCTACGTACCTTATCTAGTATTGAAACAATCCCCCCCCCCCCCATCTCATTTTTCTCGCTAATCTCTCAGTGCATGCCCCTTTCATCTTGACCCTTCGTCGGGCTTTTATCTAATGTTATGGACATAGTACCCGCCTGTTTCCCAATGTTTTCCTTCATTACATAGCTATACTCGGCTATTTTAATATAACACTGCAGAAAAACAACTATTGTGCCAAATGAATTATATCTATACTTTTTATTTTGAGACCACATAAAGAAAAGTCTTTACTCTACCTATTCGAGAACGTTCGGATTAATTTGGATATTTCTTATGTTTTTATTTATTTTTTGAAAATGTCCGTCTTTTCACATGGTTTTCGTCATGTCACCAGGTCCGTTATTTACAATTTCGTGTTATTTTGCTTGAGAATGGTCAAGCACGTTGCAATACTATCTCTTCTCTCACGTGGCCAAAGCCTAGCTCGGGAATTTTGAACTTATAATGGTATGAACAATTCTGAGAAGTGAATGTGTTCTATCATCACTATTTCGTGTTTCGGAAAATATTTTTTTGCCGATATTTATAGCATCTATGAGTATGACTTAAATAGTATGTGATAAAATGGTAAATATTTGCGAACTAGAAATTCATAACTTCGTGAATGTACATGTATGTCAGATATGCCCCTATCAAATTGCAGTACCCGCGGGCGCCGGAGCCTGCGAACCTTATTTGGCATCTATACGCGCAAGTGGTCAAATTACTCGCATCAATGACTTCCGCGTAGTAGTTCGTGTTTTGTCAGAATGACCAGCGCACCAATCACTTTACTTGCGTATTTCTATTTCACGTTGATTCGTTGGCAAGTACAGTTACATAGCGGGCTGTTCAATTAATAAATAAATCACGGGGACGTATAATTGTTTATGATGTTTTGAAGCAAATTATGTGTTTTTCCAAAAACGGATTCATTGCATTACGTTTATGAATGAAGTTAATGCCTTTGATCAGCTGATTTATCGGATTCTGTGAAAATGCAAAAATGCATAATATTTGACTTGAGACCTTGGAATTTCTCTCGGGGCTTACGCGTAGGGCCTACGCTCCTCAGGAAATTCCTTGGTACAAAGTGAAATGTTTTTCGCAGTAGGCCTACCCTCTACACAATTGATACGCAGTCATTAACCTCTAAATCAGATGCTCCATGACACGTTGATAGTTATTGATGAGCACCTTTCATTCAAAATTATATATTGTCTTTGTTCAGAATAATGACAATGTTCCATTTATCTGTTATTTCTGTAATGAATCGGTATATCCCGCTTAACCCGAATGAATCGGTATATCCCGCTTAACCCGAAATCTGTTGGATCTCCTGATGTATGTTAATTTTGGCAACTGACAATCGTGAGATATTTCCACGTAAATCCTTTCTCTTGAAACAGTACGTACCTGTTGACCATATTATTTGATGCAATGAAATGCTTACTTAGAGGAGTAGAAATTGCCTAACACTAAATTTTTGACTGGTGTTGGATATCTTATCGGTATAAATCATCGCAACGCCATCGTGGCTATTCGAATTGGGAGCAATAAAAGTCCGAGATAATATATTTCATAATCGCCTATTGTAACTAAAGTTTACATTGTTAATAATGATTAATACTTATGTGAACTGAAAGTGAACTTACATTTTGGGTTTTCTCAAAATCTGTTATTTTGTTGTGTTTCTATGTTAGAGAATTGCATTCCAGATGGTGTCAGCCGTGGGACAGTGAACCGTTATAACACTCGCGAACATAGGGTGTATCCGTGTTTAAATACCTTATCGGTTTGCTCATACACCTTTTTACAAATACAAATCTGACTGTCCTAATAATAATATGTGTGCAAAAGTACGCGAGCACTCTCATAATCATGCATTGAAAGCTTTTAATTGAGGGTATGAAAATAAATTATAATACCGTAGTCCAATAACGTGGCCTTATGAGTATTGGTCAATTTGTTGTCATAAACTCTCGCGATGTTCTATTAAATCCTAAAGAACTTATCGAAAGAAGTAAAACAGAAGGGGAAAAAATGAGAGAAATTCGACTGTATCTGACATTTTGTTTCGAATTTACACTGTCTTATTAGTATCTCACGCCTCCTCCTTCCTAAATTGTAATGAGAAGGTAGCGTATCATTCATAGTGCTACCGTCTAGATCCCTCTTGTTTAATTATTCATTCCTGCTCCAGGTTGTAACGACCGTTTATCTGTCGGGGATATAAGATGGACACGAAATTATACCTGATCTTTTATTTGAAATGGGTAGTTAAAGAGATGATACCTGGATTTCAGGTTTGAAAAAACTGTTTATTTTCTGGGAATAAGTCAATGTTCCCACAATATTTTACATGTTTGTATAACAGAATCATTAACAAAGTGTGTAGCAGAGTTTTAAATCTTAGTTCGAAGCAGCGGTAGTTTCTAGAGGAAAATGCTGTTAAATGACTGGGGATATGGCCATCATGTTTTGCAGTGGCCAAAGTTTGGAATTGCTTTCCAAAGTCAGATCAGCAAAGACAATTAACATTTACTTTCTAACTTCTTGAGGTGATTTGGAAAAATCTTAAATATATCCTCGTTTTTATTTTTCACATTCTTTGGGATACCGATGCAATACATAATTTATGTTCACTTTCATTGAATATTTATTCCTGTGGAAACTAGGATAACTATGAATCAGCTTTTTTATTTTAGCACAACCCTGTATGTTGTTGTGTTTACCTTATACGTAGGAATCGGTATGTTGAAATGTAATAGTACAAAGATGCGATAAATCACAAACTTAACTCACCTAAATGACCTTGAAAATGCGATAGGATTGTATAGAATAATAGTCCATTGTTCTTACGTTGAAGTGTGAAACACAATGTCCATAATATGTCAAACTTTCTTTTGTTAACTTGGTACGCACGTGATATAAGCTAAATCACAGAGGAAGTGTAGATCATTCACGTTATCTACCGTTTAATAGTGGATATTCACGATGATAAATATTACATTTTTAATAACATTATGTTTAATAACATACCACCCGGATATGTACCTCTTAGCTTCTCATGATAACAATAGTCTTTGTACTTTGTCTAACCCCATCCCATTCGAGCCCTAAATGATCAATATTGATGATATACCAACAACTGATTTGAGCCTCTGCCCTCCCATATTATGCTACGAAACATTTTTCTTTCGATGTAAATTTAGTTTATAAACTAAATTACCATTGAAAGAAAAATGTTATTAAAATGAAGAGAGCAAGAGAGCTATGGTTGGCGAAATGCGCCGTTATAATCTTTTTCGCCGGATACAACAAGCGATAGGGCGACATAGCCGTCTGGACTCGTTGCCGACGGACGACATTACACCTAACACAAAAAGTCCTTACCAGATGCTTTGTTGTTGACTAATCCAAAATCAATAATCGGTACCAAAAATCTGGGCAAATTTCTTCTCCGTAGTTTGATACCTCATTTATAAAGATCGAATTGATACTTTTGAAGTTATGATGATTTCAATAACCATAAGTTGCACTAGAATTGGTTTCCTATGGAATATCATTGATTTGCATCATTGATTGATTTGTGTGCTATCTCAACCAGTCATGTATGGGGATGAATGGGTAACAGGCATCGACAGGGAGTCGCTACACCCCTTTTTAACGCGTAATCACACACTCAACAAGGATATCCCATTGAAACCCACTTTTAGTGCAACAAATGTTTTGGTAGTTGTGGTCGATTAAACAATCATAACATCAACAATATTCACTCAATGTTTATGAATGAGGTATCAAACTACGGGGAAGAAATTTGCTCATGAAATGTATAATTTTAAGATTTTTCGTATCGCTTATTGATTTTGGATTAGCCAGCATCAAAGCGCCTGGTCAGGGTCTTTTTGTTGATGTTGATTAGTGCAGTAATGTACGCACAAGAAGTGATTATGTAGGATAGTTACAAACATGTCAGGATGTTGATGTGTTGCTATACCACCATTAATTAATTAATTAAGGGACTGGTTCTATAATGTACCCGGTGGATATTCAAGGAATGATCTCGTTGTCCAACTGTTGTGTTCGTCCTCTACCTCATTGTTATCACGGTACTTCTTCATTTGGAGATCGCGCATTTTCGGTTGCTGCACCAACTCTCTGGAACTCACTACCTTATAATTTAAGATGCTGTGATTCACTTGACTCTTTTAAGAACTTGTTAAAAACAAGATTATTTGACTCAGTTTATAATTGATTTCTTTGTATTATATACATGTACATGTATATGCAAATCATCCTTGTTTATGTATTTTTCATGTTAATTTGTATTTTTGTTTTATATGTTGCGCCTCGGAATAGTTTTATCTAGATTGACGGCGTATTATAAATGCCATTATTATTATTATTATTACATTTCCTGTCATCTTCTCGTATTTCTCCTCTCGTATTTATAATTTTGTACTACCATGACTACTGTGCAATTTGTTGACTAACGTGTAGGCCTTATGTCGTTCCCTGGATGGTATAAGTACAATCGTTGGATAATAATTCACCAGTTCATGCGCGTGGAGGTGCGTGACAGTTCAAGAAGATTTGCAAGTGTCATTTTATTTTTTCTTCAAGATTGTATTGACAAATTGCAAAAAAAAAAAATCATAAGCGTTAAAGCTATTGTATTGCTGTGGAAAAACACAATAATTTATTTAGGGAACGGTCACTGTAAACCATCCTCTATGGCAGGGGTTCTCAACCTGGGGGTCGACCTCCATGGGGGTCATTTGGGGTTTACAGGGGGTCATGAAGGGGTAATAAATATAGCTTTTTGGGGAACCATTTTTAAATTTCGCTCTAAAAAGGCATAGAAAAATATAAAAGAAACTGTCAAAAATGCTTAATTTCCTGCTCGCTGCGCTCGAATCATATAACTAAAAAGGCCATTATTCGAAAATCGTGAGTAGTTTTCTATTTTGCATGTGTAGTTTCGGCAAGGTCTTGGACTGTCCTGGGCAGTCTTGAGTGGTCGGGAGCACGATTTTTTTCTCGCAGCCTAAACAAATCGTGGCGGGTTTTTTTTAATCGGGAAGCCTCGGCATGGACACATGAGCGGTTTGGAAGCGGTAGCCGATGAGTTGGCGCGCATCATATGGTTGTGTGTATTTGGAAAGTGGTCGGCAATCGAGTCTGCTCCAAGCGGGAGAGAAGATGCAAGCCAACTTGACATGTTAAATCGGCGACTACAGAAGATTAGTCTCCGACTTGTTGTCCACTGCTCATGTACAAATCGGCGAGCAGTCTTGACAGCAACATGTCACAACTTGTGCCGTCGTGTCAAGGTCGGCGATTGATGGGACTGAACAAGTGGCGTCACCGATTAAACATGCTTGATCTTGTTGATTTCATGATGCTGTCGCCTACTGGTAGGCGATTTAGCATCTCTTGTCGTGTTGAAGGCGGGGAATATCGCATACTAATCATCCCTGTTCATCCCTGGTCGGGATCCAAAATGTAAATTGTGCAAGTTTGAACAAGATTTTAACCGATTTTGAAAAATGGTGGTCTTGTGTAGTTGGGAAGAGGTTGGGTCGGGAGCTGTCTTCTGTGTGACTGAACCTTAAGCAGTTTCAGGTTTTTTTCTTCATTTCTTTGGGGGGGGGGGGGGGGGGGGGGCGGTCACGGTACTGAACAAGAATGTCAAAAGGGGTCGTGGGCCAAAAAGGTTGAGAACCACTGCTCTATGGCAATTTGCATGTAGACCTATTTTGTTAATTTTGTTCTAAAACGCATGACACGGACCTGTACATGGTAAACTGTTACCAAAAGAATATGTGTAGGGCCTAATTGCGACCAATGCGTCATTATTTCGGTATTTGAACAGTTCTACTTTTAGTATTGACAATGTAAATAAAAAGCACGATCCCTATAATGCTAGAAATAGCGTATTTTGGACCAAATATCTAAATGGTAAACTGATGGTAAACTGTCGCAGCTTACACTTTTCATTGAGTCGCGGTATTGCTATGAAACACAAAACAAGTCGATTGATTGTCGAGCTGTTGCGACGTGGTCTAAAGGATAAATCCTTAGACTTCTAGGGTTCGAATCCCACTGGCGGCGTGTTTATGTTTTGATTTTTGTTTTAATGTTACAATTGTAACACGCTTATCTGTCAATGGAAAACAAGTTTTAAAGCAATATAATCTTAGCAACATGCATGCAGCTCCATGTCACGCGATTTAGAACACACTACCAAAATCGGTATACGGACGTCTACATGTAAATTGCCATAGGGGATTGTTTACATTGACCATTCCCTAAATAAATCATTGTTTTCTTTAAAGACAATACGATAGCTCTCACGCCTATGGTTGGATTCAAAATCGTGTGTAACATGAAGTTCATCCGACATTCCGTGTTTGAGTTATGAGAGAAAACAAATTCAGATGATTTTGTTTGCACTTTGTCCAGACAATCCTTGAAAAAAGTCTTGGAACGCTTACTCGTTAACAACGGTAAACTATCATCCCACTTCCCCCCTGTGCAATGTTGAGGAATGTTATTGTTGTCAGCAGTTGTTCAAGGTGTCCCGACATTGATCGATGGGGTATGGGGAAGGGAAATTGTTGTCTAAAATGTCCTATTCACAATTTAACAAAATAAACATCATTTAAAGATCAGCAAAAAGAGTCTGCACACAATGCCCCAAACGTGTAAAGCATTCCAAGGACTTTTTCCAAGATTGTAGATAACTTTGAGCATCAGATGTTACTCATTTTGATTGTTCCCGGACAAACATTTTTTATTATTGCAACACTGCTGATCATGATGATTGGATTTGTAACATATCAAAACATAAACAGACTGCAGGAAGACAATTCCGATGCCAATGTAATACAAGTCAGAGTATCATTTATTAGCGTTTTGGTTCAATTGAATTGTGTATAAACAACTGGCCCAGATAGCAAGGCTACGTTGGGCCAACGTTGGCAAAGTCGCGGTCGAAAAGCCAACGTCGGGCCAACGTTGAGTTTTAATAGGATTTTATGTCGGTAATTGGTTGCAAATCAACGTCATAATGACGTTGGCAATTGGTCTGTACACTGAAAGCCAAACTGGAGTCAGGGTTACTCTATAAAGGGAGTCCAGCCTACATGTGACTCTATGTCAATATTGACTCTGTTTGGAGAGTCGCATGACTCCCTTGGAGAGTCAACATTTACTGACTCCTTTGGAGAGTCATGATGCATGACTCTTCAAGGGAGTCTTGTGACTCTTCAAATGGAGTCAATATTGACATAGAGTCACATGTAGGCTGGACTCCGTTTCGAGAGTAATAATGACTCCAACTGGCTAAATAGAGTCACCGTGACTCCAGGTAGGAATAAGAATAAGACACTGAGAACTGGCCCGGGGGGGGGGGGGGGGGGGGGGGGGGGGGGCTTTAGGGTAATTGGCTCTTTGATGTTTATGTTCTTGCTCAATGTATTTGCATTTACTTAGTGAGCAATCACTTCCCTTCCTTAATACCAGTGAGAAATATGCATATATCAATATACATTCAACGGTGTTAAATTTACGTATCGACTTAATTCAAATAAATTAATAGGTTTTAATAGGTTTTAATAAATAAAAGGTGCAAATTAGCTCATTAGCATAATTGAAATGGTATACACAAGCACCGGTGCTAATTTTTGTACCATTGCAATTATGCTAATGAGCGATTTGCGCATTTTAGGTTTTAAGAAATAAAAGGTGCAAATTAGCTCATTAGCATAATTGAAATGGTATACACAAGCACCGGTGCTAATTTTTGTACCATTGCAATTATGCTAATGAGCGATTTGCGCATTTTACTCGGCTAATGTAAGACCAAGTAAAATATGCAAATTAGCTCCAGAGAGTCAGGATGACTCCTTTGGAGAGTCATGGGCGATGACTCTTTCCGACGGCTAGGATGACTCCTTTGGAGAGTCAGGATGACTCCTTTGGAGAATCAGGATGACTCCTTTGAAGAGTCAGGATGACTCCTTTGGAGAGTCATGGCCGATGACTCTTTCCGACGGCTAGAATGACTCCTTTGGGGAGTCAGGACGACTCCTTTGGAGAGTCAGGATGACTCCTTTGAAGAGTCAGGATGACTCCTTTGGAGAGTCATGGCCGATGACTCTTTCCGACGGCTAGAATGACTCCTTTGGGGAGTCAGGACGACTCCTTTGGAGAGTCAGGATGACTCCTTTGAAGAGTCAGGATGACTCCTTTGGAGAGTCATGGCCGATTTACTCCATTTCAAGAGTCACTTGACTCCAGTTTGGCTTTCAGTGTAGGCGACGGTCGGCAAGCCAACGTTGGCTCAACCACATTAAAAACACAAATGATATGAGATGTAAGATATTTATATATTTAAATAACATGTTAATACAAGTTACCGATTCACTACCGAGAGGAAGTGATAAAGCAACATGGGTCAAATGACTGCAGTTGTTTGATTGAGAAAAGTCGAGTAGTTCCTTGATATCAGCGGCTACTTGTCCAGTGCTTCTCACCACAACAGCATGTCAGAATGCCTCGTGCTCTGAAATTTAACCCGACTGTGAAGTAAAAGTCGGGACATTGTTGAGCACAACTGATATGTTGCTTTTTCCAAATACATAGATCTAGTGCTGCATTAACGTTGGTTTAACATTGTTGTTGAAACGTTGGCTAAATACATACATCTATATTGCATTAACGTTGGGCCAACGTTGTGCCAAATCTATATTGCATTAACGTTGGGCTAACATTGTTCCATCGTTGTTCCAACGTTGTGCCAGCGTCAAACAACTGACGTTGTGCCAACGTTGGCTTGCCGGACAAAATTACGTTGGCCCAACGTCATTTGTTGACGTTGGGCAAACAATGTTGGTCCAACGTAGTCTTGCTATATGGGTGGTTTCTCAGAGCACCACCCCCTTGTAACTGAGGGAAATGCTCGAGTAGCCCAAAAAATACCACCACAACAAAATCAACGTTACCGAAAATGTGCAATAGTTCTTCAAACGGGCCAAAGTAGCCGTAGGTTACCCTAAGAATGTGCAATGTCCCCTATAAAACAATCCGCAATTTGCCGTATAGGCGTAAGTTGCCGAAAAATGAGCCGAAGAAGTCACAGTAAAAGTTGCCGAAAAGAGCGCAACATTTTCTGAAGTTGCCATAAGTTGCTGGAAAATGCGAATGTTTTCTGGAGTTGTTGTGTAAGTTGTCGAAATGCGAACAATTTTCTGCGTAATATAATCATAAATGTTATCAAGTTGCCATGTTGAATTTTTGCGAAACTGGAGAAAATATTGCCATATATGGTCAACTTACTGCATTTTTTCGTCGTTTTTTAACATCTGTCATGTTGGCATGGCTACCCGATTTTTACTTACTTTTTACGGTATAGCTGCAGTCATCTTAATGTTTTGTAATTGCAATATTAATATTTATTGCGAAGTATCGATATTTTGATAAATATTATAAATGAATATTTAATAAATATTATCAATGCACGAGTATATTTGATAAATACTATTAATGTGTTCTAACAGAATTAGAGTGAAAAAACAACATTTTGGCAGTCATGATTCAATTTGAACTCTTGAACCATACATTTTGACCTCACATGATTTGATAAATGACCAGTTCGGAGTGACACTAGGGATATGAGAAGATGATGATACACTGAATATGTCATGATCGCGTGACAACTATCTGTGTAGAATTGCAACGTAATCGGGATGCAGCAAGTGTCAACTCGTCAATTTGTACATATATACTATGCCAAGGGGTTTTCCCTTACCCATCGCAACATGCTCGTCAAATGAACCTTGCAACATATCAGATAATGGTCCCGATGGCTATTGTTCATATGTTCGGATTTGGAGGCGGAACGATAACTTTAAACGTTGTGTTTTGCATGGTTTAAAGTCCGTACCGGAGTGTATCTATCCTTACGATTTCGCCTGACTCACATAATGCAGATATGGCTATTTACAATAGCAATGTGATATCAAACAATTTGTTTTTGATACAGAAAATTATGAATTGTTGAAACGTGGAATTGCAGATACTGATTAATTGATAAATACCAAGAGAACACGCTGATATGCTTCTTTACCAAAGATCTCTAATCTGGTTTAGCACTATTTATAGAAATATTAGCTATACATGAGGCATCATTCCATGACACGGGGCAATCACATCATATTTTGCATTAAACAAAATTGAACAGACATTTGACCAACTTAATTGATACGAATACGATTATCCAGAAGATAGAATTACAAGAAATGCCTAAAGATGAATGTGTCAGGCAGCAGTATTAAAAGCATGGTCATGTTGATGTAGACAGAGATGCATGATGTACATGTATGTATTCATGTAAACGTGCATCATCCAAGGCATCATCATGCAGAGGAAACGTCAATCAAGTGAGTGTATGTCATCAGCTAAGATGTATGCTGATGAACGCTGGGAAACAATTAAACAAGACCTCGTGTGGATAAAACTGCTGATACTATTTCACGGCTTTTCTTTATCTATTGTTGCAGGGATACGTTTATCACTGGTGTGAAAAATATCCAAACTCATTCCGAACGGTTCAGGATATTGAGGGTGAAATAAAGCTGCGTTAGGTTTCGCGCCTTTGCATTAATCTTTCGTCGTTCATATTCATCTGTTTTTTTAAAATAAATCTATAACATCATAATACAATTTATTTGGCCAGTAAGAGGAATTTGAACTTTTGAACTATCGCATTATTTCTAATGGTTTACCTCTTTACTGAATAATTTAAAATGTAAAACTTCTATGGAAACCCAACACCGCCGTTCTGACACCATCGCATCCTTCAATTTAGGTTTTGTGGAGGCTATAGTCTATTTAAATGTTGCGCCAATAAAGTTACGTCACTGTCCAGTGTAATATAGTACGGAATCGTCAATTCTTGTATACGTAGATGTTCTCCCCTTTCTACACATTCCACTGACTTCAAATGTTTGATTTGGGTTAGATTTCGCGAAATGTTGGGTTTTTTTCGCCCGTTGCTACGTTGTTCTGATACTCTGCGCACATGATACGCTTGGCACGCATAACGGTCCTTTTTACCAACCTGACTAACCTGACGCAGTTATGCTTGCTGTAAACAAAAAAAAGGGTGTCCAACAATTTACGCGGTATGCGACTTACTAATACGAGAGCGTTCAACGCGCAGCGCGCCGTGGTCATGAGATGCCGGACGGAGATGTACCTACAATCTTGGAAAACAGTCCTTGGAACGCTTTACACGTGTTGGGCATTATGTGCAGAATTGATTTCTGATTTTTAAATGATGTTTATTTAAGTTAAGAGCTGAAAAGGACATCTTAGACTATAATTTTCCCTTCCACACACACCATCGCTCAATGTTGGGACACCTTGAACAACTGCTGAAGACATTTAAGGCCAAACAAAGAAGAAGGTCTGTCTCAGAAGCCCGCCCGCATTGGTATGTGAAATGAGCTACGGCGCGTAGGTCTATGCGCTGGGGCTAAAAAACTTTTTTTTTTTCTTCTTTTTTTAAATTTAAAAAAAAAATTCTTTTTTGATTTTTAAAAAAAAAGTTTAAAAAAGTTCTCCATAAGCTTGGATAAGCAACAACAACAAAAAAATAGCAAAAAAAATAAATAAATCGCATACCTCATAGCCTATTTTCTAAAAAAAAGGAAAAGAAAAAAAAAGCACAGCACTTAGCTTTTTTGCACAATGTTTCTGAGACAGACCTTCTTCTTTGTTTGGCCTAAACATTCCTCAACATTTCACGGGGGAAAGGGGGTGTTCGTTTTCCGTTGTTTAAACGAGTAAGCGTTCCAAGACTTTTTTCCAGGATTGTAGGCCTATGGAAACATTTCTTAGCTTAGCGCGCGTGTTGTGGAACACTACAACACTTTTTTTCAGAAACAAATAGACTATTGAATTAATTGGGTTTAAGATGGTTGTTATCAAGCGAGCGAGGACCCGCGCGTAGCGCGGGTACCCGGTAGTTATAGTATAATGTACTTTACACCAAGGACGCTCTAATTATAAATCGTGGGTTTACACTAGTCCCGATAGATACCAAATCTATGATTTGGGTATCGGCTAGAGGCATAATGTTGAAGGGAATCATTTTATACCAAATTTTAGTCACCGGCCTGAAAATCCTCCGTTTTTAGGTCCCAATCTCCTTTTTGGAGACTCGAAAGTTGTCCTTGAATGTTCTCTATCTATTCATGGCATTTCTATGAAAATAAGAGCTAGCAAAGGTTTTCAGAAAAGTCACATTGGATTTTTTTATTTGCGGCTAGTAAAACAGGGGTAAAACACAAAATCACCTTCGTCGGCCATTTTGAAGAAAAAAATTAAAATGGTCAATTTAGTATTTTTTTTCTCTGTGTAAAGCTACAGGATTGAATTTCATCCAAATAATAGATGCATATTGGTCAAGAACCAGGTGAGCACTACATTTTAAGTTAAACCAGTCCGTTATGTCCGTGAAAAACAGAATTTAGACATTAATTATTTATGTTAATTAGTCAGACATGATAGCCTTGTCTTTTTGGTATGGTTCCACCTTACACATTTGCCTGAACAAGTACCCAAATCTATGCAAGGACTAGGTTTACACCCGCTAATTTCACCATACTCCTTAAATATTCTAAGTCGTCAATATTGAAGATTGATTGCAAAAGGGGTTATCCATGTAACGGATTAGCTGCCATCTTGTCGAGAAGACAAGATATTCAAAAAGAAAACACATCTGTTTCATGATATGCAGCTCAATTTGGTAACACGGTTCATGAAATGATTTGGACGTCATGTACCGATTCAAATGAATGTGCGCCGCCCGGTTGCGATTCCCCTTTGTATTAGGTTTTCGCATGGCTACATGGATAACTTCTATACTTTAACTTTAACTCACTTTGAAGTTTGATGACTTTATATAAGATCTGTGTGTAATGTTATGAGCGTTATGACAACATTACCGTCGTAATCTTCCCCTAGTTCAAGTTCAGGTTAAACTTCACCCCATGTTTCCGTTGCGAATTGACTTGTCCGTCATTACATCATGATTACAAGTGATATTTAATGATTTGATGATAATTAGTGCTGTCTTGACGTTTCCTCTTCCTTTCTGAGCACCTGCTACTCTAGTGGCTCTACGGTAGGGAGATTTGTGTTGATTAAGTCTTTCCCTTAGGCCTCCAGTAGCTTAGTATCAGTTGAGGTGTATTTATTCCCTTCATCTTCTGTAGGATTAGTTGGGATTTGAATGTGGATTATGTTCTAGCACAAGTTGAAAGATACATCCTTACAAGCACACAACCTGTCAACTTAATGGTATATTATGTGATCTTTTCCTGGGAACGCCCTCAATCCTCGAACAAAAATTGAAAGACGTTTTTTTTTGTGCAGATTTGCATTACTGATCATAAATCGTACAGGGCGATACGATTCTTAATTACTTAAAAATCATGGTTTTAGAGTGAAAATAATTAACTGTCGGAGTCTGCGCCGACAACTTATTTTTACTCTAAATTCACTCTAAAACCATGTATTTGAGGTAATTAGGAATCGTATTGCTCTGTGACTTGGAATATATTCATGATTTATGATCAGAAATGTAAATCTGCCAGAAAATCTGCTTTCAATTTTCTTTCGAGGATTGAGGGCGTTCCCTGGAAAAGATCACATAATATACCTTTAAAGGGGTAGTGTTATTTTTATCTGATATTTGTTAGATTTTTTTAGTTCAAACACAATAATGTACACTCCCTATACGCTACTTGCAAGATGGAACCATTGAAAGCGAGGCTCTCCCCTCACCACGCACTATTACGCACTATCATGCAACACTGTGTCTTGGTTTCAACGTAGGTTTGTGCATCGAGTGACGCGGTTGGGCGCGCGCGCTGAGGGAAGAGCCTCGCTTTCATTCTAAAATGGCGATTGCGTTCAAGTAGCGTATGCTGACAATTAGAAAATATTCTTATGCAGTAGGGCCTACGTGGGAGTGATTTAATATGTAAATCATCAGGACGCTTCGATTTTTTTGCTGCCTTTTAACATTACCAGGCCGTGCCATCGATGACGTCATCAAGCGCAATCGCCTGTTTTCTGCGTTCTTCATCCATTTCAAAGCGCGGCACTCATGCTGCGCCTTGCGTGCCTGTTTGGCATAATATATACGCGCGCTCGAAAGCAGCGTATCGCAAAGAAATATATTGATCTGGAGATCGTGGGTTCGATTCCCACACTAGTGATATACGTAACGTGGGTGGTTGTTAATATATTGTTGTAATATTATCTATTATTACTCCATGGGTTGGAAAGCGGCTTTATTTTATATAAGACTTGTACAAACACACACGCTTGACACCAAATATTTTTAGATAGAGTGCTTCACTGGCATCATACCTCTTTATCATTGCCTATACGGTCTAAGAATCGCCATGATGGACGGAATTGAAGTCACAACTGGGTTTCAACCTTTGTAGAACCAACCAATTAAAGGTAGATGACCCGATCACATTCCGATTTTAAACTTGAAGTTTTCTATTCTACATGAAAGGTCATCCTTAAAAAGTCGTGTTCCAAAGTTTGAGTTGCATAGCTCTAATGGTTCTTATTTTAGACGCACAAGATGCTGTGAACTGTACCCATTGAGTTGTACACAAACTATATCGGTGGTATACCACCATTCGCGGTAATTCGACGTTATTTCATCGATTTCTCCGTAATTATACCGATCTAGGCCGTCAAATTTCAGTATGATGATGAGAAAAATACGAGCTTTCATATGATATGAAAATCTCCGCATGTTTGAAATAATTCTGTGTTACGAAAATGTGATCGGGTCATCTACCTTTAAGAGTCGAAAGATTGGTCCGAAAAGAACCAACATAGCTTTTGAAAACGGTTGAGTTTAGCAAAAATACTGATGGTGGACATTTTCGATACTTCAAAATCCAAATGCTTGGCACTCATCCAGAATCATGATGTAGAAAATGAAACCAATGCCAAGAGTAACAGCCAAGAAGGATGCATGTAATCTTTTAGCCACGGCGAAAAGTTCATGTTATCTTCCCTATGTGTAAGGTGAAATATATAGCGAACTGTCGATAAATCTATCCGACGTAAGCATGCTACATGTAGGATTTTTAACGGCAAAAAGGCACATGTTGAACTGCCGATGCAATTCGCTAGTGATTATGTAACCAGGGATACTATTAACTTTGGGATAGGAAAGTAGTATACCAACGTACGTAGCGAAAACGGACCCTTTTGCATATTTGAATAAATTATGGTTATCGTCCGGAATGTGTCGGTGACCGGCGTTTAACGCGTTTAACAATGTTTAACCAGGTTTAACGGCAGGTTAAACGGCATGTTAGTCAGCATAGGTTTGGGGGCGCTGCAGACGACGGTGGCCACGTGAAACCTAAATTTTGAATTCGTAGTGAATAACACGTAATCGCGAATTTTAAACTATCATTTTGACAAATACATCATAATCAAAAGGATTTTTATCGTTAACCGGGCGATGACTGTTAAAAATAATTCACAATGGTGCACTCCCGTTGCCAAATTGGGTCGTCTGAGAGACGCGTGGCCAGCGTTGCGTCGTCTGCTACAATCACACGTCTGCAATCACGCCTGATCGGTATAGCGCCCTCAATTCTATGCTGACTAAGTTCAATTTAAAAGTGGACCCGATCGGCAAGCTCAGTCGCATACCCCTGATGTAACTCCCTGCAATCTCAGAACAAAGGTTAAAATCTTTAAACATGTCGTAGAACTTCGCCCTAAAAGGTCACGCGATCATTCAGTATTGATTACGTAAGATGAATAGCGAATTACTAATTGATTTATCCGAAATACCCACTGAGGGATGCATAGATTTATATGAGTGGAAAATAGCGTGTTATTATCTGTTCATGTAAAATGAAATAAGAAATATTGCGAATAGAAATTGTCCATGTAGCCATGAGCAACGGACTGCAAAGGGGAATCGCACCCGGCCTAGTTTACATTCATTTGCATCGATGCATGACGTCCAACGCGTGTTACTCAATGAATTACATATCATAAAACAGGTATGTTATTTCTGAAAATCTTGAGTTAATATATTCCCGACAAAATGGCAGCTAATCCGTTACATGGATAGCTTCTATTGGTAGATCTCACATAATGTATTTTGTTTCTGTACACTATACGCACGCACCGAGGTATACATGGAATTAATTAGCTGCTGAAAATGTGAATCCCTTATACATAAGGTGAAATAGGAAATATGAACTGCTAGGCCCTATCTACCTACGCACAAAGGAATGAATTGGATTGTTTTACAGCACAAAATGTGGTCACTATAATACCTTTATGCAATTAATCAAGAAATAGCGATAAAAAGGGCATGTGATCACTTCTTATGTAAGGTTTGGATAGGGGTAACTGCTGATAGATTCTAATCAAGAACAAATGAGATTGATTTAGAGATATTGCTAACAAGGTTCACTTATTTGAACAGTCATGGCTGATGCAATTGATCTTGACATGTTTGATATAGAAGGTCCTTTTGCACACATTGTATTAATGAGGGAGGGGGCTTATGGAAATGGGGATGCATTGCGGTCAGGTCACTTATAACCGGTTATTGATGACTTTTGTGTCCCTTTTTAATCGATGTAAAATCTGCACACATTCAGCATGCTTCAGCTCGATTGCCAGTCACAATTGCCATTACCCTGAGCTTTATACTTTATATTTCACACATTTAAAGGTAGATGACCCGATCACATTCCGATTTTCAACTTAAAGTTTTCTATTCCACATGAAAGGTCATCATTAGAAAAGTCGTGTTCCAAAGTTTGAGTTGCATAGCTCTAATGGTTCTTATTTTAGACGCACAAGATGCTGTGAACTGTACCCATTGAGAAGTACACAAACTATATCGGTGGTATACCACCATTCACGGTAATTCGACGTTATTTCATCGATTTCTCCGTAATTATACCGATTTAGGCCGTCAAATTTCAGTATGATGATGAGAAAAATACGAGCTTTCATATGATATGAAAATCTCCGTATGTTTGAAATAATTCTGTGTTACGAAAATGTGATCGGGTCATCTACCTTTAAAAGACAGAACAGGTATCTCACGCACTCGAAAGCTGTTTTTGCAAAGTATCTTAGTTAAAGTCTAAAAGTCAAACTCTGTCAATTTACCGTATATCAGCTCCATATTGCTATCTTCAGAAGATAGCAATATTGCACAAATCAATTGTTTTCATCCACCAAGCATGCCTAGTTTTGTACTTGTCCTAAATGGTCTTAATAATTGTGATTTTACGATGAAATATAATTCATACTATTTTGTGCGTAGCCTATCTGTGTGGCTGTGAAACATGAACCCACGATGATTATCAACCTAAGAAGAAGTTGTGTACATCTGAGATGCTACATGTAGGACACGAGTTTTAAGATTGTACACGTTTTCACGTGATGTCCTTCCTCAGTCTACACCCTGCTAGGAGAAGAGTTGTGTTTTTAAAAAAGCCAAGGGACAACCTGCATGGCAAAGAAACAAGAAAGAACATTTTCATCTAAATGCCGACAAATTTGCAGCAATAAGCAATAATACACTTAAACAATATGATTAAAAAATGGGCTAACTGGAGTAATCTATTTCGGTTGAAATAAACGAAAATTATCATATTGTATATAGGCCTATATATTTTGAGTCGTTCTTTTCTACATCTCATTTTCAATTGCATTTGTAACAATGAACATCGGTAACAACTATGTTTAATTAATCATGTAATATTAATATTAATTTGGTAATTTATTGATTTTGTAATTATGAACTTGTTTTATCTTTATGCGGCTTATTGTGTTTCGTATTGCGGTTTGATATGCGTCTTTTAAATGCCTGTTTATTATTATTATTATTTATTATTTTAATATTAATATGCAATATGTTTGTTGTCGTTTTATCCTGTAACGATTACAGATATAACCAAAGATCTTTTCCTGACTACAAACCAAGTGTTCAACGCGAGACGCATTCTTGAGTGACCAGCATCGTTTGCTGGGTCAGAACTTATCTCATGACAATATTATAGTAAATGTATGACTACGTAGTTATTTCTTAGGCTGGTCAGGAAGGGTATGAATACGTAGGTAATTATTATATTTTGATACAAATTACAATTATCTTTAAACTGTAACACTAACAACTATATAACATATGTAACAAATTGTGTGAATGTATACTAAGATGCTGAATACAAAGAAGCTGTAAATGTATTGAGCATTGTTATAAAAACTCTTGCTTGGAGGGAAAAAAGAAAAAGTAAGAACCAAACTATAGTACCTTCAAGTGGGACATAGGATCACCGATACAATCATCACGATCCGGATTAACTGTCAATACTGCGCCTGCTAGAAGGTACGCCATCTACATACCAACACATGGCCGAAGGAGACCTGGCCATCCATGCCCATCATATTTTTGACCCATACACAACGTATGCTAGGGGACAATGAATGCACTGATTCAAGAACGACAGATAGTTAATTTTGATTGTATGGAGAAAACTCTGCAGGAGGAGAATGATGACTGTGGGAATAATTGTTGCGATGGTAGACACAACTAAACTGGGCTCAAAAAGAAACTTATAATTTTTCACATGGTCATATCTTGAAAATCTGCCCATCAAAATTAACCAAAATGACACACAGGATTCCTTCTCTACTCTAATGACATGTCAATATCCAAAACGGTTACCTTACTGACAGAACTGAAAATGCACTGGCATGGAACCGCTTGCTATATCACATGTCACAGCCTGGACATTTCGGCATTATAGAGTTTAAGGCACGTGAAGAAGTTCAAACACTTGAAATGAAGATTTTAACTGTCCAGGCTGTGACATGTGAAACAGCAAGCAGTTCCATGCCATTTTCAGTTCTGTCATTAAGGTAACCGTTTGGATATTGACATGTCATTAGAGTAGAGTATTGAAGTAATCCTGTGTGTTATTTTGGTTCATTTTGATGGAAAGATTTTCAAGATATGAACATGTGAAAAATAATAAGTTTCTTTTTGAGCCCATCTTATATGCATAACTCATGATGACTGAGGGAGTAATTGTTGCAATGGTGGACACAACTATGCATAACTCTGCAGGAGGAGGAGGATGATGACTGAGGGAGTAATGGTTGCGATGGTGGACACAACTATGCATAACTCTGCAGGAGGAGGAGGAGGAGGAGGATGACTGAGGGAGTAATTGTTGCGATGGTGGACACAACTATGCATAACTTATGATGACTGAGGGAGTAATTGTTGCGATGGTGGACACAACTATGCATAACTTATGATGACTGAGGGAGTAATTGTTGCAATGGTGGACACAACTATGCATAACTCTGCAGGAGGAGGAGGATGATGACTGAGGGAGTAATGGTTGCGATGGTGGACACAACTATGCATAACTCTGCAGGAGGAGGAGGAGGAGGATGACTGAGGGAGTAATTGTTGCGATGGTGGACACAACTATGCATAACTTATGATGACTGAGGGAGTAATTGTTGCGATGGTGGACACAACTATGCATAACTTATGATGACTGAGGGAGTAATTGTTGCGATGGTGGACACAACTATGCATAACTTATGATGACTCAGGGAATAATTGTTGCGATGGTGGACACAACTATATGCATAACTCACCTGCAGGATGATGATGATGATGACTGAGGGAGTAATTGTTGCGATGTTGGACACAACTATGCTTAACTCTGCAGGAGGAGGAGGATGACGACTGAGGGAGTAATTGTTGCGATGGTGGACACAACTATGCATAACTTATGATGACTGAGGGAATAATTGTTGCGATGGTGGACACAACTATATGCATAACTCACCTACAGGAGGAGGATGATGATGACTGAGGGAGTAATTGTTGCGATGTTGGACACAACTATGCTTAACTCTGCAGGAGGAGGAGGATGACGACTGAGGGAGTAATTGTTGCGATGGTGGACACAACTATGCATAAATCTGAAGGAGGAGGAGGAGGATGACTGAGGGAGTAATGGTTGCGATGGTGGGCACATCTATGCATAACTATGCAGGAGGAGGAGGATGATGACTGAGGGAGTAATTGTTGCGATGGTGGACACAACTATGCATAAATCTGAAGGAGGAGGATGATGATGACTGAGGGAGTAATGGTTGCGATGGTGGACACAACTATGCATAACTATGCAGGAGGAGGAGGATGATGACTGAGGGAGTAATGGTTACGATGGTGGACACATCTATGCATAACTCTGCAGGAGGAGGAGGAGGATGACTGAGGGAGTAATTGTTGCGATGGTGGACACAACTATGCATAACTCATGATGACTGAGGGAGTAGTTTTTGCGATGGTGGACACAACTATGCATAACTATGCAGAAGGAGGAAGATGATGACTGAGGGATTAATTGTTGCGATGGTGGACACAACTATATGCATAACTCACCTGCAGGAGGAGAATGATGATGACTGAGGGAGTGATTGTTGCGATGTTGGACACAACTATGCTTAACTCTGCAGGAGGAAGAGGATGATGATGACGGAGGGAGTAATTGTTGCGATGGTGGACACAACTATGCATAAATCTGCAGGAGGAGGAGGATGATGATGACTGAGGGTGTAATGGTTGCGATGGTGGACACAATTATGCATAACTCATGATGACTGAGGGAGTTATTGTTGCGATGGTGGACACAACTATGCTTAACTCTGCAGGAGGAGGATGATGATGACTGAGGGTGTAATGGTTGCGATGGTGGACACAATTATGCATAACTCATGATGACTGAGGGAGTTATTGTTGCGATGGTGGACACAACTATGCATAAATCTGCAGGAGGAGGAGGATGATGACTGAGGGTGTAATGGTTGCGATGGTGGACACAACTATGCATAACTCATGATGACTGAGGGAGTTATTGTTGCGATGGTGGACACAACTATATGCATAACTCATGATGACTGAGGGAGTTATTGTTGCGATGGTGGACACAACTATGCATAACTCACCTGCAACAGTTTGAATATTTGACGATGTCATCTCAATTCATGACTTCATTGCTCCATCTTTAAAAATTCTATATATATGCGCGGATAAATGTTTTGTTAATAGCCTATGCTACTTCAAGCAACTTGCTACCGTTTCGGTTTGATGATACTCTCCACAGTTGCACTGGCGAGATTTAAAGGTAATCATTAGAAAACATTGACATATCCTACAACCGTAGACAAATGTGTCCTGAACAATGACCACATTAGAATAGAATTGTTATACAAACAAAGGTGAACAATTGTTTATGGTTGCTTTGTGGTTCCCTCCCCTTCCTATACTCATTCCCAATCGATCAGGGTTGTTAGACATATGGGAATAGTGGACAAACTGTGGGATTCAACATTGATCATGTTGATCAGGGGGGCGGGGGCAAGGGGGATGTCCCTTGTTAAGCTTTAGTCTTTCAGAGTGTTCGAATGATATTTTCTAGCATTGTAGTATTGTATAAGACTATTTTTAATGTACGACTTGTGTATTTATTAAAGTTCAAGAGTTTGAAGTTGTAAGCTAGTCCTGATCGTGCTGACGAAGTTTAACGAATGCTGGATCCGACATTTGGACCCACAAGTACCTCGTCAAAATGCGCTGTGTCACTCCGAGCGGGATTTTGACAGATCTGCTTTCCACCTTTCCGATGTACCTATATACAGACCACCAGAAGAGCTCCAGGCTAACCTACCTACCGGCTGCACATATCTCATGTACACGACAAGCCATCAGTCATGTGATCATTAAACATACATTTATAGATTCGATATACAGATAACAAACATATATTATTATGTGTAGGCCTATAGCATTTCAAAATAAATACTAGATATCTATAGTCGGATACCCTTTGGTAAAGTTGAGAACAAATCAGTCATGAAGTCTTATACGACGGAAGGCACCTTTCCTGTTCATAATAAGTACATCATGTTTTCCAAATCTCAACTTTTATTGAATTCCCGAAGGTTTAAACAATATGTTTTTGAGTGATATGGTACCAGGAATGACGATATTTGTTGGCTCAAAATATGGTAATGATCAGTACAATTGCCCTTTCCTCACATAAAAGTGAAAATGGACTGTAAATGTGATAAGTAACAACGCCTCCTTCCTTCCGCCCAACCAAAAGTTATGTACTATGTCCATGATGTCTGTATGTGGTATATTTAGGGGTGTAGTCATGTATGTAATGTATGAAGCAATCATATTTCAACTTAAAGACATAAGTTATTAATCATGGCATTGGTTGACAGGGTAGAAAACCATTCTAATACTGTGCTTTACTGGTTGGAAGTGCTCTGTTGCATCCAACACCGTCAGGTAATTGATGACCTGTTGAGGAGGTCATGATAGACGGCTCGGGACATCTACACTCTAAGTTTATTCTATTCATCTTATATTAGAATGAACATTTATTTTTAACCCCGATAACTAATCAAATAGAATAGAAATCCTAATCATCTTTATATTCATATCAAAATACAATTGTTTAGTAGAGCACCTCATTAAACATTTGACAAGACTATCATCAAAATACGTCATCTGCAATATATATATAAGTTCACGGGTCAACATTGTGTTGATATCACCGCATTTCGTGTTCTTTTCTAGGGGTTGAAACTCCTTTATGCACAATGAATAGAATTTGCCCGAAAATTCATCCGGTATTTTATTATAGTTTATTTGATGGTATAAATTCAAAGGCGGCAACCAAAATGTTACTAATACCCATGTCATACATACGGCGATCAGGCCTTGCGCTCTCATTGCGCTGACAAAAGTATCAAAACGCCATACAAAACGCAGAGGTCTCTAAGAACCGATTGAGGACGCAGTGAACACCATCTCCGCGTATTCTACTAATTGCATCACATAACGCGCGCGCATACTCTCGGCGCTGGCGTACAAACACGAGCGTTGAAAGGCGGAAGATACACACGCGTGCGTAAAAGCTGCGCCTGTTCAGTTACGTCACTGTCTCGAGATGGCCAAACAGAGTATAGAACGGGGTAGGGCCCCCATGATCGCCCTTGAGCGCCATACAAAGCGCCGCGATTGTTTATTACGCTCTGCTGCGATCAAGCCAGTGCTTGTATTGCGCTTATAAGTCGCTGTCTGCGTTACTAGTACCTTCTCAACACGTTTTCATAACGTTCTCTGCGTCGGCGCGGAGAGTACAGAGCGAGTGCACGAAGGGTATTAGATTAACAAACATATAGAAATAGTAGATACAGAAGGAATAACAATGATCTATGTTTTTAAAAAGCTCTAATCACATGGCCGATATTTAATATTGATTGTTATTTAAATCCTTAGAGAGCATACTCCTAGCTTTAATAGTGTTATGCGTTAATGCCACTTTTGTATAGCCATGGAATTAGTAGCGTATCTTTTCGCGGGAGTTTTGAACAGGTGTATCAATAACATTGCTGAATCTCAATACATTAAAATGATATAACGATAGTATCATGATGTGTTTGTCCCTGCTCTTATCGGTTCAATACTGAGAAAACCATATTGAATTATATGGACCATTTGGTTGTGGCAGAGTATGTTTGGCTTATAACATCTGATTGTCTTTGATGCATTTGGTATTGTACTTGGGGCAATGATTTGAATAATATTAACCTGTTTTGACAAATTGAATATCAAAACTTCATTAGTAATACGAGGGTCATTCAATGAGTTATACCTCCTCATTCATAACATCGTTACTATGAATGGCAGCTGCCTCATGACTTTTGTCATGAGTATAATCATAGCTACACATTTATAGTAAATGATAATTGGTATCTCTCTCACTTTTATAATGATGCGATCAAACCCAGAGAGAGATTTTTGACAACAGACACGGAAAATTATCCTAAAGATAAATATGTGGTTTTTTCTTGTTTTTTCTGAATATAATATTGTATTATCATGTATAAATCAGATTGTAGGCAATATTAACCTTTGTAGGCTTGCAAATAGTATAATATCAACTCGAATGTATTGCTACGCCTTTAGCAAACTGGAATACCGCTATTAGTATTAAGTCAATTGTTCGTTGTTACAAGTCAAGCCAAGTCAAGCCATAGTGAAGAGCAAATATGACTTTTGCAGCGGTTCTCTGTGGTAGGGTTAAAACTAATGGCTGTCCTGGTCTGGTTCTGCCTCATTAGAGGGTATCCCCCTATACTATTATATATACATAAGGTACATCAATTAATGTTATTGTTTATAGTCTGTTCAAGAGATATCTGTAATTTAGAACGGTTATAATCTACCGATTATAATTGGCCAAAAGTAGCTCTAGTGAAACATTTGGCTGTTTTTTAACCGTTTCCGTCGCACTACTTGGACCTTTGGTTTGTACTGCATCTCCAGAAAAGTACAACCAGACTCAGACCAATCTACCATGAATTTGTAGCTGAGATTCAAAACTACAATTGTGGAATATGTCATACAACTGGCTTATACAATAGCAAAGTTATGAGGTATGGGGTAGAACTTATTGAATGACCCTATCATTTTAATATATTCAGATTCAACAATGTTAATGATGCACCTGTTCAAAATTCCCGCCAATTGACACTCTACTATTCTACTCTACCATGGCTACAAAAGTGGCATTATCGCATTACGCTAAGCTAGGATAATACTCTCTAAATAGGATTTACATAACAATCAATGTATAGGCAATGTGATTAGACCTTTAAACATGGGTCATTGTTATTCCTTCTGTAGAGCTACTACAAGGAGTGTACAGTCCTCAAAATAAGTAACTGACCAGGTAATACATTAATATGCTCTCAACTTCAACACAATATTAGCTCTTACGTAAAAGTATTCAATTATAAAGTGGTATGGACATTTCTTTCCTTTAATTTGTGATATTCCACGTGAAGATTGAATGAATATGTTAATATTCATGAATATGTTAATATTCATTAAATCTTCACGTTTTGTTATTTGCCTATAGATGAGGTGACCGTTGTTTACATTTAGGACGCCCTCTGTTGATTTGAGACAAAACACGCCGGGCAAGAGTTCCTATAGTTTACATAGGCCAGATCAGGTTTTCTAACTAGATAGTGGTGTCACAGCAAATTGTTATCAAAACTGTCTTTAAACTTGCTTAGGAATGCTATAAGCTATCGCATTTCACACAAAAAATTAAAAATAAATGAGTTTTACAATTCATTAGAAAGAAATTTCATGTTGTCTTCATTAACTTTACTGTATATTCTGCCTGGAGGGAATCAACAGAGGGTGTCCCATTTGTAAATACACGACGTCACCGGTCACACCATCTATAGCCAAAACAAAGTCCGTTTTTTATTTTAACATTTTGTTCGCCTACACGCAGCCTCAGACTACATGTAGCAACAGGCAGATTATTGATTAACTGGTAGCGACAACTCATGGATCGATAGTAATAAGATGAGGGTTTGGGATGCTTCAAGTGATCAATGCAGCCCATACACATACCTGTCACACTGTCCCGCGTGTTCAAATCCCAAGTGTGAAAATGTAAACTGCACTTTGTTCAATCCTTCACAATGTTGCGTTCTTAATTATTAACCGACAGTCGTGAACAATATCTCTCGAATTAAAGAGAAGTAAATTTATTTTCTTTACTAGGCCTACTTCATAATTTAATATATTTACGTAGGAGCTACTATGTGTGTTGGAGTTAAGACTATATATATAACCTATAGGCAGTTACTTATTTTGAGGACTGTATAAATTCTACTATTTCAATGTTTGAATTTAATACCCTTCGTGCACTCGCTCTGTACTCTCCGTGCTGACAGGCGCCTGACACTCTATTGTTCGAATCGCCGAAAGCATAGACGGACATGAATATACAATGAATAATCATATCAATGAATATACGTCATTTGTGACGTCGAAAATGAAAAGTACCAGACCATAGTGGACACGAACGGCCGTAATCTTTGAATCTCCGTTGATTTCAATGTTATGTCGGAGTGTTTTACCTAATTTCATACTGACACGACCTGAGTGATAATCAAACGGTCCCCGAACGATGCCCTGGCGCTGTTGAAGTCAGAAATATCATCGTTCCCTACAGGCCGAGCGTTCCCACATCGAATTTCACCTAGAATATTCGTCACACGAACCTATGTCCGCCATCGTCTGAATATCGAAAAGGCCCTCTGGAGAGTCAAGGGGACGACATTTTTTTCTACGCATGCGTCCGATCGCTTTGGATTTGTCCACTAAAATGTTGGACAAATGCCTAATGAGTATGTGCTGCATGGCAAGTGACACAACTTCTTGTAATGCGCTAATCAACCGTAGATATAACCCCCCGGGCTCCGGCCAGTTTGGGGTGGAAAAGCCCAATCAGGAAAAGTTCACGGAAAAGATTCAGGCGTTGACGGTTTTTCAATGGTATATCACAGATAGGCAAAGTGGGTATATCCAGTGACAGTTGTATATCCCCTTGGTATATAATATTTATTTTGACTAAAGCAGCCGACAATGCATTGATTGATGATAACATCCAGAAGTGGTTTGATGTGATAATAATGCCGCCATGAGGATCGAGCCGTGTAGCGAGGGGCCACGCCGAACTATGATCGAGAGTGACCAATAACGCGCCGCAATGCGGACCAATGGCGCGCGGCGGGCCGGCACATCCAACATGCGCGAATCAGTGGCGTAGCCAGCTTTAAACAGGGCCATAGGGAGGGGGGTGGACTTATCAGACAGTAAAAACGAGTTGTATACCGACGAAAGGCATGATGTACAGTCAATAAAACTATGATGGTAGTGCCCACATGTTGTGGCGAATATAGGGCCTACACTTACTTGCAACAGAGTGCCACGTGGAATCCGGGGGCCGACTATTATACGACCGTAACAGAGCGACAGTAGAATCCGGTGTTTAATTTGTTTTAAATTGAGTGTATTGTTAATAGTCCCGGTTCTGAGCACTTCTCTAGCCCGCCCGGCCTGTGGGCCTAAATGAGACACCGTGCACTTTGCGCCGTGCATATGCTATAACCATCTAATGATTGGAAGCGGTAGCAGCATAAAGTATTATGAGAAAATGTGTACATATCTCCTAAGATTCTGGAGATTCGGAGTCTACCATCGGACCGGGCTTTCAGTTGACCTACGCATAGGAGCATCGTCGAAGTGAGAATGTCCCCTGTAACCTTTTTCAAGATCTTTGGCACTGAAATTAAAATTTTGGTTCATTATAGAGGGAATCCACTTTACTCATACGTGCCCGTAATCACCCTTCAAAGGTACAAGACTTAATCGCGTCTATCAATAGTTGTCTGATTGCCTTTCCACATATACAGGGTGACCCAATAAAAAGTTTACCCAAAATGAAAGTCATATTTTTCCCACTTTCTGTAACCTGAGATCTGTGGTATTTATTTTATTATGAAGAATGGGTAATGGAGCATCTACCCTGAATTTTTTTTTTTTTGGTTCAGTGGTTGTCAAGATATGGTCTATTGAACATTGCTTTAACAAAACAGACTTTTCCACGGAGCATCATTTTTCTTAGGCATGGTTAAACACAACTGCTTGCTCTTGGATTATTCTGAAGCTCTTGTTTTACAGCTCTTATGTTTGCAGGTGTTCTGGCGTTCCTAGGCCGTCCGCTTCTCCCTTTATTGACATTTTGTAAAGTTCCCTCCGTTTCAAAGAGCTCTTTCATTTTGCGGATAGCTGGTTTGGTGGTATTCTCACTCCAGAGAACCTGTTTGGCCATGTCGTTGCAATGCCACATAGCTACCAGTTTGACTGCAAAGGCTCGTTGTTGTGGCATTAATTGATTTGCCATACTATGAGAATGTTTAAAGCTCTGATTCAAGATAGATATTTTTGACAACTGCACCCTTTGATTTTAGATTTGAAAAGCCCGCCCTGACTCAAGACAGAACAGTGGCATTTAGCACAACTGTACGCTATGATTTCAGATTTGAAAGCCCCCACCCCCTGACAAAGCAATCTCGGTGTGTTCTTATCATTCCATCATAAACAACAACAAAATAACACATGTGTTCCTTAAATAGATAATAAATCATTGTAAAAGGATTAGTTTTAATTTCTCACTTGTCTTCAATCATGCCTTTGCTCCAAGGACAAGTCTAAGAAAAATGATGCTCCGTGGACACGTCTGTTTTGTTAAAGCAATGTTCAATAGACCATATCTTGAAAACCACTGAACCAAAATAAATATTTTTTTCAGGGTAGATGCTCCATTACCCATTCTTTATAATAAAATAAAAAACACAGATATCAAATTACAGGAAGTTGTACCCACTACCAAAGATTTTCTAGAAATTCATCGGTTGTACAGATTAAAAAAAATGGTAATCATGGTAGATTTAACATTGGTATAAACGGTCTCCTTTCTCATGTTGTACGATTGGCTATGGCCTGTTTTGGAAATGTGTTTGCTTTGTCTATATCCAAATAGCTTACAGTTGTATATTAGCCTAAATAGCTATAACAAGCTATAAAAATGACATCTCTGAATGTATTTTAAACAAAGTGTGCAAAGGAGAAATGGTTGGGCACACTGGTAAAATGGTTTTACAACAAGTGTTGCTATCATTATCAAAGTGAACTCAACTTCAATCACTTATCGAGCAATAATATATTGTTTTACGCATTTAAATGTGTTTAGATTATAAAGTTAAATAAATCCAGAGATAAATGATAGATAGAAAAATAGATTAAAAAGAGAATAGAAAAAAACTATAAAAGCATTGGCGGCCTTTATAAATTATAAAAATTGACATAAAAATGATGTTACATACATCCACAATCAAGTTTAATTTGTTTGTTTTAAAAACAAAAAAATAGAAAACAACAACGAACACACGGAGATTCGAACCCGTGATTGCCGATTGCAATCGATATGGCCAACGTATGCACGCCACAGAGATCGACGAGTGTAATTGTGTCAGTTTTATCATTTAACCATTGATTCTTTTATTTATAACGAACGGATTTTTATCGTGCCATTTTGGACATTTTAAACCATATTTATATGTTACTCTCGCACAAAATGTGTTTGTAATATGATTATACTCCTTATTTTGGAAAGAATGGTAAAAACGTTGACATTTCGAACACAATAAATGGCATCTTGTATACTGTTTATACGGTCGCTCGACTGAACGTTGTGTGACCTGTTGCATTGCATTATTCATGTTACGATCTGTTTATGTATGCTTTTGTTATACTTCTCAATCGCTCATCGCCAACTCTGTACAAGAAACTTCATGCGCTGTCCCAACGCTGTCATTAGAGAACAATAGAAAAGTCCCTTCGACTCTCCAGAGGGCGTTATCTGCGACCTTTGACTGGGTTCACGGGGTTAATCATATTAATGAGCAAATATGCAAATGAGCTAAGTGTCCCCTCCTATTATATATCCTTCTTGGTGCTGACGCAGAGAACGTTATGAAAACGTGTTGAGAAGGTGTAGTAACGCAGACAGCGACTTATAATCACAATACAAGCGCTGGCTTGATCGCAGCAGAGCGTAAACAAGCTCGGCGCTATGTATGGCGCTCATGGGCGTTCATGGGAACCCTACACCGCTCTAGATGGTGTCCACTGCGTTCCCAATCGGTTCTCGGTGACCGTAATGCGTTTTGCATGGCGTTTTGATCCTTTTTTTCAGCGCAACGAGAGCGCAAGGCCTGATCGCCGTATGTGTGACAGGGGTATAAAGGTATAAGATGTGCTCATTAAGTTTCATTAAGTGTTAACTTATTAACACATTAACGCCTGATGAACGCCTGAAAAATACGTAAGTTAACATGTTAAATGAACACTTTGGATGTCTTTAACATGTCCATGTGTTCAAAATACATTGTTGACTATTTGTAGCACTAAATTGCTAAATGATTTCGCTCATTTATATCATAACTTTTTTCAGGCACTCTTACTATACTACAGATAAAAACATCAACTGTCCACAAAATAGGCGGGTTTCTTCGAAATTGTCTCATATCGGGTCGACATATTATACCTTGCCCCCCCCCCCCCCCCCCCCGTGCTTCGAGTTGGCTTCGAGTTAACAATTATGTTGTATACAAAGCCATGAAAGCGGGAGATGGGAAATTCGATTGTCATTGAGGGCGTCATTTAGCTGTCTATTAACTAATGGTGATTAACATACCTGACTAAACTTGCTATTCGTTTTTGCCCGTGTGTGTGATGTGTTATGTTACTGCAAACTAACAGTGATGATGAGTGGATATAAATGACTTCTATTAATCTATTTCATCATTTATTTCTCATTTTACCGACTTCGGTGAATTGAACATTTATCATGTTTATGCAACTTAGTTTTTTTATTCCGTACATATCTGAATGTTTCTGATTGAATAAAAGTTTACGAACTTTGATATCATCGGATATCAAATATTTAATCAATAATAATAGGCTACCAAATGCCAGCAACGCCGTCCATTCTCCTGTAAAGCGGACCAGCAAATTGGCTCATCGATTAAGGCTATAATAATAATAATAAACAAACCATCTATACCGTACCTCTGCCAAGCTAGGGATACAAAACGCATGAAAAATACAACAACAAACAGTACCCAACTCCACTCCAAGTGTCCTTTCTTTTTATTTTTACAAGTTAAATAACAGTGTTTGAAGATGGCGGGTAATTCTAAATTAATCACGTGTTTAGCTCGAAATTTCATCTTATATACCTACCTCAATTTTGATGCGAAATGGTAGAAAAATAGATAAATATAGGCAATAATATATAATACTTAACGATATTCAGGCCTTTAGTTATATGATTATTGGTAAAATAACGACATTTAAATAAGTATTTGGTATTTGTTAATTCTTCGCCACCGAAATGATCGGTAACTGTCATGGTGGCCGAGTGATAAGGCGTTGGTTTCACGACCTGTATTAGCTATGAACACTTTTACGCGTGAGTTCGAATCTCACTGGGTCACTTTTCTTTTGTCTTTATTTTTGTAACAAATGACGTTGTTTTAGCAGTTTAAACATTGGAAATTTAATTTATACTATACAAATGCTTTTTTCTTTCTGAAATATGACATTTGAACTAGATGCAATTTAATATTAGAGAAGTGTAGGCCTACGGCTTTTCAAGAAGCACGTCGCGGCTACGGCGGATCCTGACGGGTTGGTTTTTTCGTGTTGCCGATGTGTTCTTACGATACCAGCACGTGACAAGGGTCTTGCCACAATTATATTTTTGTGACCGCCATCGTCTGGTTTCAATAAATAGCGATGATATTTAAACATATTTAAACATTGTTTTAATCAATTTTTGCTGCTTTTTTGTGAGTAGAAACAACTACAATGGCCAATTATAATGATTATCTTTAATATTAAGTAAATTTTGAAAAGAAAAAACCAACTTAAACATCTCTTAGTACACCTTTAAAGCTGCCAGCAAGGTTTGTTCTCATAGTATAACATGTATGACTGAGATTATTTTTTCAGTCTTGAATGTACTGGGCATGTTTGGAACAGAGCCGTTCCATAGATGTATACATTCCCAGAAGTGTCGTAACGATATACGGAAATATTAAGGGAAGTGAATATTGATGAGAAAGTCATCGAGGGATATCACATGTACCATATCCCAATGCACTCGCAAGATCAGGTGGAGCTGAACCTTAAGTAGCCCCCAAATATTGGCAGCAAGAATGACAGCATATTTGTCAACTTGTTTTGTCATATTATGACCCTCGTATGAACCGATGACTAGTTTACTTGCTGACATTCTGACCATCATCGCCAAGAAAATGACTAGGTTCTAAGTAAAAGATGGGCTAAACAGTTGAACCCTTAGTTCATTATGACGAATAACTATCAACTAAACATTCTCTTTTTGTAGAAAAGTACAAATCAGCTATTAGCGGATTAATTCGTAATTATTCATATTAAGATATGATTCATTTTATGACCTTTTGAACATTCATTACAAAACAGTTAATGGATTAGGCGAATTAGACTTGATAGTATTGTACTTTATATTTTGTATTTAACTAAATCCGTCTGTTTTGGAACTTAAACAAATGGTTACCATGGTTATAGGCGAGTGGTTTTGCTACCCTGGCCATTGCAATTCCGTTCACTATCTCTGTTTCCACCAAATTTGTTATTTGTTGCATGTTTGTTTTTTATAATTGTAATTAGCAATCAAGCTAGTAGTACATGTTAGTTGATTGATAACCCTAGGCCTATTTATACTTTTTTATTCTTGAAAGAACAAAATACGGTATAATCTTATGTATAATACAGCAATTACCTCATCAATTGCCACAATTTGTTAGCTAATGTCCGGTCGACCAGTAAATGACCCTAGCACGGATGAATTAAAGATACTTTGACCACAGGTGGGTTAATTGCAATTGATCATCTTAGCCAAGAAATTGCCTACCCGTCATCGTACTATGACTCTCACCATGAAATGGTCTCTCTGACCTCCTTCCACCACTAGATAGTCACCCTCTACTATATAGTCTCCATTGGAATAGGGAGTGCTACATGTACTGTACATGTAGCATAAATGCAATTTAAGGATTATTTAGGAGGTTATTAAAACTTACGAGTCATCTTAACGACGGCTGACCTCGTTAGTTGTCACAATCTATCGAATAATGTAAAACAATTGATTAGATCTTCGTACTTCCATGATTGACATTGATTGGACTTGATCGGGCTTGGCCCTGCTACACAGTACGATGCGCAAATGCAGCACACGGACAGTTCATGTGCAAAATCGGGAACAAAAGAGTTCTGACATAGCTGAATTCAAAGCTTTGTATTTCAAAGAACTTACATTAGATTGGTCTCATAATTTTCTCAATTATTGTCAGATTTATTCATTTTCATATCTTCAAATAGATTGGTCTCATATTTTTCTTAATTATTGTCAGATTTATTTATTTTCATATCTTCAAATAGATTGGTCTCATATTTTTCTCAATTATTGTTAGATATATTTATTTTCATATCTTCAAATATGAAGTATGGTACGTACTTCCTGCCCAGCCTAACCTTACAAGATATAAATGTTCACACGTTGCGTTACCGTTTGAAGTAATAAGAATAGAGTGGTTACACATTTATCATACATGAGATTAGAGATGACCCCGGGGGGGGGGGGGGGGCACTGACATTTGAAAAGGGGATAGGTATTTGCCGCCCTGAAGACCCCCTTTTTCACCCTCTGCTGCTAGTTCTTATGACCCCCTTTTTGAGCCTGCATCAGTTCTTAAGACCCCACTTTTATTGAAAACTCAATGCGTTCCAAAGCCCCAATTTTTCGAAAATTTTGCGTTCTTAAACCAAAATAAATCGAAAATTGAACTATAGGCCAGTTCTCAAGACCTATTTTTTGGAAAAAAATCAGTTCCTAAGACCCTATTTTTTGTCATAAAATCCACTCAGTTCAGTTCTGTAGCCCCCCTTTTTGAGACCCTGGGCGGCACACCCCTACCCAAAAAAAAGTTGAGTGCCCTCCACCCCGGGGAGATGACCTAACCAAAATGCTTTCAAACTAGAATACACTATACGCCATTAACGAGAATTAATGCGGTTGAAAGGCAAAGATCCAAATCATTGCAAAATAACTTCATTTCAAAGTTACGCATGCCTATCTATATCTCCAAGAAACTTATTAAGTAATTATCACTGATATTTGTTTAATTTGAATTGTTATTAGCATGTCGTGTTATAATATAAATATTATTTAAGTGAGAACCAGGACATCGTAATACTCCATGTCACAGGCGATGACTACTATTAAATGGGAACTGTGAAGTATTATAAATATATGATATGAAGCATTCAGTTATCGCAAAGATTTCCTGCTCTTATCATGCTCTTCATCGCTACACGTAGCTAAATGCTTATGGAGGTATAAGGCACATCCGCTTGCGTTACGCCTTACCGCCTACATGTCCTTTTGCTGAGACTCTATACCTGACAAAGCGATGAAAGATGGCAACATAAAGATCTGAACCTTTTGGTACGAATTTATAGGGTGCATAAAATGAACAGGAGAGTGACACAACTACCTCCATACACACATTACATCGGTAATCGTTAGGAACACTTATGAACTACTATATTGTCATGTGTTTTAAGCTCGCCTCCTTTCGCGTTACACACCGATTTTGGCTTTCGCGACATGATTTAACTTTACACATTTATATTTGCTTGTATACCCCCTGAGGTATTACAAGTATAAGGATGAATCCTTCCCTGATCTAAACTGCATTTCTGCATTACTCTAGTTCCAAGCTTTGCTATCATAGGTTGAACACTTTTTCTGTTATAGTCATTTTTATAAATCTCGTAAATTGAGGCTGATTATTCATGTTGACTGTGTAGCGAATAGGAAGAAAACTGATGATCATGGTCTTATCCATAATTAATTAGTTGTTACAAATAATTGACGAGTCTGTTGAACCACATACTTAAAGACTACTAAATATCCTTTAAAATGGGACCAGAATGGTGTTTATAACATTAGAGGATGACTAGGGTCATTGCTTATATAACACTGTGTTATATAAGCTCACCTCCTTTCGCGTTACACACGGATTTTGGCTTTCACGACATGATTTTAACTTTAACCATTTATATTTGCTTGTATACCCCCTTGAGATAATAAAAGTATGCCTTTTTTAAAGGGAAATTGCATGAGAAAAACCAAATATGCCATTTAAATTATGGTACGACTAAGGACTAAAATGGTATGATCAGAATTTTTAATTTTTAATTTGAGATCCATATAATTGTTATACCTACCCCTATCATTATTTACTTAACAAATTTGAATTCCTCGTGAAATTACCTATCAGATGCTATGTAATTTTCAAAGATTTCTACGTCGGTAAGGTAATTGTACCGGCTACTGAATAACTCCAATTTTAGTATATATTTTTAGAATTTTCAGAAATATTTTTTAAGGATGTACCTCTCCTTGATCTAAACGGCATTTCTGAATTCCTCTAGTTCCAAGCTTTCCAAAAATTTATACTTTTGCTATCATAGGTTGAACACTTTTTCTGTTATAATCATTTTTATAAATCCGGTAAATTGAGGCTGATTATTCATGTTGACTGTGTAGCGAATAGGAAGAAAGCTGATGATCATTGTCTTATCCATAATTAATTAGTTGTTACAAATAGCTGACAAGTCTGTTGAACCACATACTTAGAGACTACTAAATCTATATACTAATTTTCGGTCCCTCGGTTTATTAGATAGTTCAATATAATTTTACACTCGCGTCCCTCTTCAACTGAAAAAGCGTGGTAATTGCGCCTCTAATAGACGAGCTAATTAGATAGTTCAATGCCAGTATTTTCCCGTTTTCAGACATGCGCAGAAAGGATCACAGATGATAATCCGAAATGTTGAATTTCTTTTACTCGGGTAGCTACTGTTCGGCAAAAATTGTGGTTTTCGGAGTGAGTGATGACATATGGTCTTCACCCAAAATATTTTCTTCAGGGATATAGCTACATTTCTGTATATGCGGCCGTTTGTTATTCTTAAAGATCGCATGAGTACAAGCATTTATACGTGACTAAACGTCCGACAAATAACATTATTTTACGACATTTTCTAAATGTAAATAAAAACTCTTACACAGATCTTAACGTGACACTTTCGCATTAGTAACATAGATGAACGCGTAGTTTGCTAACGATAAAGAAACTGTGGCGGTACCATAACAACCGTTCCTATGTTGAAGCTGCGCGGCATACAAAGTGTATACGCGTTTGTGGCGCAAACTGCACATTGTAATGTGGCAGGGTGAAAGCAGGCAGTCCGTACACTCTTAGAAAAAGGATGCTTCAGGCTTCAGGGGTTCTTGGCTGTCCCGTATGGAACCCTTTATATCACCTTAAAAGGTTCCAAAAAGAACCATTTTAAAGTTCAAAATGGGCAAAATATGGGCAAACATTGGTCTTCTACAGAACCTTTTGGGGCCTTTAAAATCAAAGAACCTTTAAACCATATACGGGACAGCCAAGAACCCTTCTGAAGCACCCTTTTTTCTAATAGTGTACCCTAAGCCAGCTCCTCATCTCCGCACTTCCCTTACTTGATAATCTGGATATAAGGGCACATGGGGCATCTGGATAAACGGAACGTGTGGTACATTATCATGATTATTAAAGAGTGTCTGGATTATTACGGGCATCCGTGTGGTATCTGGATTACGGGGTTCACTATAAAACGAGTCTCAAATTACCTGGATATACTTATGCGCAGGTGGGCCACCTGTGATAACTGGATTTTAAGGGTGTACACTCAGGTAGTATCTCGGGAGGCTTTAAAGAACACAACAAACATGACAAAGGGACTACATACTATACGTTAAGGCCCCACATGTCTATTGGAGGAATAATGTATTTAATGTAAATGAATCCAGCTTTCGGCAGCTTGGTGCTAAGCATTGGTTTCCAGTTTCCAATACGATTTATTCCGTAAAATATATACTACCGGGTTCCAAATTGTCGGTTCCTTTCATCTATGCTTAGCACCAAGCTGCTCAAAATTAGATTCAATGTAAATAGGCCAAACAAAACCCGGATGGCACACATTGTGCTCAAGTACAAGCGTGGAATGGTGCAAGTAATCTTGATGATAGACTCCGCCGACCATAAAACTAAACGACCGACTATAAAACTATAACGCTCAGAACATAGGCCTACTGAATTACCTGGATACTGTATGTGCATGGGCAGTGGATGTTAAAGGAGGAAAACGGGATGGCGGGGCAATAAAATAATCGGGGGAGACATTTAAAAGCTAATTGTAAGTAACTTTCAATTTTGACATTAAATTCAACTTTTTATTATTTGGGGTACAAAATAGGTAGAGACATGCGCTGACAGACAGGAGGTAATAACTGGGGGGGGGGGGGGGGGGGGGGGGGGTGGGGGTATTAAGAACACGTTGATGGAGTAGGCCTACTTGGATTAGGAACATGTGGTATCTGTATTAATTAAGAGCACATTGGGCCTAGGCTCATGGTGTATTAAGGGCACCATGTCACTTACATTATATTAAGGGCACTTTACATTATATCAAGAGTACCTGATTATTTAAGGACATACCCTTGATATTTATATAAACATTTATAACGCTTTGATATTGCTCACCTCTGCCTATACTGTGATATGACTTTTACTGCCCGCTATCTTTGGCACCCGCGTTTAATTTACTTGACTCATGATAAAGTAAGGGCACCTGGGTATCTCGAGATAACGGCACACTGCAGTGGGCCTACCTTGATTATGTGGTATCCGGTGCATTATTAAGGGCACCTGGAGTAACTGGATTAGGGGGTAGGGCTTAGGCCTATGGGGTCCCTGGATATAATGGGACAAAGGGTACCTGCATTTCAGGTCTCATGGGAGGCCTACGTATGTATCTGGAAACACAAACGTAGGCCTACCTAGATTAAGGCACATGTATACCTGGATTATCAAAAGCACCTACGATATTCGGATTATTTAGGGCCCCGTCTGGATTATGTATGCATGTAGGACATGTTCTTGATATTATTGTATCACATTTTCTTACGCTTTGTTTACTTATTCCCCGTGAAATCTTCTAGCGGGTCCAGCGCAAAGCATATATCCCCATTGAGTTTGTACAGGCGGCACCCTTTTGCGGCACCACCCTGGTCCCCAAATTTCAAACAGCTATATCTCCCTTTCTGTTCTAGCTATAGCAATGCCATTTTGCTGGCAGATAGCTTGTTATTAGGGCCTTAAAATAATGAAACCTAATTTGTTGAGATAGCTTTTGTGATTTTGATATTATATAAGGAATACGACAGCATGAAACTAAAAAGTGTAACAGCACCACCCTATTGGGAGGCGAGTTCATAACGCGTGACCATAGTTATTGTAAAAATAACAAAGCATGGGATTATCCCCATTGAGTTTGAACAGGCGGCACCCCTTCCGGCGGTACCCTTCCGGCACCACCCCTGGTCCCCAAACTTCAAACAGCTGTATCTCCCCTTCTGTATTAGCTATACCAATGCCATTTTGCAGGCTGATAGCTTGTTATTAGGGCTTTAAAATGATACCAAATTGTTGAGATAGCTTTTGTGGTTTTAAAAATTTTGAGGAATATGACAGCATGAAACTAAAAATGTAACAAAACCACCATATTGTGACGCGAGTTCATTACGCGTGACCAATTGTAAATTATAAATAGCCTGTTCCATTTACCGTTAGAATTACCACAGTGGACTATGTACTAACGACGATATCAGCATGGTTTATAGTGAATTCATCGAAGAGCGATCTTTGGTGCTTGGATGGGCAGGGGTGATGAGCAAAAATAAGATGTACAGTCTTATAGCGTATTATTCGCTAGTGGTCGGAGGATCCCATTTTATTCAAACCTCCGGTCGAACCTCATCTATAATGTGAATTGAAACAATTAAGCTTCCTTATGCAATAATATACACACTACTGCTCCAATGCATATTATTCTAAAAGAGAGCCAAATATCGAACCATTTGCGCATTATATGAAATCAAAAGGTATGAAATCGTCACCTGTGATTTCGGCATATGAATAAAAAGACAAAGCTGAAAACGATCGAAACTGGTTAACTTAGAAGATTCATCACAACGCAGGAGGCCACAATGATTTTTTATTTGCCATCTTTTTAGTAAAAGTAACAAGTAAAAACCTTTCCAAACATTCCTGAAACTCATCGTGAAGATATTAAACTAAATTATGTAGCGTTGAGAGAGAAATACCAACCTCAAGTAGTTTAATTAAAGGCTGAAAGGCAGGAATGACATTCATTGAACTAAAATTCAACTAAAAATAACATTCATTGAAGATTCCTTAACTTTATGATGTCATTAAGAAGTAGTGACACAATTTCAAAACTGACGACTTGAAAAAGATAATGCATGGACATTAAATAATCAGACTACAACAATATCACTGCGATTTAAATCCGGATGAAATTATTTCTCAGACAGACTGGCAAAATGGTATAAGCATCGGTCAATATTATTGGAAATTGAGTAGGTACTCATCCGCAGTTTGGTATTTAAATTAAACATAATATCATGGTACAATTTGGATTTTAATGATAAGTGTATGTGTTAAACATAAATATTTTCTATTATGGCTATTTTCATTCAAACTGATTCCATAGATTCCATCGATATTTTCGTCAGAAAATAGCCTCCTCTCCCAGTCAATGGAACGGCTGGGTCACGACTCACTCTCGATATCTCAAAACAAGAAAACACGCAAACTTGCGAAACGACTACGAACGTAACTCAATATCGCAACAATGACATTTTATGAAATTTGAAATTCTTGTTGCAAATAAGTAAAACTGTGCTTTAATGAAGCCGGATTTTTTATTTTGTACTCAAATTTGAATAACGTCGCAAAATTATGTGATTGGTCGGTTACCGGTTGCCATGGCAACCGTATAAAAATTCCGGCTCCATTAAAGCGTGCGGAATATCATTATACATCATTATCATAAGAATGGGTACAATAGAAGTTTGCGTTATTGAGTTACATTCGTAGTCGTTTTTTTTGCCAATCAGAGATCCTGTACGGTTACCATAGCAACCAGAACAAAAAATCCCGTAATTTAGAAGCGTCTTGTTATGGGCTATATTATGATATATAATACTTGTAAGTTGTATATTGAGTTAAATAGGAAAGTTGTGAAAATTGATAATCAATATTGGACCAAAAATCCCCATACAACCGCCCCCCCCCCCCCCCGTAATTCTTTAATCCATCAATAGAGGATTTTGTGCTAAGTTGATTCTGCGCTGTCTTACACCAAGGATAGACCGAACAATTCGAACGCCATACGTGCACGCGTTATTATTCACCAAAGCTATACATGATTCTGTGGTGACTGACCTAAGTAACTTTGAATACCATGAATACTGACGGTATATTTCGTTCTAACTCAATTTGATATTGGAAAGCTGTCAATTGAATAATAAGGATGATTGCTTAATTCATACTGTTCTTGTTTGGTTTAAGTTGTTATACTGAAATTGACGAAAATTGTTCTTCGCTTTTTCAGGTTTATGATTAGTGAGTAAACATAAATCTGCCTGCACTTACAAGCGGGAAGTGTAGTACCGGTAAGGGGAAGGGGAGGCACTAGTGCCTATCGAGCTGCATCACTCATACATAACTGTTGAGTGACCCATTAGCATCACTCTTTTATACCTGCATAGCCCTTAAAAAGCACGACCATGAAATTACAAATACAGGTAGATCCTGACCTTCACCCTAAATATGACAGCTCAAGGGACCCTTGCTCTAAGCCTATTCTCTTATATCATCGCAGGATGACATTAAGCCGCCGATAACTCCGGGTCTTAAGTTCTTAAATTTGAGTTCAGTGAAAGGCTGAAAAGTATAAGGTGTACCCTAATGGGTAAGGTTTGGGACGTATGTACATTAAGGAACATTTATGTTTCGTTCAGATTCAGACCCTATGTAGCTGCTGGTATGGAGTTTCTTTTAACACTATACGGCCGAGTGCACCAATGGCGAGTAGCTTAAGAACAGCGCTACCTCGCTAGTAACTGAGGCGTAACCGTAACCCAACATTTTTGAGAGCACCAAACCGGAGTAAGCTACGAGGCTAACTGGCGAGTAATTTACGCTAAATCTTATACGTGACCGGACCCAAGAGTAAGTTGGGGCATAACGTTTAATGCCACAAGTCAATCGATGTAGCAGGGGCGTACATTTGTTGTGGACATTGGAGAGGATGATTCGCTGATACGGCAGGACCAATTGCGCTTGCATGCACAGGGAGTGTATATCTGAGGTGGGATGTGACCCCCTCATAAGCTGAAAGATTTTGTATTTTTGAAACTCCATTCATGCGATTTTGTGAATACATTTAGTCAAAATTTAGATCAACTCCTTTTGCCCATTCATACACTAATCATGCTAATCGCACCGATTTTGGGTCATATTTTGACCAAAATGTACTCATTGTCCAAGGATTTTAAATAATGACTAAATAAATAAATAAATACATTTATTATTGTTTTATTAATTAAAAAGTGATAAAAGCCAAAGTTTCAACATTAATGTGAGTGGAAGGGTAGAAGAACAAAAAATCAAAGCATATCGTGCCGTGCGTGGGGATCGAACCGGGATTTTGTGATTTACAATCGAAGGACAAGGCATCCGAGCCACGGAAATATTTGTGTTAAGAGATGTGTTATATTTGTATATACCATTGAACATGTTGAATTACTTCTTTCCTTCGGATGCTTGTGGTTGTCATTAAAATTGTGCTTTTTGGGGACATATTTGTATGTGCCCCTCGCCCAAAATATGTTTGTAATGTCATGATAGTCCTTATTTTTGAAAAAAGCGGTAAACAACTTCGAAATTTTTGGCCACAAAAATGGCGTCATTTTGTTTGGAACGTGGGCCGACTCAACGTGATTCTTTATTTACACTCACCTATGACCTAGCGGGTGACGACACATTTTAAATATTACGGAGGACCATTCACGTCAGAATTTTACAGTATAAGTATAGATTAACTCTTGGCATATGCGACAATTAATTTTGTAAGGGGAAGATGCTGATTAATGTGAATATTAACTTGCTAGTTACCAGTCTGGTGTTACTCGCCAGTTATGCTCTCAGAATTACATCGTTAGTAAGTTACGCTACAGTAAGGGCATCACTACTAGGGAGGTATAGCTTACCTCCATATTAAGTTGCGCCAGTTTGGTGCACTCGGCCGATAAGTTGAGAAAATGCTTGCAATTTTTGCAAACGGGTTTTCTTAATTCTTGCAGACTCTGTGGTCTCCTTGAAAAAATAACAAAAATACATTAAACAATGAAAATAAATAGATAAATAAACAAATACATTTAAATAACACGTACTTCAGTGTAATTGATGATTGTGTTGGATTGGATCTACACTTTATCAAAAATTTCAATATTTTCGTAATGTTTCTTGAAAAAGTCCATTATATCCATGCATAAGATCAACAATTTACGATTAGGCTATAGATTATCCAGCGCAGCCCACATAAGGAATTCTTGATATCGTGTCGAACAATGATGGTCCAACACGAGGTAGCAGTTGGAATGGATTGATTTTTGTTTGTTTTTGAGTTGATGGGTTAAAAAAGCAAATTAGTGCAATTTTATTTTATAATGAAAAATCACTTTATTTTAAAAGAGGGCGAAAAGGACTAAATGGAACTCCAACTTTACGATCATTTTGAATTTGGACATTTTCCAGGCCTCTCGTGGAACATTTTGCAAAAGGCTTAGCTTTGGACAATCCCGCCCAATTATGGACATAGTATATCCGGGACCTCTACATCCTAAATTTACTTTAGACAGGAAAGTAACCCGTGTCCATCGGGAAAGCCTCTCACGCGAGAGACCTTTAACTGAACTCAGACTCTGTTTGGCACCAATTGTCATGGTGGTGATATCCAGGCAACGAGAATGATGATACACAAATTGACAATGATAGCAGCGTGTTGGCAAAGAGCATTGTCATTCATCTGTAAACACCCTCATATATGACACATATACAGAGAAATATCCGTTTAACTTTAGTGCAATAACGGGTCATTTATTGGTGAATTAATATCTCAGTTTGTTATTTTGATTATGGAAATGTTAAATCAAACGACCTTCATATGTTTCGGTAGCTTGCCAAGATGTCGAAAAATACTATACACGCACGCTTTGGCAACACTAATTGGCATATTGCATGCTACGTGTTGACATTTCGGGATTAATCTTTGTTTCATTTTGATTTAATTACCCTTAATTCTAATATAGAGTGAAAACTTGAAATCAGATCAAACTAAATTGATTAATGAAACCAATAAACATGATAAAGGTCACGGTGAATACTGGTAGGAGATGTATGTATAAAATAATCGTCCAGAAGGAACTCGACAACGAGCCAAAAAGGGTCAAACGCGAACGCCAAGCTGGCAACAGTGAAATGACCACTGCACTATCTACACACTTTTACAGCTTTCCAGAAATGCCATTTGTAAATGGCTATGTCTTGCCAAATCCTTTCGGATTGCACAGTCAGTATTTACCTAAGCCATGGGGTTGCAAGCAAGGATGGTTGCAAGAGAGGACTCACTGACATCCAGTCTCGAGACACTATAGCCCTACTTGAATTGGTTCTTTTGTGCGCATGTTTTTGGCGAGAAATCATTAGAGTACATGTACAGTCCGTCCTGGACCGGCAACCTGTCAATGGTCATGAATTATCCTTTTATAACATACTCCAGAAATTACATAATTAATAACGTAAACACAGCCTATAGGACAAGTACAAGGCCGTGGCCTCATCTCGGGCCAACCAGAGGTGTTTTTTGTTTAAGGCAAATGAATATTATCCCTGCGGCCCGTTGGTCATCCCAGAGCAGATCATCGGTCAAGCTGAGTCCTGACCTTAGGTGAGGTCAGACATATAACATGCACAGATCAAATAAATGTTTATTTCAACCAGTTTTATGGTCCATGTCATTTTGCAATATTGATTTTATGGAATCAGAATCCCTAAATCCGCTGGACCACGGATTCCAAAATAGGAAAAATATACCGCTTATCAAAAAGAGTAGTAACTTACCGTGAAATAAATATGCTCAAATCCTAATAGCTTTAATATGACATTTATGAAATTATACATTTTCCCGGTAAAAGAATAAGGGATTAAATCATGTTTCAGCATTGTGCATCACCAATCGACAACGGTGTTCGCGCGTCTGCGTGGTTTATTTCACGAGGGCAACGCCCGAGTGAAATAAACACGCAGTACGTGCAGAACGCAAGTGATGCTCGACGCTGAAACATGATTTAATCCCGTTCAACAACGACAACGGAATTGAACGCCATTTCATAAATAGACAATGCAAATAAGAACATATTTTAATTCAGGCCTTCATTATTAACAATTTCATTCAATTTTCGAAAAACTAAAATGACCAAATTAACCTATAATTAAGTTCCTGTAAGTTTCAAAACTCGATGAAAACAGTTGGCATGGTCATTCCAAAAACAACACACATTACGATTGCGATTGCGTATCGCGCCCGTGAAAACATTATCCGCGTGGTGCGGATATCGGCGCCATGGTTTCCCATAGTAGCGTTGTTTAACTCAATCGAACTTCGCTACTGTACTTAAGGTATGGGGGAGTTGTTGAACATGATATAAAGCATTCTTAAACAGCTAAGAAAATTTAAGCAATCTCATTGGTTCTCAGAGAAATCGGCGACATCTCTATGAGACAATAGAACACGGGGAGGTGGGACTTACGTTTTAACAGTGCGCCCGACCTTCACAATGCGTGGTTTGCTCCATAACGCGCACTTCTGCAGTGCGTCTTTAGCGCTTTTCCTGCGTTTATGCCGGCGCCGCGACGCTTACGCATGGTTTACTCATCGCATGTGATTGGATGGAATGTTTGTGGGTTATTCGATCCTAGCAGGGGTAAAAGTTTTAAAATGTGGACAATAAAATGTACTTATTTCTTTGATAAATGTCTAAAGTATGATTGTTTAAGAATGAGAATAAAGGTATTGTTTTTAGACCGTACCCGTGTTATATTGTCTGACACAAATGCGTTCGATAGTATTATTTTTGGCGTAGAACGATAGTATTATTTTTTGCGTAGAACAACTCCGCCTGCGGCGTCGTTGTTCTACTTAAAATAATACTATCGTCCGCATTTATGTCAGACAATAGAACACGGGTACGGTCTAAAAACAATACCTTTATTCTCTAAATATAACACGGGTACGGTCTAAAAACAATACCTTTATTCTCTAAATCAAATGCAGAAACATAATATAATACACTATTATAATTATACATAGAAACATATTACAACATCACAAGTCATTAGCAAAAGCAGTTTTGAACAAGTGAGTTTTAAGTGCTCTCCTAAATGATGTAAAGCTGCAGTTCCTGACATGTATGGAAAGATGGTTCCACAGTTTTAAAGCACATTATTGCAAATGCGCGATCACCAAAAGAGTTATTTGATCTTGATTCACGAATAGTAAGACGTAACACAGGCGGATGTGCCTTAGTACTAAGATTTGTGAAGCGATGAGGACCATGGTAAGACCGGGGGAATCTTTGTAATAAGTGAATACTTAAGACTGTGTATTTTTAAAACCCAGTAGCATCTCGGGGATGAAGGTTGGAGAAATCATTTCATACTTGGTCCACACATCAGTTATGATGAACCATCTCATATTATGGTGATAAATCTTTCATCGCGAGTCCCAGTGTTTCTAGATCAAAACACCCTAAATTTGCCAATTTCGACCATTTTAGCCTATATTCAGAAACGGGTAGTTTTAGTTTAAACCCTCCAACTGCAAAACGATTTTGCACAAGACACTTACACTGCAGTATCATCTTAAGATACCTATAGAGTATATAACATGCGCATTACATTTAGTTTAGCTTCTGTAACTTTTGTTTTATAATGGGATCAAACTTGTGTTTTTCATGAAAAATAGCTCAAATTATGTGTCAAATTAAAAACGGGAATTATTTTACGTCAAGCAACCAATTTTAAAAATTCACATATTAATGCAATCTATACATATTAATCTTCAACATATAAAAAATTACCGTTGGCTTTTTATTCCTACAAGTCGCTGTGTGACGTCAAAGTTACGTGTGTATATCACTCTATATAAATTGTTGGAAAATGAATGACGCATAGTATATCAACCATCTCGGTCATATGAGGGATGAAATGTTGTGTTTACGACGTGCATCTAAATATTTGATATATCCCATCTTGATAACAATCTTCAAATCCAAGATGGCCTCCAAAATGGCCGCCATAATTGCCAAAATACATATAAAATGCTCATATTGAATTCCATACACTAAATTATGCAGTTTCAATGCCTATGATCGAAATGCCTGAAAGGAGACACTAATTTAAGACGTTTTTGAGGATTCTTTACCTTCCATGATGGCCGCCGATCATGTCAAAATGGACATTAAATGGATGGAACAATGATTCTTTATTTGTTATAACTATCTTCTTTAAGACTAGGGTTTAACAAAACGTATACGATATCGTTATTATGTATCAAATTAAGAACAGGAATTAGTTTACGTCAATTAACCAATTTTAATAATCTACAAATCAATGCTGTCTATACATATTAACCTTTAAAATAAACATAATCATTATTAGCTTTTTATTCCTACATGTCGTTGTATGTAAGTCCTAAAAAATCATGGTACCATACAGACACATGTGGCTGAATTGGAATCACCGATTGATATACTTAATTTTCATTTCTCAATTTTTTTGCTAGACATATTTAATTTTCCAATGTATCTTTATAGCAATGTAGGCCTATGCAGAAATTCGTTTTGGGGGTACCGTTCACTATTTAGACATTCAACCAGTTGCTGGTCACATTTTAAATGGTCAATCTGTGCCTTCAATGATCCTTACCATACACACATTATGTAACTGCTAGCAATGTATTGGCCATTTTGTTTTGTTTGTTTGTTTATACACGGTGGGTCCGCACGGACATACGCTTGGGTCCTGATTTTAATGCCCGTTTTAATGGCAAGCAAAAACGTTTGACTATTCTGTGGTCATTAATCACTTGCTACGCTTAAATCACAATATCTCTCCCAATTCACTCATATCATAAACCAAAATTTTGTTTTCCAATGGACAATGGACAGCTTACACTAAAAGCAATGGATACTATACCGGTATGTCATTAACATGTCACCGAAGACATTTCAAGCATTTCATGGCCACATTCAGCATTTGGTGGTCAACATAGTTATTTCAAGATACCCATGATTAGTTATATGGTGCCTAAATATTATACTGTGATAACGATATTATATGATTTTTTTTTTTAAAAACCTCGTCTTACAGAAGATAGGTATGACAAATAAAGAAGCTTTGTTTCAGCCATTTAATGTCCAATTTGACATATCGGCGGCCATTATGGAAGCTAAAGAATCCTCAAGAATGTCTCAAATGTGTGTCTCCTTTCAGGCATTTCGAGCATAGGCATTGAAACTGCATAATTTAGTGTATGGAATTTAATACACGCGTTCTTTATGTATTTTGGTGATTATGGCGGCCATTTTGGAGGCATCTTGGATTTGAAGATTGTTATCAAGATGGGATATATTATTTATTTAGATGCACGTCGTAAACACAACATTTCATCCCTCATATGACGGAGATGGTTGATACACTATGCGTCATTCATTTTCCAACATTTCATGTAGAGTGATATACACGCGTAACTTTGACGTCACACAGCGACTTGTAGGAATAAAAAGCCAACGGTGATTTTTTATATGTTGAAGACTAATATGTATAGATTGCATTAATATATGAATTTTTAAAATTGGTTACTTGACGTAAAATAATTCCCGTTTTTAATTTGACACATAATTTGAGCTATTTTTCATGAAAAACACAAGTTTGATCCCGTTATAAAACAAAAGTTACAGAAGCTAAACAAAATGCAATGCACATGTTATATACTCTATAGGTATCTTAAGATGATACTGCAGTGTAAGTGTCTTGTGCAAAATCGTTTTGCAGTTGGAGGGTTTAAACTAAAACTACCCGTTTCTGAATATAGGCTAAAATGGTCGAAATTGGCAAATTTAGGGTGTTTTGATCTAGAAACACTGGGACTCGCGATGAAAGATTTATCACCATAATATGAGATGGTTCATCATAACTGATGTGTGGACCAAGTATGAAATGATTTCTCCAACCTTCATCCCCGAGATGCTACTGGGTTTTAAAAATACACAGTCTTAATGTTTATAATATTATAGTACAGACTGTAACAAAAAAAGTTATACAATCGCAATTTTATTTTTAATCCAATGTTAAAATCATGCAATGTCCAAAAAAAATTACACTCTGAGCTCTGTGTTAAGTTCCGTTTTGGCTACCAGGATCATTTTATTTGGTCTTTTTAACTACTTGCGTTTAAAATTTAGGACTAATCTACTAAGTCGTCTAGAAATCGGGTTGGGCAACTTTCACAATATCATACAATCTTATATCTTGTATAAATTAAATGATTAGGTATCATGCAAGGAACATTAAAGAGAACAATATAAATAATTCTTTTTCAAATAGTTTTATTTCATTTAAATAAATAATTTCATAAAATAAATAAATAATATTTGTAAAGACCTAACCTTCTTTGTAATATTGTTAACCACTTGAAATGAACCATTGTTGTCTACCAAGAGCGCTCTACTGCTGTGTTCCTGGTTCGATTCCATTCATATTAATCCAAGTGGTTTTACCATTGATTAAACCAAAAGTGGCCCAGGTGATTTCATGACTACTTTAGACAATTGATCATATCTCTGCTTACCGACCATCGATTGTCATGAAACAAAGCTTATTCAAAAGCTAAGAAAATTCCCTTGCATTATCACTCGAAACAGAAATTTTACGGGAGATATTTTTAATATTTTTTTCAAAACTGTATAACTTTTTTGTTACAGCCTGTATGTTACAGTTCTTACAACCTGGTAGTTATTTGGCTGTGATCATGTGATATAGCGTGCTCCACTGCGCCGATGTTCTGCTCTGTGTGTTCAAATCCTCATGTATACCTATATAAAAGATATGTTGCCATGTTGCTGTAGTTTATGCACGCTGTGCCACAAAGTGCGAATCTTCATGTTGCCATCTTTCATCGCTTTGTCAGGTATAGAGTCTCAGCCAAAGGACATGTTGGCGGTAAGGCGTATCGCAAGCGAATGTGCCTTATACCTCCATAAGCATTTAGCTACGTGAAGCGATGAAGAGCATGATGAGAAAGGGGAATCTTTGCGATAACTCAATGCTTATGTTGATCATTTTAATTCACAGCTACTCAACGATCACTTATATAGAAATACCAACTGAAAACCTTCATCACGGTCCACAGCCATAAATTGTCGTTATTGTGCCTATGCTTACCGATATATATTTTGCTTTAACTAATCATGCTAATGAAGATAGCTGTCTTAGGCATGACTATTCTAGTTATCCCCTGGTTGTTCAAACAATACGAAAAGAAGAACAAAACTGGTTTGAGGTCTTATCACATCAGGCCTCCTGCAGTGATAAAGGGCTTAGTTATTGGTCTACACACCAGAAATCAGGAAAACACCTTCGAAACTGACATCACATTTACAATCCCTGAAACCGAGATAATACAAAATTCTTATATAGTGGGTGCAGGGGCGTAGCGGGGTAGTTGTGATTGGGGGGGGGGGGGGGGGGGGGGGGGGGGGGGGGGCACAACAGGCGCGGATCCATCAATGTTTTGAGGACCCAATACTTTAATGTCGGCCATAATGTATTTAAAGCGCTCCGCAGCACCGCGCTCCGTGCTAGAGCGAACAGGGGGAGTAAGAGAAAAGATGTGTCCCCTCACAAGTGGAATTGTTTTCAATTTTCGAACCCATTTGGAGCGATCTGGTGTATACTTTTGACCAATATTTTATTGAAAAGCCACCACTTCATTTCCAATCAATATTTTGGTTTTTATCAATCATGTCTAAATGCTAGAAAGCTATTTTGTTAAAGTTGTGCATGATTTAAGTATAGATGGTTGATATTGTTATGTTGAAAAACAGGTTCCCCTAATAGTTATGTTGAAAAACAGTTTCCCATTTATCAAGGCAAAGATTCAGCATTCTGAAGCGAGAAGATTTAAGCGGTTCGAGACCCATTATAATGTTGAAACCTGTAGAAATAAAATGGGCAACAAAAACGTTCCTGAACCTATCTTGTTAAGCTTGAATAATGAAACATTGAAACTAAGACGCGCGAAGCGCGCAAAAAATTGCACTTTTAACACTTTAAAGGTCCAGTATGAAGTTTTTAACCTACCCCACACAATATTTAGAATATTTACGATGGTTCGAGACCCATTATAATGTTGAAACCTGTAAAAAAAATGTGCGCGAGGCGAGCAAAAAAAAAAAAAAATCTAAGGGAACGTAAACCTGTAACGCCCCTCCCCTTTGCGCCGCATATGCCTGCTCTTCCTCCTCCTTCCCTACCTCCTTCTCTTCCACCTCCTTCTCTTCCTCCTTCTCCTTCATTTGACATTACAACTACAATAACATCATGATTAACGCTATCAAATATTGAACAAACAATAAATAAATCCCATCATTTTGTTTAGGTCTGGTCTGAGAAACATTCTTTTCCTCACTATTAATATACTATGGCCATGTGCACACTAGTACCAGGCAGGTCAACTCTGGGCGTGTAAGGCAAGTCATATTTATACGTCGTGTCTCCTCACGGTACACCATTCCTAATTTTATAGATCTGACCAGGGAAGTAGCTGTGGGTCAGATATTGTTAGGGACGCACCATTTGATTTTCAGGGGGGGGGGGGTAGGAAGTTGGGTTGGGGGGGGAATTTTTTTTTTTTGGCGGCCGCAAGGGGTGAATTTTTTTTTTGCGCCGCCGGAGGCGGCGAATTTTTTTTTTTAATGTATCCATTCATATTGAGTTGGGTGGGGGTAGAATTTTTTTTTTTTTTTTTACTCATCAGGGGGTGAATTTTTTTTTTTTGGCCTGCAGAGGGGGAATTTTTTTTTTCCGAAAACTTCCTACCCCCCCCCCCCCCTGAAAATCTAATGGTGCGTCCCTTATCAGTCTGGATTGGACTACCCACTTTCATATGCTCATGCCAATTACACCGGCCAGTTACAGTATGATCATTATAGCATGACAGGTCTGAAGGTCTATGAATTACTCTTACTGTTTTACAACTTGATCTTCACTAAGACTGTTTAATCCAGAATCACTGACTGACAAGAGTTATGCAAGATGTTACCACAGATACGGTAGACACCTACCCGTTGGAGAAGATTGAGCATCTTAAATCTACCAATTAAAATAATTTGGACACCCGCTAACAAAACAAGAAATGCCAATATCACGAAATTGCATTCTGTTTTGTCATGTTTGTGAGCAATAATTTTACCCGTCAGTTGTTGAATCTATGTGAAGCACACTGTAATACTGAAACAAACATGGACATATTTTGATGCGATCACCTTAATTGTCGCATTAAAAGAATGGCCCAAAGGTTCTTCGACGCGCTTAAGATTAACAGTCTGGTGCAGATTCAGGTCTGGTCTGAGAAACATTCTTTTCCTCACTATTAATATACTATGGCCATGTGCACACTAGTACCAGGCAGGTCAACTCTGGGCGTGTAAGGCAAGTCATATTTGTACGTCGTGTCTCCTCACGGTACACCATTCCTAATTTTATAGATCTGACCAGGGAAGTAGCTGTGGGTCAGATATTGTTATCAGTCTGGGTATAGATCAGTGGTAATTTACTTCTCGTGTCGACCATGTGTTGACCGTTATTCTATAGTGTGGAAGAACTCGGCTGCGCCTCGTCTACTAATATTGTCGCCTGTGTGATGTGATACGACGGATACACGACGGAGGCTAAACGATATCTTTGTGCTCTCTATCAGAAACCGGAGCAGGCGTGATAATAATGTTCGAACGACTGCTTGGAAATAAACAGACATTACTTAATGGAAGCTTTAAATCAATGTTGATCTCGTCGGTTTGGTTTGATTAAGTTAGAATATAAACGATATGTTAATTGTAAGTGACATATCAAGGGGACCCATGACACCTTAACGTCTCTTTAAATAGAATCTCTGTTTTTGCAACAGTCGCTTTAAGTCTTTATTTTTCTTAACACCGTATGACAAATCAACCGTATTGAAATACCAGCGTCCCTCGAGTAGATCGACCTCATTGCTAATGTAGGTCACGATGCCCCAAGAAATATAAAAATGAGGTTAGAATTATAAATCAGTTACACAAATTACCACTATATCACAGCACGAATTCATTGGAGTATATTGTTCCGATTTGGAAGGAAGCTTGCTAATTAAGAATGATCCACGGTCAGGGTAAAACGTCAAATGTTGATGCATGCTGTCCTGGATTATTCATCGTCAGCTTGTAAAGGTATACCCACAAGACGGGTGCTTAGAACACAAAGCACCTGCCACTGACTTGCGTGCAGATCTTATGCAAGATTTGTACCCAGGATTCGTCATCTATTGACAGAAATATCCAGCAGCCTGTCCAAGAGCCAATGATGATGAGTTTTCGTGGAATTACTAGTACACCCGTAAGTGATTATTGCGCAGTTCAAATTAATGACAGGTGAAACGTGCCTTTGTCATTCCCCGCTTGCTTTGATTCGCAGATATTACTTTGCGTAATCATGACTTTTGTTTAACTTTTGGCTTTTTTGCCCAAATTTGTTAACTTATACTATCCTCTAAACATGCTAAAAGTAATTGGTAATGAACATGAATGTGATAGCTAAATTAGAACGTTGTCCTTCTTAACAATGTACCTAGTGTCACTGTCCTTGTTTGAACTAATAGGTTCCCATTTAACATTATTGTGTTAAATCCCACGGCATTATGGTCAACGTGACCTGAACTTGGTCCCTAAATGTTTTTCATTGTAGTTTACTTAAAATAATAAAAGGGATAGTAGCAACTGTTCCAATTGTATTGTTTTCGCATTCCTTAAAAGAAAAGAAATAACAATAGAACACAATAGCAGGGCGATCGAGGTTCAAACCTCGGGTAGGCAATGTCATTGGCCGAATAACCATCTTATTTTTACCATGGAAGTAGATGAAGTCGGAAATGGCAGCCCTCAGGGAAGGCATTTGTTCTCGGCTGATTGTTCATCTCTAAAAACATAACCAATGAAAATACGGAGGTGTGAACAAAAGCCTATTGAAACACAAGTAGCCCTGTTTGCACACACACAAGAAAACGTCAGAAAAGACTTGACTTGCAGAGAGCAAAAATAAGCTTATAAGTTCAGATTGACAAAGGTTAATAGTTTTACTTGATTCGCAAGGTGAACTTTAAGAACTGAAAGTAAAGAATTTTAAAAAGACAAACAGTTTCTTGGTCACAAAGTCACATGCATACTATTGATTGGCTAAGGCATTTCCGGGTGATTGAAGGAAACGCCTATTGATTGGACAACATCCTTCCATTCGCGGTGTATTTGAGGTTAATTAATATTAGTGATCAAGATTGATTAAAGATTTGTCACTTATAATAGATTCGATATAATTTTAGGATATCATTCATATTTTGTTACTGATCTCTTGATTTCATGATATCATTTGACCTTACGGTGCCCCTTAACAGATACAAACCAAAAGGGTTATATTATATAGCTTAGAACCAAATGATTCAGCGAGATATTTCCTGTTACAACAAAATCATAGCCCGGTGGAATATTCAAATAACAAGAGAACCTCTTATCATGAACTGCCCTTTCCCTGACTATATCACGTGACTTTTTGAAGCTCCGTTGACAATAATGGGCCACAAGAGAATTCGAACGAAACAAATTAATGGAAAGGGGGAGGTTTTACTTTCCGTCAAAGTTCATGGCATATAGTTTGACTCGGTGCTTCAAGTTTCTATATAAATAAAGTTGACAAAACAATCCATTAAGGATGGTCGTTTCCGAGATTCCATGAATAATCTTCTGCTTGTCATTGCTAATAATATCTTAGTATTACACACGTACCAGAGACCGTTTACTTATTTATTTGTATGGTGTTTATTTTTTATTTTTTAAACTGTGGGTGACGACGCACTATAGCACGTTGGTTGTGTTGGAACCAAGCTCAAGTTTGTGAATTTGTGTTAAAATTCAGGCTTTTTAGCCTATTTAAAATAACAGAAAGAAGATAATAAAAAGAGGAAAGATCGAGAACCCTTTTCGCAAGGTGAAAAGTTCAAAACTCATCACTAAACATGGGTGAACATAATACCATAAGGTGTATACTTTAGTACATATTCCTTAACTTTTCGGAAAATCAAGGTTGAATTACCAGGTTATTGTTAAGGCTTAAGTGTACAATGTTAAATGATTTAATTTACAATGTTAATAATATCAACGACCTCATATCTTAAGAACAAAATTAATTAAAGTCTTGAAAGTTTTTGCAACTTTTCCGGTTGAAATATGTTCATTCGTCATGTTATTTAGTCCAAAAGTCCAATTTTGCATGAACATTTCATGGGTATACTTTGACATCAGATTATAATCTTTTTAAAATGTCACGAGAGCTTACACAAATTACTCTCTTAATTTAATCATGTGTATTCAACGTGCGCTTCACTTTATAGTTTGATAACGAAATTTAAAGGTAGATGACCCGATCATATTCCGATTTTCAACTTGAAGTTTTCTATTCTACATGAAAGGTCATCCTTAAAAAAGTCGTGTTCCAAAGTTTGAGTTGCATAGCTCTAATGGTTCTTATTTTAGACGCACAAGATGCCGTGAACTGTACCCATTGAGTTGTACACAAACTATATCGGTGGTATACCACCATTCGCGGTAATTCGACGTTATTTCATCGATTTCTCCGTAATTATACCGATCTAGGCCGTCAAATTTCAGTATGATGATGAGAAAAATACGAGCTTTCATATGATATGAAAATCTCCGTATGTTTGAAATAATTCTGTGTTACGAAAATGTGATCGGGTCATCTACCTTTAACTTAAAACCTTATTAATTCTGGTAAGAATTGTCAAGTGTCGAGAAAAACTTCGGTTTTGATTTTTGTCAAAGCTTTTATACAACATTTGTATATAACATGATGATTGTTCAATCAAACGTATTACACAATCATGAACATTTTATTACCTTGCATTCTGGTATTTATGTTTAAGTAGTAAGTGAACTTAAGTTATGATCCACAATTCTTAAACGGCCGAGTGAGCAGTGCACTTAGAGGCCATAAAAGTACCTTGACCAAAAGTGCTCCAATGCCAGGGTTGGAACCAACAGGTAGTCATATACAGAAGACGTGCTCGAGGCAATTCGGTCCTGTCAGCACCGTGTACGGATCTAAATTGGAGGGAAATATATCATGGTACTGCAGTCAGTGAGACCTCGTGTCCTTATCCCAAGTACAAGTTCATTTGCATCAATCGCTTTCATTCCGGCAGTCCGCCAAAACTATATGTTTAACATTCTCCCCCATGTTTTTGGTCCAATCAGAGTTTGGCATCCGTCAATTATACGCAGATATACGCGTGCCAAACTAAACTTTTAGTGAACAATCTTAACAGGTAACGATCAGGCATCATCTAAATCAGTGAACAGAGAAGTAGTGTCGTGTTTCACCGGTAAGTAGTGTTTTTCGCTTTTACGCTTTTTCTGTTTTTATAAGAAATTCGGGTACCAATGTGACTTCCCCGTGTTTCCTTAAATAACTACTTTAACGAAAGACCCATTCAATGTTGTCACATTTATTTGTATAAATGTGCAATGAACAGGTTGTCACATATGTTATGTAAATGTACATTAAACAGGTTGTCACTTATATTATGTAAATGTACATTGAACAGGTTTTCACATATATTATGTAAATGTATTGAACAGGTTGTCATATTATGTAAATGTATACATTGAACAGGTTGTCACATATATTATGTAAATGTACATTGAACAGGTTGTCATATATATATTATGTAAATGTACATTGAAGTTGACATATATATATATTATGTAAATGTATACATTAAAACAGGTTGTGACATATATTATGTAAATGTACATTGAACAGGTTGTCATATTATGTAAATGTACATTGAACAGGTTGACATATATCATGTAAATGTATACATTGAACAGGTTGTCACACATATTATGTAAATGGACATTAAACAGGTTGTGACATGTATAATTACATTGAACAGGTCTGTATTCTTTGCGTTTTATCATTAGAAATGACTTCTTCTAAGGGACGCACCATTAGATACTCAGGGGGGGGGGGGGGGGCATGGAAGTTTAAAAAAACAACTTTGCCCACTATCCAGGGAAAAAACCCACTTTGCCCACCAACCAGGAAGAAAAAAAAGATGACCCACTGCCGAGTAAAAAAGAAATAAGATGACTCACCCGACTCACCCAACTTAATGTAAAGAAAAACAGTAAAACCTTAAAAAAAACCACCTTTGTCGCCTTTGGCCCCCCCCCCCCCAAAAAAAAATGTCGTCTACTCCCCTGAAAATTAAATGGTGCGTCCCTAAGGGATGGAAGAGTTTCAACATAAGCTTCATACTGTTTCCCAAAGTTGGACAGAGAGAAAGTATGATATAATTATTATGTACCCCATACGTGGATTTAGTACTCATGAATTCAGTTCGCGGAAATATAATTATACCAACATACCGTAGCCTATTTCGATTATAACCAATTTAAAGTTGCACTCCGATGAATTTGACAAGATCTAGTCCATACATCGAAATGCTTGACAGGAAAGTGCCGACTAAAGTTTCTTTTCTCTCGTTTTTAAAAATCTTAGGTGAGTATCGCCATGGCTGGTAATTATTACCTGCCATGGTATCGCTAAGCTGGTTTAAACAAATTGTTGTTGATGGCAATACAATAATTCAAACCAATCATGGTACAGAAAGCACAAGCACAAGCATAATGTTACAAAAGCACAAGCATAATGCGAGTACCCATGCCAAACAGATAACAGGGCAATATTTTGACTATGTTCCATGTTGGTCCTGTTAATGAATTAGCATTGTAATGCGTGGATAAATGCTGGATATTTTCCATGATCTTGCGTCATTTTCATATCCGTTATTGCGTTTATATCAACTAGCCGACTATCAATATACATAGAATCATCTGATAAATATGGGCACGTTTCCAATTTCCCGCTACGTCAACATTAAACGTCACATTTAATGATATAAACTTTTTAAAGTATTATTCAATGTGTGGATAAACAGACCGTATGAAATGTATATAATAACAATGGAAAAATGAATTAGATATTTTCTCATCCAAGTTTAGCAATCATGAAATACACACGGGACACATAGCCCTACTTCTTGTTGGTAAATTGAGAGTGGGTGGTGTTAGAGTAGAAATATTTTTTCTTATTTTGACAACCGTTACTTGGATACGGTTAAGGCACGTTCTTAACGACAATTAAAAAACTTCATGTTTAGACGCGCGGGTGGCGATTGTTTTCGTAACATAGCGATATTTTACCCTAACCCTTACCCTAAACTCTAACCCTAACCCATACCCTAACCCTAGCCTTAACCCTAACCCTAACTCTAACCCTAACCCTAACCTTAACCCTTACTCTAACCTTAACCCTAACACTAACCCTAACCCTAACCCTAACCCTAACAATAACCATAACCCTAACCCTCGCTGGGTAACGAACAAATAGCTTGCCGGGTGCGCAATCATTAGTGTTGGTTTGTTACGAAAGGTAACGATCCAATCGAAATAAAGTTGGGAGAGATGGTTTTAATACGAGGGTCGTTCAATAAGTTCTACCTCCTCCCTTATAACATCGCTAATATGAATGTCAGCCTCGTGACATTTGTCATGATTATCGCTCTGAATCATGGCTACACGTAATATATCATCAATAATAATTGATATCTGTTTCTCTTTTGCTCTGATGTGGTCAAAGCCAGAGAGAGATTTTGGACAACGGACACAGAAAATTACTCTCAAAATAAATACATGTTTTTCGTTCTATCTCCATATTGTATGGTTAGATATAAGGGCACGATTTGAATACTGAAAATGAAAACAATGGATAATATCCAGATATAATACGGTAGTATCATGTATATATAAGATTGTTGGCAATATTAATTCTTGTAGACTTGCAATAGTATAATATCAACTCGAATGTATTGCTATGCCTTTAATACACTGGAATACTATACTAATCAGTCAAATTCGTTGTTACGATTCATGCCACAGTGGTGCCTCGTATGTTAAATCTTAAACATGATAGTAACTTTTTGAGTTTTCTCTATGTGCAATCTTCAGAATAGTCAATCAATTAATTCATAGTAGAAAATCATCTTGGAGAGACTACATTCCCTCAATTTAGTCCTGTATATTGAAGATCTCTCAGTTCTTATGAAAAGCAAATTTTATTTTTGCAGTGTTTGCTATAGGGTAGGATTAAGCTTCATAGTTGTCCTGATCTGATTCTGGCTAATCCGATGGCGTATATTTCATATCAAATTACTAGACCGATAGGTACGTTTTGTGTCTTAGAATTGGTGAAATGATGAGCAAGATATTTTTGCTGTTTTTGTGTCCGTTTCCGTCACACTAAATGGACATTCGGCTTTCACTGCATCTCGAGAAAAGGGCAACCAGTACTTAGACCGATTTACTATGTATTTGTAGCTGAGATCCAAAGCTACAATTGTGGAATATTTCATAATACTGGCATATATGATAGCAAAGTTATGAGGTTGGAGGTAGAACTTATTGAATGACCGTCGTATATTATAATGGCGTTCAAAAAGCCGATAACTGTAATAAAACACATCTTTAGGTCAGTGGCGTATCTGGGGTCTTTTCAGGGGGGAGGGGGGGGGGGGGGCAAAGGGTATATTTTTTCCTGGTAAACACCAGTTCGGCCCTATTAAGTTTTAAAAAATCGCAGCTGGGTTGTTTATTCTCTGCCCCTGATCCCCCGGGGGATACGCTACTGCTTCGGGTGGCAATGATGTTCCTAAATGGCGGCGCAAGCTTACAAATTAGGGTCGAACAGGTACAAGTGGTGGAACTTCAGATGTTTTTCAACTAGCCAGTCGGGCAGGTATCTCACAGAATTTACCTGCCCGACAAAAATTCCACCAGCCTAAGGTTTTTTCATAATATTTTGCAGCAAACAATTAAGAGCAAGACTACTTTTAAATGATGATACAATTACATGTTTTTGTCTTTATTTTACGATATTCCTCTGAACCCTAGCCCGTAACAGCTTCTCGTATTTATCATGTTCATTAATCCAATACTTTCTTTAATCTTCTATCAATCTGATTTCCTCTTTCATCATGACATCTGATGATGAAATAACCCTGAACTTACTGTTACTTAAACTTTGAGCTTCACAAATGTTACCCGCCAGTCGGACGGGTACCTTTGCATCTTCACCCGCCCGACACGAAAGTTACCAGCTACACTGTTAGAAATATACTTGTAAAAACGGTAAAATACTGGCAATCAGGACGCCAGTTGTCAACCGTAATGTTAAATCACAGGTACCGTTAACCATAATGTCAGTAAAACAGTAAAATACTGGCAATTAGGACGCCAGTTGTCAACCGTAATGTTAAATCACAGGTACCGTTAACCATAATGTCAGTAAAAACACGGTAAAATACTGGCAATCAGGACGCCAGTTGTCAACCGTAATGTTAAATCACAGGTACCGTTAACCATAATGTCAGTAAAAAAACGGTAAAATACTGGCAATCAGGACGCCAGTTGTTAACCGTAATGTTAAATCACAGGTACCGTTAACCATGTCAGTAAAAAACGGTAAAATACTAGCAACCTGAATGCCAGTTGTCAACCGTGATGTTAAATCACTGGTACCGTTAATATTTATATTTCAGTAAAAAACCGGTAAAATACTGGCATTATGAATGCCAGTTGTTAACCGTGATGTAAAATTACAGGAACCGTTAATAATTATATTTCTGTAAAATAACGGTAAAATACTGGCACTCTGAATGCCAGTTGTCGACCGTGATGTAAAATCACTGGAACCGTTAATAATTATATTTCAATGCCAGTTGTCAACCGTTATGTAAACACGGGGTGGGCAAATAATAGGAATTCTGGGCGATGCAGCAGAGCTACATACATCACTTCCTCTTGGTAGTGAACCAATAACTTGTATTGGGAATTCTGGGCGATGCAGCAGAGCTACATACATCATTACCGATCTGTAACTTTTATTTACATGTTATTAAACTATATAATATATCTTACATCTCTTATCATTGGTGTTTCTAATGTGGTTGACCAGTAAAATCACTGCAGAGAGTACTATTATCCCGTTATTTTACAGTAAAATGTACAAAAACGCTAATCTATCGTATATTTTTATACAAAATACCGTTAAAATAATAAACCACGGTAGTAACCGTTACTTTGACGGTAAATTAAATTACGGTCAGCGTAAAATCACAGTAATTCTTACAGTTCCAATGTCAAATAACTGATATTTTGTGCCCTGTAAAATCACTGCAGAGAGTATAGTATAATGCCGTTATTTTACAGTAAAATGTATTAATACGCCAATAAATCGAATTTTTATATATGAAATACCGTTAAATTACGAAACCGCGGTAGTTACCGTTACTGTGACGGTAAGATATTACGGTCAACGTAAATTTACAGACATTTCTTACAGTGTATGGGCGGGCGGGCGGGTCTTATTTCCCCCCCCCCCCCTGAACAGGACACAGAGAATACGTACCCAAACACACACGTTAATTTGACGCATATGTCGAATATATGCCTGGATGGAGAATCTAATGTGCAGAGTGTAAAAATAAATGTTTGGTTTGGACGTATAGAGAAAGAGTGAGGTTAGTCTAGACCTGCAGAATATATGGGGCAGTGTACTTTTTGAGCGGCCTCCCTGAATAGCCTACTAAAATCTTACGACTCCGGGATATAGGAGCTGAATGTTTTACTAAGAAATGCCGCACAACCCTTAAAGCCATTCCAATCCCCCACCCGCTTACAAATGGTCATTTCCTTACCCCTGTTTGCCTTTTCATGATTTTACAATGTGTATAAAATTGTATAGTCCTGCATAAAGATGTTCTATCGCACGTACGTCTTGACAAATTAGTTGATCCTGTCTCGAGGCTACTTCCAGCAATGTTGCTACGCCCTGCTTATACTTTCCCCTTGCCGATACCGGCCACCAACCGACCATTGTTATCTAACCAGGTCTTCTTCAAGAATGAACAATAACACAGTGTTTCCTTAAAACAAAATAGCTTGGATTCCAAGGTGTGCATTAACGGTGTTAAATAAAGGCATACCATTTTCTTCAGGGCACTATTATAGGCCACACCTAAGAATCGAGCAGTAATATCTTGACCAGTGTGGTCGCGGATTGAATGTACCATTGTTTGTATGCCTATAGCAAAGAGCCTACCTGGGTCTAAGTTACCTTTAAAGTCAACACTAATAGTACTTTTTGCGTATGATGCAAAGGTTATACAGTTATTCGTGTGCGATTTAAATAAGACTGAACTGTAAAAAAGTCGTGAGACGCGATATTTCATTCTGATTTCTTCCTTTAATTAATCATGTTTATACGATTAATACTGTTATCACGCGCGTCAACACACTACACTGGCAGAAGTGCGCTCGTAACAAGATGAAGCGTTGATGTACATAATATATATAGATTACATCAAAGCCTAAAATAAAGGGAAACGAGATGGTTGCCAGTAACATAGATAGAATTTGAAAGAAGTGTGGTGAATTAAATCGGCAATTGGATGACAAAAAAAACGGTGTGATAAAATGCAGTGGCGTACCCTGAGGACTGTCCCACCAATAGTTGGAGTCCGTCGGTTGAGATTGGCACTGTCGGTTCATTTGACAAGGGGAATCATGGAATTGTGAAATTATGACGGTCAAATTAGTACAAAGATAGCAATTGAGCAAATATGTACCTAAATCCCCGCCTAAATCGTGGCGACATAAGCGTAAAAGCGCATATTTAATGTACATTCAGCGCGCTCTTTTTCTTTGTTTTATCTTTATTTACAAACCCTTTTGTTTTACTTATACTATTATAGGCCTAACAATAAAAATAAAAACCCCAATAAGGACCCTTAAACCTAGTCATTCATTTTACAGCGATAAGGTATTTATAAGTTAAGCAAATGCATAATATGTATTCCCCATTTTTCATACGTTTCTGGTAACTTTTAAGAAAATGTAAGTATGATTCAAATAAACTGATCATCTCGTATTTGATTGACCTTATCTCTTCATCGCATGGGTGAAATGACCAGACTGTCGATGCAGAATTGATTGGAAAACAGTATATAAAATTTGAATGGAGTCTCCATGTCAAATCATTTGTTTTACTCCTGAACTTGAATGTACACTATGGAAAGTGCGGACTATTTGATAAATTACTGCATACACGGGGACACCACACGCCACGGATTATCTTACCTTATACAGCCTCAAGTCAAAGCCTTCTGAAACCTGACAAACGTCACTTTATTTTGTCTTGGTCTTCAGTTTTAGGTCTTAAAATTCTTCACCGATTCCTAAGGGACGTGATCGTAGCTTTTGCAACGTAAATAGGCGTATATTCGGATGAGCTCTTATAGTATGATTTCTGGTATACATTTTAGAATCATATTTAGCAGTATTTGGATTGATTTGGAGCTAGAATTATTGACATCTAATTAAGAAGTTTATCAAGGGTTCAGAAGTTCATGTAATACTACACGCTTATAAATTATATGCTCGTAACAAAAAATGAGTCTCATAAAACATTACTCTTCCAATCATTCGTTCACGTTCCTTTGAGTGTCTTCCTGTAGCGCGCCAAACATCTAATCAATAGGCCTACATATTACGTAACCATCACTCGGTTATGATGGTTACAAAACGGCGCCTTTATTAAGAAGTAGAGTTGTTGTTATCAAATAAGTTCTCTCACTGTTGTTCTCTCATGGTCAAGGCGACCGAGTTTCTATTTCAATCTAGCCTGTAAACTAGCGCCAACCCAATTTTATAAGACATGCGATCCCCTGAGGCATTGCGCTGTCAACAATCTACAATTCTTCAGGATATAACAACTGGTAGCAAATCAAAGGTATTGAATTGTGAAGCCCTACAAATTGAAATCCAGATTGTCCTCGACCATGCATGTTGAAGTGTCATGTAAGCTTACAAATAACATATACAATGTACCATGACCATGAAAAATACACGGTTTAGAACTTGGTCCGACCAAAAGGGTCAACTTTAGGTGAAGGAAAACGACTATGACATGTATGACTTGACACTTTTTAGCACATTATACTAAACTCGCGATACCGTATGTGTGATAAGTCAAACGTAGTTGAGTACTTTTCCGCGATGGTACGTATATATAGCAGCCGTATACGTGAAACGTAGTTGAGTACTTTTCCGCGATGGTACGTATAGCAGCCGTATACGTCAAACGTAGTTGAGCACTTTTCCGCGATGGTATACGTAAAGCAGCCGTATACGTCAAACGTAGTTGAGCAATTCTCCGCGATGGTACGATAGTAGTAGCCGTAGCAAGCCGTATAGCAAACGTCTGCATTGATTTAAAAAACCCACTATTTAATGAAAACAATAAGAGCTACGCATCATGTGTCCCCCAAATGTTATAAACTGCGGCTGCATACCGTATGTTAACTACGGACAAATAAAAGCCAATTTTCCAATCTATTTTGAGTTTAATTGCGCGTCACTGACCCAGGGGCGGATCCGCGGATCCAGGATTTCTGAATAGGGAGGGCGCCAAAACCAAGATAATTTTCAGGGGGATATTTTGGTCGATTCGCCACGTTGAAGAAAAAATTCTGAAACAAGTGGGGGGGTTGAGTTAGGGTTAAAGCGGTGCTATGATAATTAACGTGGTCTTATTCCATGCCATAGGCCTATGGTATATGAAATATTCGCTACCTCTGATTGGTAAAAAGTTATACGAGACTTAATCTTAAAGGGGCACTGGCACTGAGAAAGTATGGGAGCGCGCCCTTAATTTTTGCTGGAAATCAGGTTTTTTTCATCTCGTAATACTAATTACCATCTGAAACCGTTAACCTTAATCCGCCGCCGTCTATCATGTAAAATGTCACGATTTGGTTGACTATCTGTGGTAAATTGTAGACCACATCGAAATTATCAGCATCACTCATCACATAACTTGCTTCAACCAAATTTCAATCTAGCGCCATACTTCAACCGTTTTCCCATAAATCATCACACTACAGGGTCCTACGTACCTTTTATCTATTGAAACAATTCCTTTTTTTTCCAATTTTCATTTTTCTCGGCAATCACTCAATGCCCCTTTAACCATGATGACGACGACGACGACGACGACGACGACGACGACGACGACGACGACGACGACGACGACGGCGACGGCGACGGCGATGATGATGACGATGACGATGACGATGACGATGACGATGACGATGACGATGACGATGACGATGACGATGACGATGACGATGACGATGACGATGACGATGACGATGATGATGATGATGATGATGATGATGATGATGATGATGATGATGATGATGATGATGATGATGATGATGATGATGATGATGATGATGATGATGATGATGATGATGATGATGATGATGATGATGATGATGATGATGATGATGATGATGATGATGATGATGATGATGATGATGATGATGATGATGATGAATAGGGAGGGCGCCAAAACCAAGATAATTTTCAGGGGGATATTTTGGTCGATTTGCCACGTTGAAGAAAAAATTTGAGTTAGGGTTAAAGCGGTGCTATGATAATTAACGTGGTCTTATTCCATGCCATATGGTACATGAGATATTCGCTACCTCTGATTGGCAAAAAGTTATACGAGACTTAATCTTAAAGGGGCACTGGCACTGAGAAAGTATGGGAGCGCGCCCTTAATTTTTCTGGAAATCAGTTTTTTTGCACCTCGTAATACTAATTACCATCTGAAACCGTTTACCTTAATCCGCCGCGGTCTATCATGTAAAATTTCACGATTTGGTTGACTATCTGTGGTAAATTGTAGACCACATCGAAATTATCAGCATCACTCACCACATAACTTGCTTCAACCAAATTTCAATCTAGCGCCATAATTCAACCGTTTTCCCATAAATCATCACACTACAGGGTCCTAGTGGGCATGCGTGGTCCAGCGGATTCACCCTCGCTCCACAATGCAAAGTTTGTGGGTTCGAGCCCCGTTGGTGCCAGCATGTTGTGTCCTTGGGCAAGACACTTTACCGCACTTGCCACGCTTCACCCAGGTGTATAATTGGGTACCGGCATTAATTCATGTTGGGAAGTAAAACAGACTCGCTGTGCGGGAGGAGTGGCGAACCCCCCACAGCCAAATATTACATGGGGGAGTCTGGCCCAAACGCTAATGAAAGAGAGATGGGCACTCCGCGCGCGAGCTTAAGAAGCTCGGCGCGAGTCTTTACTTACTTA
>CM069442.1:91339153-91376653 GCA_035610835.1 Ophiura sarsii | reverse complement strand
TCGGCCGGTGGCATTGTTACGTTTGATAAATACGGCTCACACGCTTTACCTGTCATACTCTCCCCGTGTTGAAAAGAAAATGTTAAAATAAAAATCAGACTTGCCCTAACGTTTGGGATCGTAACTTCCTCATTAATCAACCATTATTAGCGTGTAATATCTCAAATTCAAGAAGAGAAATCTCTCAACAACTTTATTGTTAATATGTTTATGTAGGAGTTGTACTTTTAGAGTTATCAGCATGTTTATTACCTGGTCAGTTACTTATTGTGATGACTGTATTTATGTTTGCAGCTCGGCTAAAGCTTCCAAATCATTGCACATAAGCATGATAAGGGTGATAAATGTCACAGCCATGTGAAATATAATGTGCATGAATTTGACAGTAAAATATTGGTAATGGGGAACTTTCATTTAAAAAAATAGTTCAAAATAAGGTAATCAAAGTTACTCCATCAAATCTCGTACCAGTATTTATAACAACATCATTGTACTAATGCCGTTTAATGTTTAATGTGCGCCCATAGTAAGAAGGAATCTTCAACGATACGTAGTGCGACCTCTATGAATGTTTCTTACCATTGGAGCGCACACAGGAGAAAAAGACGCCATATAACCAGATGAATAACATATTTTGTTACAGATGTGCGTTGCAAATTACAGAGCATTTGTCAAACTGTAAAACCGCTATTTTGTACATTTTAGAATGCGCTATGCAAACGGTGTGTACTATAAATTTCCCTTTTAGGTCCAGAGCCTGTCATACATTATTATGACCCATAAAATACAGAAGTTAAGCATCTATTAGTTTTATTAGGTCAAAGGACAAGCTAAACTACTAATGTGTGCAGTGACCTTTGACTTAATAAAACTAATAGATGCTTAACTTGTAGATATGGCAAACTAATCTTTTGGTGGGCGAAGCCACCCTATAAGCATGCTATTGCAACATTTTACACATTTAGGTCTTTCTAGACATAAGTGGCGGCCGCCATGTTTGTAGTCTTTGTAAATTACATGTACCTATGTAGTATATTTTAACAGTACCCGCAGTCTGTGATGGAGTCAAAGCTATATTTGTTTAGTCATAGAGATGTTATGTAGATAGACATAATAACTTATCTTGTTTGTCTAAGGAGAAGACTTTTCTTGCATCAAGATGTTTGCAACAGTGCATATCAACACAGATAGTCAATCTGTGTTGTCAAGTACCTGTTGAGTTTTTATCCATGCTCATATCCATGCAATGTATATTAATGCAAATAATCAGTTGTAGTGTAAATTTGTATCATTCCACTTGATGAGTTACTTTCATGATCAGTGCAAGGCAGTAACACCATATCGGTGGCCTTGTACGAAACTACGTATAGTAGTGAGTAGTGGGACCATGTACTGATAACTTATTTTTGTGTTATCAAATGGAGTAAAATTATAAACATTTCGATAACTTTTTGATTGCAAAGATCACAATAAATCGTAATAGTTGTGACATGTTTTATATGTGTGATGGTCTGGAACTGGATTCAATATGTCCAGCTCTTCTTTCTACATGTTCAACTTGCGCCCCATTCAGCAAAAACTCATACTTTCAGAGTGGATAATGTAGAAGTTGGAACAGATTTATTTTCATACAATTTGGAAATGTATTAATTTTTTTTTTTTGAAATGGTTTTAAAAATAGGTGAAATTGGGACCTGAATATTTTGACTCCTCATCCTGTATATCACATTTTCAATGCAACTAGACCAGATCTAAGGTACACTTTCTACTCTTTTTATGTTACTTAAGTGCAGGGTAAGGATTGGTATGAAAATAATTCTGCATTTGTAATTCAATTACTTTATAATTTTAATTCGTGATCCAATCTTAAAAAAACACCCGCGCGCAATTGCCATATAATTTCTACAATCTATATAAACGTAAAGTATATCGCCTTATTGGCATTACAGTATACATATGTATTAATATAATTAACAATGCGTTATGCATATACAGGGTGACCCAAAAAAATGTTAACACTCCGGGCACATACGATATCTTAAAAGGAACAGGAGCACACGAGTCTAATCTTGATGTATTATGAAAGCTGAGTAAATAAGCTTTCATTTGCATTTGATTGCGTTCCAATTGGTTATTTAGAACGGGAGATATGCTTCAGCAAACATGAGGAAGCAAAATCGGCTTGGTCCAATTTGCATTAATTACAACTATGATTACGAACTTGTAAGAATGCCAAAACATTATTGTGCAGTAATTCAAAAGTAACAATACCATTGCAACATTTTAATCATAAGTTAGAATGTATCGATTATTGAATATAATTGAATCATGACAGCTTGAGACTTCAGTTGACTATTTGAAAGCTCTTGTTTTACCTGATGGATTCATTACGTGCAATTGATTTATGGTTAATTTCAGTGCAATACTAGTTTTATTTCAGTGCAATATTAGTTAATGTATTTAATTGGATGGACCATTTCAACAAAGAACATGAAATGTTTCAATTTCAATTTTAAAGACTGCTTTACTGACAGCTACCCATTGCACATGGAAAAAGAGTATAGAACTTGAACTCATGACAAAATACCTATATATTTTATGTGGAATATATTTATTTATGTCTTTTAAGCTTGAAAAGAATCGAAATAATGGGTTGAAAAGAACAAAGAAGAGATTAACTGATGTGTGTGTGTGTGTGACTTAATCATGTTGCTTCTTGCTTCGTGCATTTTAACAGCTTTACTTTCATACTGAGATGATTGGACCAAGCCGATTTTGCTTCCTCATGTTTGCTGAAGCATATCTCCCGTTCTAAAAAACCAATTGGAACGCAATGAAATGCAAATGAAAGCTTATTTACTCAGCTTTCATAATACACCAAGATTAGACCCGTGTGTTCCTGTCCTTTTAAGATATCTCATGTGCCCGGAGTGTTAACATTTTTTTGGGTCACCCTGTATATATATATATGCAGCGATGGAAATACCCACATGACTTTCCACCCGGATGGACCAACCATGGGTGGACTATAATAGAGCGCTCTCACGGAATAAACCGCATAATACTGTTTAAAAAAACACCTTGGAAACTATATTCATTCTATATTATATTTTAAAACACTCAGGGGGTTGGAGGTCGGGGAGGTAAACACAAGGATGGATCGGGGAGGTAAACACAAGGATGGATCGGGGAGGTAAACACAAGGATGGATCATGGGAGGTAAGCACAAGGATGGATCGGGGGAGGTAAACACAAGGATGGATCGCCGGGGAAGTAAACACAAGGATGGATCGGGGAGGTAAAAACAACCCCGACTGTCCACCCCCTGGGACTGTCCACCCCGGGACAGTCCGGATCATTCTAAAACAACCCGGGACTATCCACCTCGGGACTGTCCACCCCGGGACTGTCCCTAAACCCAACCCAAACCCTTTCCACCTAGGGTTGGTCTACCCGGCCCCGGGACTGTCTACCCCGGGACTGTCTACCCCTGGAATGTCTACCCCGGGACTGTCTACCTTGGGACTGTCTACCCCGGGTGGAAAGTCATGTGGGTATTTCCATTGCTGCATATATTATATATCATTGCTCTGCGAAAGGATTGAGCACTCCATGTGACGAAAGACGACATTATTTTATCTACGATATACAGGGTTGTTCAATAAAACGTTAACAGTTTTTTGAAATCAGTTTTTTTGAAATTCTGTAGATTTAAAAATCATAAAAAAATCATCAACTATATGATCTTGACCATCTATGCTGAAAATATCGTTACAAAATGACAGTTATTTGAACAAAGTCTGTCCCATTTCACTCTGTCCACGGGTACTGATTTCGCGACGTTACAACTGGTGTGGTTCAATAAAACGTTGACAGTTTTTCAAAGCCATATGTTTCAAAATTGTGGGATTTTGTTTAATTTTTTTTTTACATATTCCTCAAAAATATCATCTTGGCCATCTACGCTGAAAATCTCAATGGTAATAATGCTATGGCGGCAACATGATAGCTATTTGAAGAGAATCTTTCCAAAATCTCTTTGTCCACGGGTAAGTCTACGGGAAATGACCAACAAGATAACATTAAATGGCATCGTCACTTTTAAGGCATAGAGCATAGATAATTACACTTCCAATCTATGAAAATCAATAATTCTAATTAGGGTCACTCGTGGTATTATTATTACGTATTGATTTCACACCTGAATAGATAGTTAAGATGTTAACAATTACACTGGCTTCACCTGGCGGGATCTTAGATTACTTGCATGCAATTCATCATTCAGTATTCAATGTAACGTCGTGAAATCAGTACCCGTAGACAGAGTAAAATGGGACATACTTTGTTCAAATAGCTGTTATTTTGCAACCGTAAGGTTATTTGTAACGATATTTTCAGCATAGATGGTCAAGATCATATAGTTGATGAATATTGATTTTTTTTTTAAATCTACAGAATTTTAAAAAAATGGCTTTAAAAACTGTCAACGTTTTATTGAACCACCCTGTATATATACACATACATGATGAAATGCAAATAGAAAGAACTGATAACGCAATCATATACAGGGTGTCTCAAAAAAATTAGGACTCTGTTTCATGACGGTGTAATTCTTATTATAATCATTGGACCATGACCAATTTAGTCTCAATGTAAAGCCCAATTAATTATTATGATATCCTGAAAATATGAGATCAATCCGATGAAAAATAAGAAAACTAGCGTACTTTGTGTAAACCATGTCATTTACTGGTTTGTACAATGGGAATTCACACAGTAACAGTCGAGTAACATGAAAGTGCTCGACTTGTAACTCAATGAACCATTCACAGTGAGTTCGAGAACTGTTTAACAAAACTTTTTTAATTTGCAAAGAATATGCATGCATCTGTTTTGCGGATTTTTTTAGCAAGTATTGATTTGTGCCAGAATTAGATGGATTAGATGGATTACCAAACTAAACTTTGCTATTGACTGATAAATTATTTACTATGTTGACAACGTATTGAAACGTAAACCATGTTAGTTACTGGTCTGTACATGTAGATCCCATTGTACAAACCAGTAAATGACATGGTTTACGCAAAGTAGGCCTACGCTAGTTTTCTTATTTTGCATCGGATTGATCTTATATTTTCAGGATATCATAATAATTATTTGGGCTTTACATTGAGACTAAATTGGTCATGGTCCAATGATTATAATAAGAATTACACCGTCATGAAACAGAGTCCTAATTTTTTTGAGACACCCTGTATATGATTGCGTTATCAGTTCTTTCTATTTGCATTTCATGTATATAGCCGTATTATAATTGTGCATCCATGACAACGATTTGATTATAAATACCACTGTGTACATGTAGGCAATATTTAAAATAATCACTTGAACCCCAGCAGCTGCACTCCATGCTAGTTATTTGACTTTAAAACCCATGTATGATTATACAGAGAAAATGTCACATATAAAACTTGTACAGAAATAATTCCGCGCCATGTATAATACCAAACATATATTAACAAAGTATCGTGTCTCAATTCGAAGCTTAAAAAGTATTTTTCCAAAAATGTGTTGACTTCTATTAGGCCTATAATACAATCGAATGTCCTTACTTTGGGTTTGGGACACCCGGTTTTTTAATGATACGGTTGAATTAAAAAATATCTAGATTTAAAGAGACTTAACAATTCTTAGAAATGGCCTACAGATGACATTGCGATACATAAAATAAATCGAACTTACCATTGCCACCGTATTGCCTATCCCAATGAAAATTTGAATTTGATATCATAAACCTTCAGGTCAACGATTAACTAAACACAGACTTACCTCTTCCTATAATTAGACTACTCTTGAATACAGATCCTGGTTTGAACCACTTTAGAATGTTATGCCAAAGAGAATTCACACGGCATGCACGGTGTCTGATGTATCATTACATGCCTTCCACGAAATCAAACTATGACATTTGACATTATGACAAAAGATAATATTTTTATAGGTATTAGTTGATCAGGAACAAAATTTCAGAGGAAAAATAAGGGTTTTCCCGTTAGATATATTTTTAACAAGTTTGTGTACCAATTGAAATACCTAGATGTACAGTGTATTTTGATTTTTTTTTCTTGATGACCCATGCCGACCGACAAATGAGTTTTCGATATGTTAAAATACAGGGTGTCTCAAAAAAAAAAAAACCGTGCACGTGTTTCCCCAACTTATTGACCATGAACTTCTAGAATTTGGTATAACAATTGTATACATCTTGATAGACTAAACGCTTAGCTTTCATATGCCGTTTATTTCATCTAATTTGGTTTTGTCAATCCTGAGATATGATCAATTAACTAAAACTACCTAAAATCGACTTTGTGCCACTTTTACAGAAGAATGCTAAAGACAAGCATTAAAACCCTCGTCCTTCCTAAGGGGAGGGTGGTCGCCGATTGCGCTAAAACGCAAGGAACAGTGACCTAGGGCGTACAGGTGATCACTTTTATTTTACACCCTTTCTATTCATTGCAAACTGTAAAGTGGCACTAAGTCGATTTTAGGTAGCTTTAGTTAATTGATCATATCTCAAGACTGATAAAACCAAATCAGATGAGAAATAAACGGCATATGAAAGCTAAGCGTTTAGTCTATCAATATGTATGCAATTGTTACACCAAATTCTAGAAGTTCATGGTCAATTAGTTGGGTAAACACGTGCACGGGTTTTTTTGAGACATCCTGTATATACCAAGATAATGGATCAAATTTGATTAAGCTTCTTTCGAAAGAATCTTATAATATTATAACACGTTCTGTGGATGAAGACGTAAAAGCTTATGCTTACCATGGTATCAGGAAAGTGCACGAATTCCCCGGCTGTCCAATTGTCTATGTGCATGTTGAAGCCTTGATAGACACTTGTAACTCAAGGTATTTTAAGCTAGTAATGTACTATATAATACTTTAAATCCGTACTAATCCAGTATGTAAAATAAAACTCATTGAAATTAAACTCATTGAAGTAATTAGGATATAGTATAGGGTCGTTTCTGGAAAGAACCCAGCCATACTTATAAGATCATAAATTTAACATAATGTAAAAGTAAAGACACCTTGGCAATTTCGATCAATGCTTTATCTTTATTTGTTTTTTCGATCAATGTTTTATCTTTATTCACGGTCAAAAGGGTTATTCTCTTTAAAAATTAAAAATCAAATCAAGTCGCGATATAGATTCATTTAAAACAACAACAATATAGAATTATTAGGCTTGTCCTCAATAATTCTGAGTTGCTCTATGCACTAGGGTTGGCAATTTGGTTTTTTGCCCAGATTATAGAGCTATACTCATCGTCAAGGAATCACGTCATTCCTTGACTTTTTAGCAATCATTTCTTGTGTCTGTTCAAAGTTTTGGCTTTGTTGTGCGTTTATGCATATCTAATTAAGGATAGCCCTATTTTCGGTTTTTTTCCACTCTGGCTCATATTGCAATCTGCTCCCATGCCAGAAGGTCGTTTATAAAATGTCCCAACACACCCACCCTAAATATGAATTGGAGGTTGGTGCAATATTGGGATTACTGGTGTTCTTATACCGGGAGGGTAATAGCAATCTTTGGGCAGGCAGTTTGTATTTATTTGGGATCACTTTTGTCACATCATCATTCTTTAACTTACATTTCATGTTCGATTTTCAGATTAAATTATTACAAATTTTAAAGTTGTTTTTTTTTTAAATTTATAACCTCTTTCGTATATCGCGTCCGCTGTCCTGGCTTTTTTTTTGATAAATCGTGTTAACCTAGATTTTATTTCCCTTTGATTTTCGTAAAAATCCATTACTTCATGAATAATCGCGTTAGCTGCGTACCAAGTGCCGCAGTGCGTTCCGATCAAATTCATCGTTAGATGATAACGCGCACGCCGAGCGCAGGTTACTTAAATTTGCCCGAAAGTATTGCGCCAAAGTGTTCGATTGTTTTGCTAATTGACCGACCAATCAAATTAAAGCCTCACGCCCCCAAACTGAATATTCAATGAGTTATATGAGGAAACACGATTAAAGCTTATTCTGATTGGTTGAACGATAAAAATGTTAATTAGGGGATGACCCGATTTGGACTGTTTCAATAACAAAGAAAGGTGGACAAAATAAACAGAAAACTAATTAATTATTACTATTAGCGCAATTATATCGGTATAAATCAACAATTTGGATAAATATCAAGCTTCTTTTTCAGTAATGAATGAGAATAATGACTGCTAAACAACTGTTTTCGTGAATTTATTTTTAAATCCTCGATTTCATTAATATATTTAATGCAAGTTTCTCTATATTCGGTTGTCCACATAACCTATAACCTGATTCTCTAAATTTTGAAATATCTTTCCAGTTTGAGATTTAGGCGCATTCCTTATGTACAGGGTGTCCCAAAAGTCTATGCACGTTTTTGAAGAGTCATATCTCATAAAATATAAATCATATGGTATCAATTTAACCGTGTTTTGATAGACGAGATTTGAGAAATTATTTTGATACCAAACACAACCCTATTGGTGAACCCAAAACATTATAAAACTGGTTGAAAGTTTTTGGCCGTGTGAGACCCACCCATACCAAGAACCACACATTGTTGCTAACACAGGTGCGCATAAATTAACGGTATGAAAGCAACGTTGCGCATTAGTCACAGTTCACTGCTTACCTGGCAACATTAATGTTATTACCAAACTCGGTCACTCACAACATAAATAGGCGTAGTAGAAAACATTGCACAGCACAATTCTTCATTCAAGATGGCTTACAGCATCGATAAGCGAATACAAATTGTATGGTTCTACGCTGAAACAAATTCAGTTCAACTTACTCAAAAAAATTCAGAAAACATTTTAAAGTGAAACGCGCACCAGGAAGAATATCCCTTCGTAAGTTGGTGGATACATTTTTGAACACAGGAACTGTGCATGATTTGTCTCGATGTGGTGGGGAAAAGACTGGTAGATCAACAAGTCACATTGATGGCATTAGACATGCAGTAGCAAAAAGTCCAAAAAGATCTATTCGCTGTGTGATGTGTGTGTTCACTTTTCTGTTACGTTATTCAATTTTTTAGGTCTGTGTTTATGCATTAGCACACGTCTCTGTATAAATGGAAAACATTTAAACTAGATTTCACTATAGAAACGAAAACTATGTCTGATATAGTTTGTTATTATGATGGGATCACTGTAATGTAAAATTTTAAATATTACAATTGACGGATCACTTTCAGTGTAACCAACTCTACCCGTCATTGTTAATCTCAATAGGTATGGATTTATGAAATTTATTCCTCCGAAGTATAAAATTACATTTTTGCAGTAATACATATTTTACTTCTAGGGTGGCATTACAAACAGATGATACTCCAATGTTTGGTATCAAAATTATTTCCCACATCTCCTCTTTCTAAATATGTATTCATATTTTCAATACGACTTATATTTTGTGAAATACAAAGCTTCAAAGTCGTGCATAGACTTTTGGGACACCCTGTATAAAGGTCTCATTACTGTTTTGGAAAAAAATAGGGCCATTTGATAACTTCTGCAGGTCATCGCCGCAAAGGATTAGGTTTGCTATCTGAGTCTGACGCCCCTTTAAAATTCGAGTGTCCTTAATTTTGTCCTTGATTATCATCAATTAGATTGTTTCATCTTTTGAGGTACATTTTGCAATAAATAATTGTGGACATTTTAACCTGAGTGAATAGTGTAATTTGATCTATTTTGATCGTGAACCTACAATCATAGAAAAAAGGTGTTCGAACACTGACCCTAATTGCCATGCTTATTGGACCATAACAGGCACGCTATTTGAGTCACATGAAAATCAAAACTTGTTTCTGGTAGCCTGAAGTATCCCCTTACTCATATCCCTCCCCCTTCCCCACAGATGAATGTTGTGAGGCCCTGTGCTGGTGGTGGGCAAATTGTGGGATTCAACATTGATCAGGGGGGAAGGGGGAATACTTTACATTACACCTACAAAGTGTTCGAACACTTTTTTCTAACATTGTAGATAAAGCGTAACCAACTATCATGTGCCATGTCACCAATCTGTAAATAATTTGACACATCACTTTATGAAAAATTAGCTTGTTTCATAAAATCGTATTGATATAAAAGTATGTAACATTATTTGGTTTACACGCTTGTGGGAAAGAGAAATATTTTCTCAACTTGATCTGTTATTAAAAATGTACTTTCTGGTATGTGCGGACTTACACTTTCAACAATTTTCGTGTGTGTGTGTGTGTACTTTTAATCATGGTGTCTGGCAGCAATAGCTCATGTCTTTAGATTTGTGTCTAGGCCTATTTTGTATCATGCATGAATATTTTTAATAAAATGAAGAAAGAAAAAAAATAGAATAACTCGATATATAGTAGGGTCATAATCTTGGATTCCGTGACCATTTCTATTGGTGAATTTGTGAATTTGGATTTTCGGGCCCTGTATGGCGGCCATTTTGTAATTTGCGCTATAAAAAAAGTTCCCGTCACTTCTGACAGGGTCGTAGGAGCTCATTTTCTTTTAAAATCGTTCTAGTTGACAAATTCACCAAGAAACAAAGGTAGGAAGAAAATGGTCACGGTATCCAAGATTATGACCCTACTAATAAGCTGATATTTCAGAACTGAAATGGCTGCAACTTTTTCGCCTGCTGGAAGAACGTATCATCGTTATATTCATATCAGGTTTTTTGTCTAAGACATGAGCAGTGATGAGCAATGAATGATATATCGAGTTTCTTACATTGTATTATATTTTGCTTATTTCATTGCATTTTTTATTTATTTCTCTTATCTTAGACTCAATAAACATATGCTGACCATCACCATGATCACGACGGTCTCCAAAATGTTTTATTCTAACTATATCTTTTATTCCGGTAGTTAAATATGGCTATACAAATTTTTAAACTTGATCAGTTTTTAATTAATAAAAACAATAATAAGTTTATTTATTTATTTATTTAGACATTATTTAAAAACCTTGGACAATTAGTACATTTTAGTCAAAATATAACCAAAGTCGGTGCGATTAGTGTTTGAATGGGCAAATGGAGTTGATCTAAATTTTGACTAAAAGTATTCACCAAATTACATGAATGGAGTTTCAAAAATATAAAATCTTTCAGCTTATGAGGGGGTCACATTCCACTTCAAATAGACACCCCTGTGCATGCAAGCGCAATTGCTCCTTTCGCATCAGCGAATCATCCTCTCCAATGTTCACAACAAATTTACGCTTCTGCTAGAATCGACTGACTTGTGGCATAAAACGATGCTCCAACTTACTCTTGGGTCCAGTCAGGTATAACATTTAGCGTAAATTACCCGCCAGTTACTAGCCTACACACTTAGAAAAAATGGTTCTAAAGTTGTCCTCCCAGGAGAACCTTTAAAGGTTCTTTAAAGAACCAAAAATAGTTCCCCAAACATGATACAGAACCATTTTTGGTTGATACAGAACCATGTTTGGTTCGATGAAGAACCTTTTGGGGTTCTTCAATTTTCAAGAACCTTTTTTGAAGGTTCTATAAGGAACCTCTCTCTTGAACCTTCAAAAAAGGTTCTTGAAAATTGAAGAACCAAACAAGGTTCTTCATAGAACCAAAAATGGTTCTGTATCAACCAAAAAAGGTTCTGTATCACGTTTGGGGAACTATTTTCGGTTCTTTAAAGAACCTTTGAGGGTTCTCCTGGCAGGACAAAAAAGGGTTCTTTAATTTCTTAGAGTGTAGTAGCTTACCCCGATTTGGTGCTCTATAAATTTTGGGTTACGCCTCAGCTACTAGCGAGGTAGCGCTATTCTTCAGCTACACGTCATTGGTGCACTCGGCCGTAAAGCTTCTCCGTTCATTCACATCAACATGATCAATGAGTGCTACCAGTGTCAACAACCTCTCTGCAATCATGCTGCAATATTAAGATTGAATGCACATAGTATTGTTGTTGCTGTATTTCGGGGTAAAGTCAGAAATACAATATTTCCTTCTACAAATTGGTTCTGATTTGTGTGATATTGGGTAATTAACACATTCCCCCAGTGTCATTGACTGTAATAGGTAAGACTAGTGTTTATTACTGGACCCAAATAGTTTTTGACACCAATGTTATTAGATGATATCGTATAACTTTACTCTTGCCAACAACTTATGACAACCTGTGAGCCGGCTTATGAGGTAGCCAAATGTCTCTGGGTAACGGTAATGTGACCGATCAGTCATACGATAGATCCTCCAAAAAACTGAACTTTTGCTACATGTAACATAAACTACATTTCATCTGTACGAAATATAACGTAAGGCGCACTCCAATACCCAATTATCCGCAGCTTGTTATCAAACGCTTGAATCATGCGTTATTAGTATACAAATATTGCAAGCATGTGAGTATGATAGATAGTACAAACTACACCTAGCACAAAAAGTTCCTAACCAGGTGCTTTAATGTTATAGCTAAATTAAAATCAGTAGCCTACTCAGTAGGCCTATACATTGAACGAGCAAAGCTCCTCTTCACAAATGACACCTCATTCATACATCGACCATTTCGTCACGCACATATTATCGACCATTCTATCGCGAACATTTCATCGATTAAAAACCAGAAATGCGTCGCATTTTCAGTGTTTAATAATGATCAGAAATTCGATCGTTTTATCATGAGCATTTCATCGATCGTTTTATCACGAACATTTCATCGATGGTTTAGTCCCGAACATTTCATCCGTGAGTTTATCGCAAACAATTCATCGATGGTTTTATCGCGAACATTTCATCGATGAGTTTATCGCGAACATTTCATCGATGGTTTTATCGCGAACATTTCATCGATGAGTTTATCGCGAACATTTCATCGATGAGTTTATCGCGAACATTTCATCGATCGTTTTATCGCGAACATTTCATCGATCGTTTTATCACGAACATTTCATCGCTCTTTTATCGTCGATCAGCGATCAACGACCCCGTTACAGAGCTGTGTTTCACTACCACTAAAACACTCCACGTCACTTCTATTTCTACGGAGATACTCGTTTTACATGAACATGCAAAATTGTGTTGCGCAATCGAATGCCAGCATGGCTTCAATACTGTGTGTCCCAAAATATTTGTAACAAATGTATGAGAGGCTAATAGTGTTGTTGAAGAAATATGGCAAACTAGTTCGCTTCTGGTGACAAAATTTGTAAAATAAAATGGCAGAGAATGCAGACAGTGCTGGATCGTCTTGTACGAGGAATTGATGTATGAACTAGACATTGTTAAACCACTATGTGAAGGGGGACGTCGATGCCATCTTTGAAATAAAAGCATCAACCCACTTAAAAGGCCTTGATGATTTGTTGACATTATAGGCGCTTTGTCTGTGTCACTTTGTTTTGACATAAGGGCGGCTCTGGCCATAACAGATATCACTGGGAAAACCAGTAGGCCCAGATCCAATGTCATAATAGGCCTATAGTGAATTGTGATTATCAAACCTATCATGTGATTTGGGTACCCGTTTTATTTGAGAACTTAAACCAATCTTGGTCCATAGAACTTCAAATTGGCCAAATTACTTTATTCCGTGTATTTATAGATGCATTTAAGTCCAAATTTGTTGTGACTATAGTGTTCATTATAATAAAAAGAGCATAGATCATAGACTGTTATGATCAAACTTTGTTGTATATCAGTATATTGTTTGTAATTTCTTTATGTCCGCCTCTACATGAAAGAACACATGAATTATAATTTTGTTTTGCTAGCCGATTGACAAACCTTTGACCCCGTGCACCCCTTGAGTTCTCAAAACCATTAGATATCAGAGGGCTAATACATGTATAAAATGTAGGTTAAGCTTACAACTCCTTCGTTCTATAGAATGGGGATTACAAAATAAAAACCCAGTTAAAGACGTTGCTACAATACCTATTGAATGCCTGTTGACCTGTTGTCAACCTGTTGAATCTCTGAATAATGGTTCAATTCGGCGCAATTTCAGAAAGTGTTATGCTATACACAGCCTGTGTGACGGGGTCATTGACCGCTGATCGACGTGAAAAGAGCGATGAAATGGGGTTGGTACATTTGGCGACCCACTTGTCTGACCCCACTTTTTTTCTCGTGTAACATTACGGTGTAACAATGACAAGTGATATACATGAATATTACAACGAATTGACAACAGAAACCCTGTTTTTAATGCATTTTATTGCATTTTTATTCCCCACCTCGTTCATGCATTGGAATTACGCACGCTGTTAATAATCTCGGCCTCGCTCGTGATCGCTACATAACGCGTAACGGCGGACATTAACCCAGCCCCTTGCGTGTGAGCGCTTAGCCTATACTCTGTTTGGCCATCTCGAGACAGTGACGTAACTTAACAGGCGCAGCTTTTACGCACGCGTGTGTATCTTCCGCCTTTCAACGCTCGTGTTTGTACGCCAGCGCCGCGAGTAGGCGCACGCGTTATGTGCTGCAATTAGTAGAATACGCGGATACGTCACTGTCTCGAGATGGCCAAACAGAGTATAGTGCATAATTAAAATACATTTGCAGAGGGTAAGCTTACTTAGTCACAGACAGTCAAATATTGCCCAAATATTGGTCAATGACAGTGTGAGCGTGCACGTGTTGCGCCCGGACAATATCATGAATGTTTTGCATCACTTTTTTGACGTTCTGGACCGACGTCACTTTATACATTCAGTCTCAAATTTGACAAGAGATATAATTAAAATGTATTCTTACCGGAATTCCTTCTTACCCGTATTTTAAATTTGTAGCACACGCTATGTTGTCTTGAGTTCCAGTTGCTTTAAAATTATCAGCGACTACCGTGTAAACACATAGGTAATGAAGCGGGACGTATTAAAAATACGAGTAAGTCGTACGAGGTGGCGAACTTGTTCATATTTACCATTTTAAAATCCATTTGCTGCTAATAGAAGTAGCTAATGATCTTATAATTGTTACTCAGAAGATGTTGATACCAAATAACATGTTTATTGATTCTAAAATTTAAAAATAAGTAGGGTCAGAAAAGGCGGGTCAGACAGTGGGGTCACCAAATGTACCAACCCGAAAAAATGTTCATGATAAAACGATCGATGAAATGTTCGTGATAAAACGTTCGATGAAATGTTCGTGATAAAACGATCGATGTAATGTTCGCGATCAAACCATCGATGAAATGTTCGTGATAATCTCATCGATGAAATGTTCGCGATAAACTCATCGATGAAATGTTCGCGATAAACTCATCGATGAAATGTTCGCGATAAACTCATCGATGAAATGTTCGCGATAAACTCATCGATGAAATGTTCGCGATAAACTCATCGATGAAATGTTCGCGATAAACTCTTCGATGAAATATTCTCGATAAAACGATCGATGAAATGTTCGCGATAAAACGATCGATGAAATGTTCGCAATAATTTTCTGATCGCTATTAAAACCCAAAATGCGTTCCATAGGTAACTGGCTCACACACCTTTTGTTGTTATGGTTCACGCCATAGACCTTACGTGGCGATCATTGTGGTCGGGGTTCAGTACTCAAAAGAGTGATCCAGTTGACATTGTGATAATCGGATTACACGTAACACTTCGATGCTGAATACAAATCAATGACATCCCATACAAAAAACACCTTTTCCCGTTAAGTGTTGTTACCACTTAAAGGTAGATGACCCGATCACATTCCGATTTTCAACTTGAAGTTTTCTATTCTACATTAAAGGTCATCCTTAAAAAAAGTTGTGTTCCAAAGTTTGAGTTGCATAGCTCTAATGGTTCTTATTTTAGACGCACAAGATGCTGTGAACTGTACTCATTGAGTAGTACACAAACTATATCGGTGGTTACCACCATTCGCGGTAATTCGACGTTATTTCATCGATTTCTCCGTAATTATACCGATTTAGGCCGTCAAATTTCAGTATGATGATGAGAAAAATACGAGCTTTCATATGATATGAAAATCTCCGTATGTTTGAAATAATTCTGTGTTACGAAAATGTGATCGGGTCATCTACCTTTAATGCATCATAGCAGCATATAACGTATCCAGTCAATTTTAATGAATGAGGTGTCATATTGTGGAGAGGAAATGAGCTCGTTTAATGTACACTCACCTAGCACATAAAGTCTCGTTTAGTGTACACTCACCTAGCACATAAAGTCTCGTTTAGTGTACACTCACCTAGCACATAAAGTCTCGTTTAGTGTACACTCACCTAGCACATAAAGTCTCGTTTAGTGTACACTCACCTAGCACATAAAGTCTCGTTTAATGTACACTCACCTAGCACATAAAGTCCCGGACCAGGTGCTTTGAGGTTGGCTTATTAAAAAACCCCTGAGATATACATTAAATAAGTAAATGTCTTCTTCGCAGTTTGATACCTCATTCAAAAAAATCGAATGGATACTTTTAAAGTTATGGCGATTTCAATGACCGCGCATTACAGCAGCAAAGTTGCACTAGGTATAGGAAATAATTGATGTGTGTGATAACGCAGTAAAAGTAAGTGTAGTTTTATTGCACAAACTAAAGGCATGCACTATTTGTTTTATAATGATAACACATGGTTGAAATCGGTGTTACCAAAATGACACCAGGGTATTTTTCAGCGCCTTTGGGCGCTGTACTGAAACCATTTCTGAAGCCTGTACTGGTATATGTCCGTTACGCTCGGTGCAGAGATCAACTTAATTTCTAGCAAGGTCACTGTATTCCTGATGTGAACTGCGCTATCCAAGTACAGTGTGAGATTAAGCCAGCCAAACGTCCATATCAACTTGGTTTCGGTTGGTTCACCTTTTGTCAATGAACTCTTATAACACAACCCTGTCACCCAATCACATCAGTAGACATGGCTGATTTTGGTATATAATATATATACACAGCTGGGACTTTTTACAGGCATCCGTAGACTGCACTAGGCCAAAGTACTCACTATGTATTAGTACCTTTATATCATCAAGTCCATCATCAATCATCAACTTTTAATTTTGGGATTGTACATCCGTGTATCGGGTTAAAACTATACTGTCCTTATTCCTCCTTATCCTACAAGTAAAATGGATGGAACACTATTATCTATGATACTTAGCAGCCCACATTATTTAGCAGTTTGCATTAGAACTTTCTTTCTTTGCAGTCAATATGCTATACACATCTGAACAATACTCATACTCCCATGGATAATATCGAAAACAGTATACAATGTCTGTAGTGTACTGTCAAACCAAGGAGTTGTTATAGTTAACTTTATTTAATATGATAACTCCTTGGTCAAACACACTACACAAAGTGAACTCCAATGCGGTTAATAGGTCAACTGGTATAGTGACAGACATGATACACGTTGTGTATGGCTAGTCACCAGTGAACTACCGTATAGGGTGTGTACAAAATGCAATATAAAATGTATTTTCATGGAACCATTACATTCAAAGTACAGAACTGCAGCAGGTTTTCCAGTTGTATAAATTCATAAATTCATGAAATGAATGTATTTATTCATATTAATTATAAATTAACTAAATAATAAATGTATTATTCATTAAGTTTATTAATTATTAAAATAGTTCTTGAATGAAATTAATTAATATTAATGTATGAATTAATTAATTCATAAATTCATGGACTGTATGTATAAAATCATATAAGTAATAAATTATAAATAGTTAATAAGTTAATAAGTTAATAAGTTAATAAGTTAATAAGTTAATAAGCTAATAAGTTAATAAGTTAATAAGCTAATTAGTTAAAAGTTAATAAGTTAACAAGTTAATAAGTTAATAAGTGTATAAGTTAATAAATTAATACATTAATATATTAATAAATAATTACATTAATACATTAATACATTAATACATTAATACATACATTAATTAATTTGAATTATTTCAATCAACTTCAGCAATATTTATAAGCAATTTCATTAAACTCATCAATTTAAGTAATTACTTTATTTAAAAGTAAGCCCCCCCCCCCCCAAACAAACATAAAAATAATAATTAATAATAATAACAATAAAAATCAACAACTACAATAGCATGAAAATGTTGAACATGTTGAAGAAGATTCGTGGACCTCTAATTTGGTCACCCGGGCATCTCAGCAGCATGGCAAAACAAATGAAGCAGTTCAGTGAAAAACGTTACATGCCTTTGATGTGATAGGTCTGTTCTTAAAGGTGGATGTTCGGATCACACTTTTTTACCCATCAACATAATTTGATATCAGAAGAAACTCCATATTTTTCTCATTTCTCTGAAAATGTTTGAAATGTTTGATATGTTCCATTTATGCGTTATAGCCCAAAATGCAGTGAGTTATTGATAAAGGTGGTTAAAGGTAGACGTTCTGATTGCTTGCCTGATTTTCAACTTGATGTTTTCTATTTTACATGAAAGGTCAAGGATACACCAAAAAACAGAGGCCCGATTCAGTGAGAAACCAAAACCATCATGGTAACGGTCAGTCTGTGTACTCAATGGACATATTTCATGTCACCTGATGCTTCTATGATAAGAACTATTGGATATATCCAACTCAAACTGTGAATTACAAATATGTTAAGGATGACTCTTATAGTCATGTATTATAGAAAACATCAAATTGAAAACCGGGCCAGATATTGGAACACCATTAACATACATGTTGCAAGGTGTGACTGGTAACACCTTTCACTTCTCTTAAGGGGCACTAAGAGATGTGTTGGAGGCTGCGCCCTCAATTATGATAAAAACTGGGATTAGTATATTTTTATAATTGTATTACATGTATGAACTTACACCTATAAGGATTAAGAAAAATCAGCCCTCTTTGTACAAGAAAACGTCGATTCAAAAATGCTAGTAGAGCCGCAACGAGAATTTTACGTCCGACAGTATCCCCCTGCAATACGCGTGATACATAACGCGAACCATATTTGCATAGAGGGCGTTTTTCAATAAATAGCGATGATATTGTTTTTAATCAAGTTTTGCTGTGTTTTTGTTAGTAGAAACAACAATAATGGCAATTTTTAATATTCATCTTGAATTCTGAAGTAAAATTTTAAACATTTAAAATTTTCAACACCACTTAATGTCCCTTTAAATCACATTTTCCTCTTCATCCTTAAATGAACCCACCCTTCTGAGCGCTGTTTGTCTTTTTTAAGACTCTTCTTGTTTACTATGAAAATAACTTTTGACCCTTATTGACGTCACTAGCGGTCAATGACATTTTGATTATAGGCTAATTTGATCAGCTCAACATTGGCGAGTCTATAACGTTACGTTGGCGGGAATAACGAACGCATTAGACGCATACGTGCATCGGGGAGCGTGGCGCTGTGTATCACATGCGTCACGTGAGCGTGTATGCCAAAATCTTGCGCGGACGTTTGGATTACTTTTGCGCACGGAGAGACATAAACCGCACATTTTTCGCCAATTTGGAATTTACTAAACTTAGGTGTGTAATGTATAAAAACCAGTATTTTTATGTCATGATAAGTTAGATTACCATTGTTGAAAGTGTGATTTCAAAGGCATTATGAAAATCTCGCGCGGCGCGGGTCAAAGTACTTTCGTGTTCGCGTAACGCATTGTGTTAGGCACACGCGGTTTTCTGTAACCATTTTACGTGGTGCGATGATTGGTAATGGATAGTGTGGTTTGCTTTTATACACTGACATAGATGGGCAAATGCACGGTTGAACCTTAAGCAGAAAACTAGGGTAGAGTTTTTGAATCATGATCATATGATCACGTGAACTTCTGATGACCTTTTTCTACCAGTGTCTTTGTAAGGAACATGTTAAGAAAACAAAGTTTGAATAATACGTTCGGGCACCAGGTGAGATATTTAATGTACCGGGTACCGCATAGTTGACATAATACCACAATTATGTGTAAGAAACACCTCCGAACAATTACTCGATATATGGTTCCCTTACATGTAAACTACAGCTATACGGTACGTGTCCTGCGTGAACAAAACCCATGAGTTCGTCTTACATCAAGTTACTAGCAAAATTCAACTTGCAAGACTTTTACGAAATCAGTTTAAATTCGCGCAATTGTCGGGCAGCTGCCAATTCAGCAGCCCTCTAATTTCAAATCCATGCTGTCCTAGCTACCCCTTGAAAGAGCTCAACATTGAGCATTTTAGGCGGGATATTACGTTGGTAACATTACATAAAATTGCCGCTTTAATTCTCCTCTCCCTACAGACAACAGAGCTCAAATCAAAATTGGTCCCTTAATTTGGGCGTGGCTCGTTTTAGCTCTGTCTCTTCTGTCATCTTGTTCTAACGTTCATTCCATACCGCCAACATTCTAGCAAACACAACAGCATGTACTGTAGGCCTAAGGTTTAAGCGTGACCAGAGCATTTTGCTTGTCCATCAAACTTCAACGGGTGAAGAAACGAACAAACTTTTCTGTTAAATTGTGGTACACCCACCCACATGTATAACTTTGGCAATGCGCAACACGTAATACAGAAAGATGCGTATGCAATTTTATAATTTATCGGGGATTGGACATTTTCTGCAATATATAGGCCCACGTCACATCACATTTTGATATATAGAATAACATGTATCATGTAAACAACATTCTTGAATCAAATCCAATTCAGAAGTTTTGGCAAACAATAGAAGTTATTGACTTTGAACCGCTGATTCCCTGGACGAAATTACACACACAATATGGAGCGATTGAAGCAACTATACATTCCTAGTGCATGGTTGTCAGTTGTGCGCAACTCTAATTTGCGTAGGTGGTGTCATTTCTGAACGAACGCAGTGTATTAAATGTAGAATTAGAACTTTAGTTGAACTTCCTTATCTTAGCACTACGAGAGAACTCCATTTGAACTTTCTGTATTAATAACAAAAATGCGGACAGGTTACGTTACCTTTATTATTAAATGTGAAATATTCCATGCACAACCCACCATAATTACCACAGCCTTATCTGTAGATGATAGCAGTGTGTTAACTTGAGACAAGTACTGACAGTTACCGGACGGACATTCTCCGCCATCTTTCTTCCTCATTCTTGGAAATGGTTAAAGTGACAATGATATACAAATGTACGATATCATCAACTAACAGGGCGATCTTGATGATGAGTGCCGAGAACTTTACTTGAACTTGAACTTCTAGTGTGAAGAGCTAGATTATGACATAGTTGTGGCTGACGGTTCTATTTATCCTCGAGTAATGCCGAGCGATCATACTGAGTTGCGGTTGTTCTCGCATGCCCCGATAGTGTAATCGGCCACGCTTGAGTTCACATAAGAGACCCGCCGCTCTACACTTTCCACTTTCTCTCGGCGACGTGAACGCAGGTAACGTACAGGTGTGTAAGAAGACATACGGGCAAAGCCCCCAGGGAATAACAGGCGTTTAACGGTGTTATGATCCGTTTGCGCCGAAAGCCAAACATCAATGCAGGGGAGCATTTGAAACGTCACTTTTAAGCTGTCTTAAATCTGCAGAGTTTCAGACCTGAAAATACGAGAACACGACGATCTTGCATTTATCATGTTTATAGGATTAACTATAGCGCCGGATTTGAACCGGATATTACCACTGGATTTTCATATGCTATTTCATATCCAAAAGCTCTAATAAAGGTATTTTATCCCTTAAATAACTTAACGCACTTGATTATGGTGACTTACTTAACACGACTAACGTTAAATGTCTAATGACTATAAACTTACACCAGATTTATAGAAAGATATTTGGTTAGTTGTGAACCTAACCATACAATTAAGTTGACGCGTTAACACTATAAAGAAATTTTGTTAGAATACAACAATTCGTTGGTTTGTGATTTGTATGGTTATGGAAAAATTAAAAACACTTCAAACTGGTAATCATAATTCATGTGCTTTTTTATTTAGATCTGCGAAGTGTAGGCAGCGAATCATAAACTCTGTTTCCGCCCATTTCCCGCAAAGTGTAACGAGTGGGGTTTTCATTTCTTCACATTTTGAAGTACAAATCAATTGCAATTTAAAAAGCTTTTTAACATTTAAAATGTGTCAGAATCATCTATTAAACGACAGCCTGGCAAACCGAGCTGTTACCATTGTTACGGAGCACATAAACGACAGCCAAACCGGGCTGTTACGGAGAAGCACATTGAAATGTAATTAATAACACAAATGGCTTTTTGTTAGCAATAATCATAAGTTACACGATAAAGCATTGTTAAGTTAAGTCACACCCAGTACAAAAAACAATGGCTATTACTTTTTGTACTTGTAAAGGCCAATTGGCATCCGCATATTTCATCAACTCTCTCATGTCATCTGTCTCTTAGTAGAAAATATGTGGTGACATATAGTGAGATATACCAGCATAGTAAATAGTTGACAGTATGGTTTACTGACTGGTCAATGGTTCTGATACTGGTCACTGATTGGATAGTCAAAGTTTACGCGCATGAGTAGTTGACTCCATTAAGGGTATAAGAGTGTGACTTCCGCGATGCTACCTTCAGATTCTTACAGGGCATGCTATTAGTAATACGCTCAAGTACGTCATAGTTGCAAATAACCAAAATTAATCGACACTTTTGATAATTCCAAATAGTGTGATATACAAGTACTTTTCTCTCGTCGGTATTTCAGAATAACGAAATTCATTTTGTGTTCTCTAACTTTCTCACGCACAGATAACAACGGTGGTAGACAGTTTAAACTTTCCTGCTCGTCTGTGACATATCCCATCATACACCATGCTTGAGATACTCATCACTTCGATTCTTGTATTGGTAATTCTCGCTATTGTTGCAATTCAAGTAATCTATCCTCGATTATGGATGGAAATCAGTTTCGTGTTAGATAAGATACAGACGAGCACAAAAATCAAGAAATACAGTAAGCAAGCAATACCCACTACAGCGGTGGATCTTTTAGAAGGACATGCCAGAAAAACACCAGACAAACCATTTTTGGTATATCGCGATGTATCTCATACGTACAGTGATGTAAATAAGCGGGCAAACAGGTTAGCTCATCTCGCTCGGCAATGTGGAATGAAACGCGGAGACACAGTGGCTATTCTGGTTCATAATGAACCCGCTTTTGTGGAGACTCTGTTCGGAATGGCCAAACTTGGTGTCACGAGTGCCTTATTGAATTTCAACCTTCGTGCAAAATCTCTGCTGCACTGCTTTGATGTGAGTCAGGCGAAGACCCTCATAGTCGGTCCGGGTAAGAATTGTCTAGTTATGTCGAATTATTTCTGATTAAAAGTATATTGTATGCATTTTAATAATGTAGATCTTTTGAAGACGTCAAAATTACTTGAAAGATATGCATCAAAAGTTCAAATCTGTTCTTAATATCTACATGTATCATAATTGGTCTTCAAGTGTCAACCACATTCAAACACGGACTATCGGATTTAGAAATCAGATTTGCGGTCTAGACCATATTATATTTAAGATTTCCTTTGTTTGCTTATATTAGTATCAATGCTGTATGATGCGGTCAACTCTCATAATTCATTTTTTACAATACTCGTGTGATGAGTTCTAGTGCATATTAAAATTTCTTTTTTTACATGGAGATAGAATTCTTTGCGTACAAATGCAAGTAAACGATATTACTCACTGCAATAATGACAATTCAGTATAATGTACAATTATTATTTTGCTCAGAAAAAAGCTTATATTTTAGGTTAAAGTGCAATAATTATTCCCAATAACCAGAATACCACAAGGTGAATCTTAACCAGAGTACTTGTTTCGGTCACATTTTGATTTGAAGATCAGCGCCTGTGTTGTGGGTAGAGTGAGTGGTGTGTTTTGCTCTCCGGAAAATACGAATACATTTGAATCCGGGAATTTAATATGTCAAAAATAGATATATTATGTTTGACCTTAGCTTTAGAAATTTATTTCGGCAATACTTCTTATTGTATTATCTGAAAGGTTGGTCTACGCGTGTGTCTATATGGAATGTTATGGTGAATGAACACAATACTAAAAGTGACTTGTCACATGTGGTATATTTCAAACCTATACGTACTGTATAGGTCGTGAAAGTACTCAGAATTACATTTAATTGTCCCTCGAAGTTCACCATATGTCCAATTTCTTTTTTACATAAAATTGTCTTAAAATTACCAATTTATGATTATTTGGCATGCAATATTATTATTATTATTTTATTTTTTTGCAAATTAGCGCTGTGTTTGATTGCGAAATATGTTCAAACAATTATTAGGTTTAGTCAGTATTGAGCCTGGGCCTTAAAACGATAAAAAGCATTGTAAACATGAGTAAAGTTGTGCCGTCAGTTAGGCGGGATTTTCATTCAACACAACTTTTGAAGAACGAAAACAGATGAAATCTATCATCAAATTTATATGTTTTTAGAGAAATCAGAACTTCGTTTAAAATTATTACCGGAATATTTGAAGTAAATTTTGGAAAACATCATGTCATTCTATATTTAGAGAACAAATGTATATTTGCCCGTACGTACACTGCAAAAAGAAGCGTTTATATTTCTGATAACACTTAATAAACACTTCAACACGTTTATTTTTGTGTTTTATGTGTAAAAGTATAGGAGGCATTGCATACGATAAACGTTTGCATAAACACTACAGAGGTAATTTTGTAATATTTATTAACACACCAACATGATTATATCAGCAATAAGAAACATGTTGGGGTGTTAATAATTATACAACAAATACCTCTATAAACGTGTTGTAGTGTTTATGCAAACGTTTATCGTATGCAATGCCTCCTATACCTTTACACGTAAAAAATAAAAATAAATGTTATAATAGGGAGCTTTCGATTTGCACGACGGACGCTTTTACGACGGTTAAACACCGGTTGTTAGGCCCTTTACGTGTTGTAGCATTTAGAGGACTGACGGATGACAAAGTTGACGCATGTGCACAAGATTCATCCGTCGTGCAAATCGAAAGCTCCCTATTATCTGACGGGGACGTTAGTAAAACGTGTTTCTTGTCCCCGCCCTCACCAATTTTTTGAGATTGTCAAATATTTGTGTTATTTTTCTTATTTCCTCTTTAACTTTGTTTCATCAATTGTTGTGATGAATGGGTATCATTTATAAACACAGTCCACACAAGATGATATTTATGATTGACGAAAGAGCTTCAACAATGGGAACTTAGCACAAAATTAATAACAAATTGGTGATAAATAACAAATAATAAGGGCCTCCCTCACCGAATTTAAAAAGTCCGGACGAGAAACACATTATTTTTGTTACTTAGCCTTAATTGGAACAACGACGCTGCAGATGGAGTTGTTCTACACAAAAACCAACCAAACTACTGAACGCGTTTGTTTATGTCAGAAAATAACACTAGGCCTACCTTTATTCTCATTCTTAAACAGTCACACTTCAGACATTTACCTGTTAAGATTAGTACCTTTTAGGCCTATTTGGTGTTTTTGTTCTAGAATAAAATCCCCCAAATGTAATTAAAGGAATTAAATACTTGCCATCTCCATGAAACAAAATATATTGATCGTGATTGAGAGACTTTAAGGCCCTGTCACACTGTCAGGTATAGTCAAGTATATATGTTGCGTATAGAGATACGTGTTGCGTGTGCCCGATGCTTTGCAAATTTGGGTGTAATGTTCGTGTAAGTTGTCATTCGTTCGTTACATATTTGGCACACGTTGTTTTCTTACTCCGTTCCTCCGTAAGAAACCAAATTTCTTGTCTAAATCTACCTTATGTTAAAAGAAAACACGAGAGTACAAAATAAACAGAATACAGATGCAGTTGTGTTGAACGGAATTGGAAATGGCATAGTTGGCCAGACCACACAATAATTGAGATTGTCAAATATTTGTGTTATTTTTCTTATTTCCTCTTTAACTTTGTTTCATCAATTGTTGTGATGAATGGGTATCATTTATAAACACAGTCCACACAAGATGATATTTATGATTGACGAAAGAGCTTCAACAATGGGAACTTAGCACAAAATTAATAACAAATTGGTGACAAATAACAAATAATAAGGGCCTCCCTCACCGAATTTAAAAAAAGTCAGGACGAGAAACACATTATTTTTGTTACTTAGCCTTAATTGGAACAACGACGCTGCAGGTGGAGTTGTTCTACACAAAACCAACCAAACTACTGAACGCGTTTGTTTATGTCAGAAAATAACACTAGGCCTACCTTTATTCTCATTCTTAAACAGTCACACTTCAGACATTTACCTGTTAAGATTAGTACCTTTTAGGACTTGGTGTTTTTGTTCTAGAATAAAATCCCCAAAATGTAATTAAAGGAATAAAATACTTGCCATCTCCAGGAAACAAAATATATTGATCGTGATTGAGAGACTTTAAGGCCCTGTCACACTGTCAGGTATAGTCAAGTATATATGTTGCGTATAGAGATACGTGTTGCGTGTGCCCGATGTTTTGCAAATTTGGGTGTAATGTTCGTGTAAGTTGTCATTCGTTCGTTACATATTTGGCACACGTTGTATTCGTTATTAACGGTTTGGTTCGCTAGGGGTTCGTAGAAGTACGCTGGCATGGCTGGGGTTTATGAAATTGTTTGAGCATGTTCAACAACCCCAGCGTAGGCCTACATCTGCGAACCCCTAAAGAACCGCAACGAATATCGTAACGTAAGCCACAAATATGTCACAAATTGACAAACGTACACACAAATAAATTTCCAAAAAAACGTCGGGCAGGCATACGTACGTTAGCTCTATACGCAACAGTGTGACAGGGCCTTTATCCTGAGTATTTTCACCACGTCTCAGTGCACAACTGCATATAAGTTGTTATGTTTATGTGCGAAGCAGTATTAAACAGCAATCGATGGAAGATAACATTATGTCACCATATATTTCCCACGAATGAAACAGGGTCATAAGTTCCACAATTAACAATCAATCTGTCATCTAAATGGGTTATTAACGTCCAGTTATCACCTCATAAGAAAATTAAAAATAAAGAAAAAATAAAGAATTTGCCATTTATAGCCGAGTTCATTTTCCGGGCATGCCCGCTATGCTATGCTGAGAACACGTGCGTGCGGGCAGTTAAGGGACATGGCATTCAAATGATCCGTGTCACAACGGTGTATTAACATTTATCAATGATCACAAAATTAAAATACATTTTTGATATAGATGACGTTACGTTCTTTAACAGAGAGCATCATCGACTACCAATGTATCTATGCGTGAAAATTGAAGTGCTTTTGTGAATCTTGATTCTTGATTTAGTCACAATTAGTGATCGTGAGACTGCTCGCATGAGCTGGAGGCATTTGATTGATAGATAACACAAGATGAAAGAAATCGTTTCGCTGCTGGAATATAGGCCTACTGTTTAATATAGGCTGATCTATAGTGGATATCCGTGCAACGAAAAAAATATGGACTAGGCCTACCTATCAATCTTTTTTTGTTGTTCTTTATGGATGTGTGATAACTCATTCCAATAGTTTGTAGTTTCATGTAAAATAAAATAAGTTTAAAATAACTTATAAGCCAACAGAAATCTTAAGATTGATGAAATAAACGAACCTGGCAAGTTGATAGTACTTTAACATAATAATAATAATAATAATAATAATCAGTATTTATATAGCGCCTTTTCCAAAGGTTCAAAGCGCTGTAATTTCGCTGCTGGTGAATCATACTAAACAATGCAACGTCCAGGCAGCAGCTAAATCAGCGCCAAGTTGCGACATATAAACACACATGAACAACATCCACCATTTTTCAATGCAGCTCCCCAAATACCATTGGGTCAAAAAAAGTTTTTTTGATAACCGAAACAACTAATCACAGATTTTGAAAGCAGGAGGAAACCGGAGATCCCGGAGAAAACCTGCGAGAGCGTGTATGGATCGTGATAAACCAAATGCACATAAAGCCCGACCGAGCACAGATTTCGAACCCGGGATTCATTGGTGCAAAGCGGGGGTATCTACCGCTGCGCCAACACGCTCTCCCAATCGCGATAACCTACGCTGTTAGAGCAAATAGTGCGCGGATGTACTACGCCGTGTCAACAGGGCACGTACAGTCAGCGCACAGCACTTTGATAGTGAGAACAATAGCAGACAAGAGAGGCTTTGTGCGTTTAGCCATCCGCCTAGCCTCGGAATAGGTATAAAATATTCTATTCTATTCTATTCTATAGCAAATCATTCGTAGGGTCCAATCAAAAGCCATCCTTTTGATAATTGACCCCGGTAATTACAAAAGCCACTCCCACTGCGTAAGAATGGCGTATCGGGCAACACAGTTAATTGCTATTAATTTTGAATCTCACATTCGGGAGCGAAAAGATGAAAGAAAAATAGCTATTGCCGACGCCTTGGAACCCGACAGCTTATTTTGACGGAATAAATCGTATTTAAAATTGGGAGCCAGTAATTGTGATGTCACATTATTCCGCTTCCGAATGTTGGAACTTGGATGCATTAATTTTACACCGTAAACAAAACGATGAGCGTGGGTGCGGTGGTCACCGTAAGAGTAGCACAGGATAAGATTTGTTACGTTTATATTCAAATTTAAAGCAAGTTTTTCTCATTGCGAGAAATGTAAACGAACCGACAAGATGATTCTGAGTGAATTAATGCGCGCGCAGCATTTTTGAGTTTACAACTATTTTTGGCACGATTGAGGTACATTTTGGCTCTAAACAAGCTTGTACCAAAGCGCGCGAAAAATTTTCATCAGTGTAATTTTGACCATCATAATTCCATGATTCCTCTGGTCAAATGAACCAACAGTGCCAATCTCAACCGACACGACGTCAATATTGGGGGATGGGGGGGGGGGGGGGGGGGGGGAGATCGCCCCCCTCGCCCCCTCTGGCTATGCCACTGCTTCACGGCGAATATAAAAGAAATGATATGTTGATATCATGGAAGATCGAGCACTCGTCTGCTCGTAGCACTAAAACTCAAATGTATGTGGCCGCACTTCAGTTTGAATCTATTGGATGCTTGAAACCGTTTCATGGATAATGTGGGGTTTTTTTGCGAACCAGAACGCTCTGCACTAGGCGATTTACGCCTCTCACCTACCAATGTGGACATATCAAAGATAAAAGGTAATGATTTAACCACGTCGTTTTTGAGGGAGTTTTTTAATAAAGTTTATTCAGCCAAATTGAACTTTGCAGGTTTGTGAAATTTTTTCGGTTGAGAAAGCACGATGACATGTCCAGGTGAGCGATATTTTGACTTGAAGTCCCTGCGTGTTAACATCAAAAGCCTCGGCCGAGCGTAAGTTACTCGTACCCAAAGGCATAACACGTGTGGAGCGTTTGCATCGTATTGTAAACGATTTCATGAACGAACACACAAACCCAATCCAACGTATATAGGGGGTCAATCTACGGACAATACTTACGTAAATTTGACAAGTGCGCCAGGCACTGTTTTTAAAGCCCTATGTCACAAGATTTTTTCCAGGGTATAATTTTTCTAACGCTTAAATAGGTACGATTAACTTTATAGAATTGGGCATAACGGTGAGAACTAAACTGACATAGATTCTCATAAATATTAGCTTGCTTATCTTATCAAATATCAGATTTAAGCTAAGGCAGCTTGCACAAAAACAAGTTATTACACTCATTTATCGCACAAAGAACTGGTCAGGTGCAACTACGCTATTTGACGTCGTTTTCTGAAAAAAAAGACAAAACATGTTAAATCTGTTGTGTTTTGTACTAATCTACAATCTAACATGATGGGTGCAAAAAACTGGTATTATATCTAGGCTAGGTTGTGCCGAGAGGGAAATAGTTCGGCGTTTATGCAAGGAATATCAAAATATCAATACATTATTTTAAAAGTGTGGGTTCGAATACCATTTTTATAAAGTAGGACTAAAAAGAGATAAGGTACTTTGTCCCACCTTTTCAATATAATTCTCTATAGCCTAAAAAGTAATTGTGACCGGGTTTTGTTTGTACCTCCCTCTTTCAAGGGAAATGGCGTTCAAACAAAGCTGTACATTCCCGCCTAAAATCAGTGATATTTCAAACCATTTTAAATGGATTGATCATTTTGTACCCATGTTAGATAAGTTCAGCTCAGCTATAGGCAGCTAATCAGAGCACAGCTCTGTTAGCCAATCAGAGCACAGCTCTGTTAGCCAATCAGAGCACAGCTCTGTCAGCCAATCAGAGCACAGCTCAGACAGCCAATCAGATCAGAGCCTCGGCACAGCTAGCTCAGTCAGTCAATCAGGCAGTAATAGTGCCTGCTCAGTAAAAAGAAAATACAAGCTTATGCTTCTCCTACCTTACTTCAGTCCTGATGAGGTCAGAGCCACTTTTGACGAATGCTCGACCAATAACAATCATCCGTTTAAACCTTTCTACTTATTTGATTCTAAAGACTTTTAAAATAAATGAATGCTTTTTCTCATATAATACTCATCGTTCCTCCCTTTGTCTTGATCTGATCTTCCCTCCATTGATATATGTTTTCATATTTCTGTTAACTTCAGGTGAAGATCTTGTGAATCAAGTTAGTGAGATATTGGTAGACTTAAAGCTTCGAGGTATCCGCATCTGGGTTTTAGATCCTAAAGGTCTACCACTACCAGATGGAATGCAATCTATTGATGAAACAATGAACAACAATCTTCCACCAGACAAAGAAGAACTAGAGTTGAACCCGCCGCGTAGCGTACGTCAAGGGATGACTATGCAAGATCCATTTGTGTACATATATACATCGGGAACAACGGGTAAGATTCAATACCCCGCATTGTTTAACAAAACGAAGTATTGATAGAGTGTCAGATTTGAATTACTTAGTTATTACGATAATGATTTACACTAAATGATACTATAGTGTGGTGGTACTAGTATGCAAATACCGTGGTCACAGATATGATCACATATGAATATTGTGGAATTGTTGGTAAACGTTTTAGAGTTCGACAGAAAGAGAGCGAATGAGAGGAAACAGATGTAACTAAACTTTGTGATACTTTGAATCACAGTATGATCATCTAGATTCGACGGGGAGATATTCCTTGACATTTGATTATCAAAACAAGCCACACGGTCACTTCACGTATTTTTCCAATTATTCTTTTCTTTATTTCACATAACATGTGACTGGTGTTCTTCATATACCAATTATTGAGTTACTTTACTGTTGTCATGAAAATATATAACGTAATATGATACGGAAATTATTCTATCAAACTAAACATGCTAAAAGTATCGCATATCTTACGGTTTAACTCTGTCATCACTCATCTTCTAGATTCCTTCCGTATATCAATATATGTTTGAAATCCCTTGTATCTACAGGATTACCTAAGGCCGGACGTATGTCTCACCATAAGATGATAGCTAGTGGGTATCTGCTCAACTTCTTCAAGATGCAAGCAGATGACATCATTTATGTGACATTGCCATTATACCACATCTCAGCTCTTTTCTTTGGTCTCAGCAACGTTCTAAACAAAGGTAAGCTGAGCTAAGTGTATCATATCATCACTTATTTCAAATGAATTCAGTAAGAACACTATTCAGTCTGTTGTAAATAAATCATCATAAGCAAATCATTACTATAGGAATAAGCGTAAGACGGGGACATCACTGTAAGCGAAGCGCATTGTTGTACAGCGTGTCCCAAAAAAACTGGGTCCAAAAACTGCAGAGCTCATAACTTTAAAGGTAGGAAACGAAGTTGCTTCGTATTTAGGTATATAAAGGTAAATATACCTAAATTAGTGAAATTATGAGACCAATCGAATGGCATCTTTCTGAAATAGAAAGCTTTCAATAGAGCGTGGTCAGAACCCATTTCCCCCAATTTATCAATAAACCACATTTGAATTGCATCTATGCGTCGTGTGCAATTTTTCCCTGCATGGTGTTAATTATCCGAAATAATATGCCTGGTAATTACATTACAGGTAATTTAAGATCAATATTCAGCATTAGAAATACCCATTGCAGTAACCTTGTTATTGAAAAAATGTACAAAAACAGAGCAACTATTTAGAGCGCCAGCCCTGATACCCTGTCTCTAATTCCTTTGATGTAAATGAGAGCAATTTTTTCTTCTTCTTCTTTTTCCACAGTGCGTAGAGCACTCGTGCTTTTATTTTGATTAACTCTTGTCATTCATACATAGTAACATATTAATATTAATAATAATCATATTATGTAGTTCATATAATTCGAACAATATATTCTTACTAATATGAGAGCAAATATTAATGAAAGCAAGACACAAGAGAATTTTTATAAACTGATTGATATGTTCAAGAGCAAATTATCTAATGCATAATTATACTGACCCAATTCCGATGGTTGTATTGGATTGCATTGTAATTTGATTTCAATTTGATGTTTAACAAAGTTTAACAAATAAAACACGAAAAAGAGCTCAACAAAAGAAAAGTATACACTTTGTTTATGCCCTATAGAGTGACTTCTGATTATGTTTTGACCAAACAGGGTAGATAGACATTTTGATGACTTTTTTGGCACAATTTGGTACCAAATGATTAGCACCAGTTAATGAAAATCCGTGACGTTTCTTAATAAGCATATTCAATACACTACGCGGGAGAAAAGACCGTATGTACCAACTACTTGTCCCGTATCACTGCACAAATCCCCTGCGCGGGCTAATTCAAATTCAAACTGTCATGCATGGGTAGTGTAGCACGGTTACAATTATATCGAAATGTAGATCCTCTGTTTACCTCAATCGCTGACTACCTTAATCGCTGACTACCCCAATCCAGTATCCATCCGAGGCAGCTGCTGACCAACAAACTCTAGGCCCAATGCATGTTCATGATGCAATAACACAGTGGTGTACTAGTACATACAGTACAGTATGATAATAATATTCAGCATTTATAGAGCGCCTTTTCATCAAGATCAAATCGTTATAGCCTATTATTATTACGCTGCAGTTAGGAAATCGTTACAATCATTTCGCTTCACTTATGTGGCAACTGGCTAAGTGCTCAACCATATCAGCACTCGGATTGTAATATCACCCTTAACAGCTACTTCATCGCGCGTGGGTGAACGAGGCAATTGAGACTAAGTATCTTGCCCAAGGACACTTACTGCAATGTCTTGGATAATGTAAGCCATTTGTTAGGTTGGTCAGGAGGGTGTACATCTAGCTTACAATGTGTGATCGATATCCCCTGCGGTCATCCAAGCCATGCAATGCCATACACATCATTTTCTCTCCGTGTAGTGTGTTGAAAATGCGAATTCGGAACGTCCACGGATTTTTCTTTAAATAGTGCTTATCATGGCTTTTCTTATACATTTGGGACCAGATTGTGCCAATCAGGTTCATCCAAATGTCTAACTGGCCTGTTTGGTCAAACAATAATCGGGAGTCACTCTATAGGACATAAACAAAGTGTATGGTTTTTTTGGTGAGCTCTTTAGCTGCGTTACATCAGGGTATATTTAGTCCCGATGATCAAAGGACCAACTACGCAGAGATTTTACGACCACGACGTATGAATCCCCGTGATGGGGATGGTAGCATCACTATAGTCTCTATTCAAATGTGACTATACGCGTCAGATTTGACTACATGTATATGTGAGTGTGACAGCGTTTGGACTCGGAATTGTAGAAGATACACAAATGTGATCACGATGATGTTTACCAATACTGTCCATTTCATCAACAAAACATTTACGTCAAACTGAAAGTTATGTTATGCATACGTATCTTATAATACATTATTATGCACTAAAATCCAAAAAGAAGAAAACTTGCTGACCGATATTTCAACTTGAAGGGATTTGTTTGGTATGTACATATCATTATCAATATAAGGCAAAAGGTTATTTTGTTATTGATAATTGTGTTTGCTAAGTACTCAAATACCAGACAAATCAACGGAACCATCATAACATACCGATTGATTTATATAGCCTTAGAACCTGGTACAAATTGACACTGGGAAAACAAACAAATAAACAAACACACCCCGACATATATATACTATTTTCATTGAATATGATTGCAACATATTTGAATTAAGTCGATAGCTCAAGTATAAAATCAAGTGACGTTTTGCCATTTTGAGAGCCATCCAACCGTCCGTTATGAGGCATACAAGGCATTATTATCATGGGCAATATTCTGTCACTGCTTTAACAAAAAGTGAAGATATCGCTGTAATATGATTTGTAAGTGTATTTAAGAGTTTAAACAAAGGCGGCCGTTTGTTTAATCTTTAAACAAAGGCGGCCGTTTGTTTAATCTTAAGTTATCGATGACGCTGAAACACTATGCAAAACACCTTACCCGTTAAAATCTTTATTTCGTATTAAACTATGAATTTCTGTCTATTATAAATGCGCCTGACTCTAATAACCCTGTAATATTTACCAGAAGGCCTATGTTTTATGTAAGACTTATGGGATCAAAATGAAGTGAGGTCATGTAAAAGTCAACAATTTGTTTTATATAACTTCGGATGAATATGTTACAAATTCGTTAAGATAGTGTTAAAGCATTCGCGTGACAAGCTTTATCACGTGTTATATGCACACGCCGGAAAACGCCCTTATAAAACCAGCTATACCAACCTTAATACATCGTGTCACTGTCAGATAAATGCAATTGAACTTGTCAAGGTTCCTTTTCTTGATATGACACAACGAAAAATAAAAAACATGTGTAATGAGAACACAATTTATCTTGATCGTAGTGCTAAAATGTACATTTAGGCATCACATAAAGAAAATATACATAAAGAAAATATGGATAGATCGTCTTGCTCGGTGTATCGCTGTCCTATGTGCACGCCATACATGATTCACCGCGGTGTATTACTCCAACAAATTTTGTTTTAAAAATGTGATTCATTTTCATTAGTGAACATTTTACGTACATTCCAATTTGTTATGTCAAATACGCCTGGATGCAACGTTGTCTGAGTGTGCCATGGGTTACCTAATGCAATGTGTTTACGGGTTTTCATTATCATTCGATTTCCTAAGATAGATTCATTATTACCACCATAAAGGTATTGCTTCAAGACTCGGGCGGTAGTAGGCCTATAAGTGAAAAAATAATACTATCGAACGCATTTATGTCAGACACTATAGCACGGGTACGGTCTAAAAACAATACCTTTATTCTCATTCTTAAACAGTCATACTTATACAATTAGTAGGCCACCTTTAATTGCCTACATTTGTCAACTTTTACCCCTGTTAGTATACAAATATGGACTGCTCATGAGGGAAATGGAGTGAACCATTTGCTCCTCGATGATCTGGAGACCATCATCATCATCATCCTTCGGCTGCGGAGCAGGCGACCACAAGTTTTCTCCAAGCACGGCGATCTGTAGCAAGAGTGGCTATCTGACGTTCTTGAAACATGCCTTCATTGTCACCAAGTAAGCGCTGTATGTACTTCAATATGATGTGCTTGGACGACCAGGTCTCCTTCGGCCATGTGTTGGTATGTAAGTGGCATACATTCTAGCAGGCTCTTCATCAGGGAGACGGAGAATATGTCCAAGGAATCTTAGCTGGCGACTTTTTACACGGTTGATAAGAGGTTCTGTCTTGGTCATGAATGTGTGTCATTAATGGTGGTGTTTGGGACATGATCCATGCGTTTGATGTTAAGCATTATCCTGTAGCAAGAAGTAGCATTTATTTTGCCCTCCATATCTTGAGATATCACCCAGGATTCACAGCCATACAGCAAAATCGTCACACAGGTGGTGCTAAATAATTTCACTTTTGTTGCGACAGTTATTGAGGACTCCTCCAAAGGTGTTCCAACTTCCAGAATGCGCACCATGCCAATGCCCTGCGTCTTTTAAGGTCACTTGCACCCGATGCCATCATAGAGCCCAGATATCTGAAATCCGTCACATGGCTGATGGATGGTTTCCCCATAGACCAGTAGTGTTGGGTGAGGATTGCAGTTGGCCGTCATATACTCTGTTTTGGGAACGCTAATGACAAGGCCAAGGTCTATTGCTGCTGCAGCAGATTTTGTCAGCTGGGTCTGAGCTCGTTGAATTGTAGTCTCAAGTAAGGCAATGTCATCAGCAAAATCAATGTCGTTTAGAACAACGGCGGGATGACGTCTAGAGCGTCGCTGATGTGTCACAACTTCTGGAGATCGTAAGCCTACCATTTTCTCGAAGCCGAAGGTTCGAGGTGATCTAGAGACCGTAAGCCTACTATTTTCACGAAGCCGAAGGCTGAGGGGAAATAGTAGGCTTACGGTCTCCAGATCACCGAGAGATATAACACATGACAATATTTTAGTGTGCAATTTTTATGAAACTAAACATGAATTGAAAACGATCTTTAAAATAATAGGCTAGTCGATTTTTGACAATAATAAGCTTACTCCAAAGCTCCACTCCATCGAGTCGCCGAGAAAACTCTCTCATGCTAAACTCACCTCATCGAAAGAGGCCTTGCAAAGGAATGCACTCATCAGCTGGATTGACAACAAATAATTATTCATCATTCATGACTAAAATGTGCTGACTTGTTGGAATACAGTCGATAAAACAATAATGTGTGCGGTAACTATGCAGACGTATGACATACGTGTTCAGCAATTCCTTTTTTGCACTGAGTGTACATGCAGCCGAACGTCGTATACACAGTCGGCGGTGGAATAAATTTATTTTACAGGGCCTACTACTAGATTTGTAGAAATCATTGAGAAAGCTTTATGGAGGAATGGTGTAAATACTGCTCAGTTGTATATCAACGATCGAATCGGATGGTGATCCGTCAACCGGGGAATGTGCTACCAAAACTTACTATACTAATGACGTCATGAGCGGTCAATAGTAGGTTTTGGTAGCCTGTCAATATTCGGGGAAATGTTAGAAATATATAATGTCACGTGACATGGTATCAACCAATGAAAGCTATAAATGAAATGATGCCAATATTTTCATGCGGTATATAATATCGAATAACCCACAAACATTCCATCCAATCCCGTTTGTGCGTTGAGTTTACGCCTTGCGTTGGCGTACTTGCGCCGCAAAAGCACGCAGGAAAAGTGCAGTAAGACGCACTGCAGAAGTGTGCGCTATCAGGGGCGGACTGGGACCTGAAAGCGGCCGTGGCAAAATTATTAAAGCAGCCCTTTTTGACCATGTCAGGCAGAATGTTAGTAAATTTTCGTAAAAGGTTGGGGGGGGGGGGGGGGGGGGGGTAGGGTCAAAAAAATTCGCACGGTCAATTTTAGTAACCGGCCCTGAGAGGCCCAAAACCAAGCGGCCCATGTGGCGATCGCCACAACGCCACAGTGGCCAGTCCGCCCCTGTGCGCTATGGAACAATGTACCACGCAACGCGAGGGCAGTCACGGTAATTAATGTACGCTAGGCCTATGTTATATTGTAGGTAGTAAATGCAGAGAAATCA